>OZ014470.1:28038718-28346329 GCA_963965965.1 Trididemnum nubilum
ACAAGCAACCCTGTTTCTTCTGGGTAGAAAGGGCGCATTTAAATTATTGATCTAACTATCAACGACCACATATACTACACTAAACTTACAAATTCATTTAACGCAATTGGATTGCTATTTTAAAGCTTAAAAGGGCATTCAGGACCGAAACATTTCTGCTCAATTTTCTTTTAAAAAATTTGAAAGATCTGAAGACTAACTTCATCAAATTTGAGCTTTCTCCGAACTTTCGTTCCTGCGATATAACAAATAAGATTTCCCCTTAGAAAATTTAACCCTTAGAAATTCTTCCAGGGTTGCCAATCAGAAGCATAATTTCAAAAAGTTACTGCATGTTTCCCATTCTCAATAAATTTTGTGGCAGAGTTATTGTGAAACAAAGTGAAGTCTTAAAACTGTAAAACTAGCTGCCTTTAAATAAATGTAAGCCAGCTCCCAAAAGTTAATTTTCTGTCACAATATTGACAAAATGGCAACACAGAAGTAAGAGTAATGCCGCTCTCACACTTTGGCGACCTTGACCGCGACTCCACTGCAACTTTGGCAATCTTGATCGCGACTCTACTGCAACTGCACCAGCGTCCTGCTGCCTCGTCGTGGTGGTGCGGTCCCCTCCCCGATGGGGATGGGTCGAAATGGCAGGACAGATCTCATGAAAGGCTCGACCAAAAGGTTGCCCCCATTGTCTTAGACAGTTTTTTCCCTGGGCTGCCCGTTGACCAGTCACAACTGGGTGGCTCCTCTTCTAATTGACCAGACTCCCTTTGAACGTCTCCTAGCCTAGCTTTGCTCCTAATTAGTGGCAATGACCATCCAAACCCGGGCCCCATCCGTAACAATCCTCGCCCCAGGTACCCCTGCTCCATCTGTCACCTTGATGTGGGCAGAGACTCCCTTCAGTGTACTACTTGCCTCAAGTGGGTACACTTCCGCTGCTCCTCCCTCACCCGCGATGACTTTCGCACAATCTGTGCAACTGGCACTGCAGTGGGTTGGCGTTGCCCGACGTGCTGCCCTTGTTGATGACATTACCAAGGATTTTCCTCGGGGTGCCCATGCCTCCCTGTGTGCTGACGATCTGGCCATCTGGTCCTCCTCCCCAGACCCTCTCAAAGCATCTTCTGTTGTTCAATCCTCCCTCAATGTCCTAGAAACGAGGTCCAACTTATGAAGACTTCCTCTCAATCCAAAGAAGTGCGAGCCCTTCTTTTTCTCTACAGATCCCCATCAAGCAACTTTCTAGCGGACTGTGACTATTAGGCACGGGACGTTTAGGTGCCGCCAATTAGGCGCCAGGACTTTTAGGCACCTGTACTTTTAGGCGCCGAGACTTTTAAAAAAAATTTTTCAAAAAGTAATTTTTTTGTAAAAATTTTTTTCCAAAAAAACAAGTTTTTTTCCAAAAAAAAGTTAATTTTTCCGAAAAAAAGTTTTTTTTCTAAAAAACCTTTTTTTCTATAAAAAAACGTTTTTCTTCCCAAAAAAATTTTTTCTTCCAAATGACAGTCTTTTTTCAAATAAAAGCTTATTTAAAAAAATTTTTTTCCAACAAAAAAGTTTTACTTTGATTAAAATGTTAATATTTTCGAAGCTTTTTATCTGATGTTTGTCAAGAAGAATCGTCAGAATAGAGAGCGCAGGAAAAGGAGTGGCTATAGGAAAAAGCCGAGCAGTGATTGGCTGGAAAAGGATTGCTGAGAGAGCGTGATTTGTGTACAACCTTTAAGCTGTTTAACTTCAAAAGTTCTTGACGCAATTCTGAAGAAGTTGGCTTCGAGAATTTAACATTGCTTTTATTATGAGTGTATTTACAACAAGGTGTAAAGATTAAGCGGAAAAATATCGATTTAAACATTGCTTTTACTATATTTACAACAAGATGTACAGACCATAAATAGGAATTTGCCGAGAGATGAATCCTTAACTCCTGAAAAAGTTTGTACTGTATTGTTTGGTAGAGGTAAACACAAAATAACCATGAAACGTCACACGGCTTGCTGCATGTGCCAATATTACACAAGCAACTCGTGTCCGTACGCCGCAAAATTTGAGACCGCTGGCTGGAGATCGCATGCGTCTGGATTAGGTAAAAAAAAACTTTGCAAGTAAGTAGTGGAAAACATTTTTTGTTATTGAAAAAAATGCAATAAGAAATCAAATTTTTGTAAAACCTTTTCCGCTCTGCTTCCATCTATCTGCTTCTGAAGTCACTTTTATCAAAAGTTCTAACCCCGCCTTCTGCTGACAAAAAAATTCTTGTACAGCTTAAAGGTTGTACACAAATCACGCTCTCTAAGCAATCCTTTTCCAGCCAATCACTGCTCGGCTTTTTCCTATAGCCACTCCTTTTCCTGCGCTCTCTATTCTGACGATTCTTCTTGACAAACATCAGATAAAAAGCTTCGAAAATATTAACATTTTAATCAAAGTAAAACTTTTTTGTTGGAAAAAAATTTTTTTTCAAATAAGCTTTTATTTGAAAAAAGACTGTCATTTGGAAGAAAAAAAATTTTTTTGGGAAGAAAAACGTTTTCTTATAGAAAAAAAAGGTTTTTAAAAAAAACAACTTTTTTTCGGAAAAATTAACTTTTTTTGGAAAAAAAACGTTTTGACAAAAAAATTTTTTTTTGAAAAAAATTTTTTTTTACAACTGGCGCCTAAAAGTCTCGGCGTCTAAAAGTCCAGGCGCATAAAAGTACTGGTGCAAAATCGGCGGCGCTTAAACGTCCCGCGCCTAAACGTCCGCGCCTAAAAGTCGTAGACCCACTTTCTAATCCCTGCTGAATCTCCTGGGCATCCCTCTCTCGTTCAATCCCACCCCTAAATTCCTTGGTGTAACCTTTGATCGGACTCTATCCTTTGGGGCCCCACGTCCAATCCCTGTGTTCCAAATTCTATCCACGCCACAAAGCCCTTCGCTCCATAGCAACTGCCTCCTGGGGTCCCACGAAAGAATCTCTCTCCCTACTTTACAAAGCCTTTGTGCGACCGGTGCTTACGTATGCCTCTCCTGGATGGTTCCCATTCCTCTGCGACACCGCAACCAATCACTTGGAATTCCTACACAGAGCTGCATGCAGGGTTATAACTGGGTGCCTCTCTTCCACCCCTCCTCACTACTCCTTCTCGAGGCCCAACTCCCTCCTCTAAAACTAACTTTAGAACATCAGGCCCTTTTCTCCTTTGATCGTGCTCTGCGTTTCCCTTCAGACTTCTCCAGCCTTTATGCCCTGGCAACTAGAAACGTGCCCTGTTGATTAAAGAAGAGACCCTCCTGGAAATCATTCTGTTATTCGGCCACACAATCACTCCCATCCCCACGTGAGACTCTGATCATGTGCCCCCCTTTTCCCCTATGGACTGCAACCCACTTTACTGTTTCTCCCCTTCATTCCTGACTGCACAGGCAACAGTACAGCCCGACTACAGTCTGCTTCAAACAGACTATCTTCCTTCCCCCCTTCTGATATCCAAGTATGGACTGATGGTTCCGCCTCTCCCTTTTTGGTCCGGGTGGTGCTGTAGTGTATGTCACATGCTCTAAATGCCACACATCCAATTCCCTGTCCTTTTCTACTGGTCCAATTGCCTCCAGCTTCACAGCTGAAACCTTTGCCCTCAAGCAAGGTCTCGATTGGTGTACTAACCATTCGATGACCTGCAAATTCCAGTCAGTCCTTTTCCTAACTGACTTCCAATCGGCACTCTCAATCCTTTCATCAGCCCCCTCTTATCTCCTGCCTGAGTCCCTCCGGAATGTTTGGTCCCTCGCCTCCTCCCTCTCCAACAACACCACTTTAAACTTCCAATGAGTCCCCGGTCATGCTGGTCTCCCCGGTAATGAAAAAGCGGATTTGCTTGCCAAAGCTGGTGCTTCCCTGTCCACTAACGCGATCCCATGCCCTCTTCCCCCAGTCGTTGCCAAAATCCGTTATCTCCAGTACCACAATTGGAGACGTCACATCTTGCACTCCTATCTTAACTACCATGTCCCCAAAGTCTCTTCGGAGGAACTGCTTCTTTCTCGCCTTATTCGCTGTGAGCTTTCCCGTCTTTGCTGCCATGGTCACAGTCTTCTTTTATCTTCATATCTTCACAGGTTTAGTCAGAAGGAGAATTCTGCTTGCAGTGCCTGTGGACACCCTCTACAGGACCTCAATCATCTCCTCCTCGACTGTCCTGCCTCTGAACCCCTTCGTAAATTTATCTTTGGCTCCTCTCTCTCTATTCTTGATCTATGGTCCAGACCTTGGGGTGTGGCCCGACTGTTGGGTCTCCGCGGAGTTCCTCCGCGCCCCCATCCCTCGGAAGGGGTCGGGTAGTACCACCAACACCACCACTCTACTGCAAATAATTCGCAATGCAGTCTCAGCGCAGTATCCGTAGTGTCTCCGTGGAGTCGTAGAGTATTGCGAATCCTCTGCAATTGGAGACTCGGAGACTGCGCTGAAACAGCACTGAGACTGCATTGCGAATTGACTCAAAGTGGAGTCGCCAAAGTGTGACAGCGGCATATAATTGGTAATTTTGAACTGCAATATCTTGAAAACGGCAAGACGTAGAAACTTCAATTTTGGTGATATTACATTTTAGGCTCTTCCTAATATTTTGATCAGCAGTGAAACATTTGACTTGAATGCCCTTTAAAAATTTGACTTGAAACATTGAATGCCATTTGACTTGAATGCCCTTTCAGCAAAAGTTGCATGAATATCTGCAAAGTTTACAGATATCACTTGCGATGTCACATTCTAGTTTAGTGGTTAATGTTGTTTAAATGCTCAATGTTTTATCTTCTGCGAACCGTCGCCACAAAATGGTCAGCTCGGACTGCTTCGGTTTGATTTTCTGGATGCCTCCATCAACTATGTTGTAATTATACTAATTAAATCTTTACTCACGAAGTTGCCTTTGTCAGGAGACAGCAAAAGGACCACTTTTTGGTCTTCAAGTCAAGCTGCCCACCTGTTTACAACACACAGTCGAGACTTTCCACTGACCTTTTTTTTACTAAACGTCTATTTCAGAGAAGCTGTGAATATCTATTTTTATAGTCTTTTGTTTGACCCGACTGGGAATCGAACTTGAGTTTACCGCTTCAGTAGCAGGCGCTCTAACGACTATTATCTATTACAGCTGCATTACTTTTAACCCATGAGTTCTGATCTACTCGCAACTAATCCATAAAATAGTTTTCTAAGCCCGATGTCATTAACTTACAAAATCTAGTTCCATTGATCGAGATCCAAGTTTGCGTATAACACCCAACGCCATTCCCACAATCAAAGGGCAGAATGCATTGGTCTATGTTATTGATACTTTGACCTATGTTATTGGGAGGTTGAAAACAGATATAGCAAGTATCCGCTTGCATTTCGGGCACCAAAACTACAAAAAATACAATAAAATATTGCATTAAAAATACAATAAACTTTAAGGAACAAGCATTTCCGGCAACTACAAATAGAAATATCAGCCAATTAATTGTAAATACGGGAGACGCACCCTTCAAATAAGCCCCAAAATTTTGATTTTTTAAAAAAAGTTATTTGATCAAAATGAACCTGATTTTCAGGATAGGAAGATGTAAAAGAAGATAAAGCTTGACAAAAATTGGGATTGTTTCATAAACATTCCTCCCAAAAACTGGCCCTCAAAAATAAAGATTTTGTAAAGGTTGATCAAAACAAACTAAATTTTTATGATATAGGTAAAGATTAAAGATGAAAGTTGACAAAACTTTGAGATGCCACGTTGACGGTCCCCAAGTAAATCCTAAATTAAAAAAAATTAACTGCTTGAGATGGAAAACGGAAATTTTTAGAAAAAGTTGATATGAAAGAAAGCTGACAATATTTTACGGTGCTACGTTGAAGGGGGTCCTCTGCATGGACTTTTCAAATTTTTTTTGTGACAAAACTTGAAAGCAAGACTTTTTTGAGATGTTGTTAAAACTAGAATGCAACTGTTCTTTCAAAAAAGTTAAAAAAAAAAATCTGAACTTTAATGTTTTTGGTCAGAAACTAAAAGTTACTACATGAAATCTTACGAGCAAGCCGAGTAAACGACCGACGAATGTTGAGCAATGAGATTTGCGCTTTTTGTATTTTATTTCCCCACAGAAATATTTTCTTTTGGAGCCCCAAAAAGTTAAAATTCCAAACAGCGTCAAAATATGTTTATCAACGGCAATGTGACAAAAACTAATGAAAAAACATCTCACCAGCTTAAGGAATTTAAAAATCAATTGCTGAGGGGCATATATGGATATTCGGACGAGGGGCACCCCAAACCAACATCAAAATATTTGTCTCTTAAATATTTCCTCCTATTAAAAAGCATTTAAAGGCGGTGAATCATCCAGCCAATTCCAGTGGTTTACAATAGCTAAAATTGAACTATAATTTTTGATATTTTTTGTTTTAATTTTGGGACAGCGGTTGCAAAGATATTCAACAAATACAAAAAGATGTCCCCCCGAAAAAAGTTTTTGGAAACTCTGAGTTTTGATCTTCCCGCCAAAACCACAGTAGGCCTAATGGTTTAGATAACTGTGGTAGGCCTAATAGTTTAGAGATAGTTTATTTCCAAATAGTTTATTTCTAAATAGTTTAGACCTAATTAGGCCTAACTATCTCCAAACTATTAGGCCTAATAGTTTAGAGATAGTTAGGTCTAATAGTTTAATAAGATTACAGTAGGCCTAGTAGTTTAGAGAACTGTGGTTTTGGCAGGAAGATCAAAACTCAGAGTTTCCAAAAAATTTTTTCGGGGGGACATCTTTTTGTATTTGTTGAATATCTTTGCAAACGCAGCCCCAAAATCAAAACAAAACATATCAAAAATTATAGTTCAATTTTAGCTATTGTAAACTACCGGAATTGACTGGATGATTCACCGCCTTTAACACTCTACCTTAAGCTGAATTTTGAGGATCCGTGTCTGAAGTTTCCGAGGGGTTGGCACTTTTAAACTATGGCAAAATTTTTGTCTCTTAAATATCAATTGACAGCAAAAACAATTAGCGTTCTAGCTCAAGCAATTCAAAAAATTAATTTTTTTGGTCCATTTAGAGGGGTTTCGGAGGGGTTTGCAACCCTAAACTATTTCAAAATATTTGTCTTCCAAATATCAACAGAGAGGAAAAAAATTAGCGCTGTAGCTTAAGCTGTTCAAAAATTTTGATTTTGAAAGGTCCATTTGAGGGAATTCCATGGGGAGTGGCACCCCCCAATTATATCAAAATATTTTTCAATAGCTACTGACAACAAAATAAGTAGAGTTCTAGCTTAAGCCGTTCAAACAAAGTAATTTTGAGGGGTTCTTTGAAAGGTGGAACCATAAATTATCTCCAAATGTTTGAATTTCAAATATCAACCGAGGAAAAAAATTAGCACTCTAGCTAGCTTACGTCGAAAACTATTTTGAGGGGACTATTGGGAGGATTTCTTTGAACGGTGGATCAAAATTTTTTTGAAGAAAAAATTGCTTTTGTAGCTCAACAACTTCACAAAAACTAGATTTCGGTATTTTTGGTTTAGGGGTTGAGCGTGCAAGATTTAGGAAGCAAAAAAACTCACTGCGGCAAAAGTGGGTTGGTAAGAACGAAAGAGTATTATAAGACATATAACCATGTGAATTATTTTTTGCCGTATTTTACCTGTTTTTTAATAAGACCAGTTTTTACGCCAAACTTTTGGGGCAGTTTTTGGAACTTAAAATCAGATTCAAGGGAAAAATTGCCTCGAGATTTAGTATAAACAAACATCTTACTACAGTAATTTCAAACTGCTGTCCAAATTTCATAAAGTTAAATTTTATAAATTTTAACGTTCTCGAGTTATAAGCAAAAGTCTAAAACTTCGCACTCGTTCGTTGAAAAATGGTCAAGTGAAAACAAGAAAACACGCGACGCGAGCGTCGGCCGTTCCAATTATTAGGTACCAACATTAAAGGCCACCTAATGTCCACAAAGCAACGCCCTTAAAATGAAATTTAAAAAAATTACTAATCGAATGCTGAAAACCCGGTTTAGGTACACGTTCTCAGTTTCAAGAAAATGAATAGCCATTATTTACTCGGGATTACCTTTCGCGTTTTTAAAAAATGACATGACGTCATCAGACCCAGGAGTTTGGTGCCTTTGGCTTGTTTATCATTGCAGAGGATGGGCGATTTTGCAAAGGCATGTAGTGGCAGCGTACTATAGTCAAAAAGTGTTGCGCAAAAAAGGCGTAATTAGCTCAAAGTAGTTTCATTGCTAAGTTCAGAAGTGAATTACCCGTAGCAATCAGCTTTTATTACCCGTATTGAACGTCAGTTTTACTACCAGTAATCACTTTATCACTCAAAAATTCCAACTGTACAAAAGTTTTCGTATTCAATCTAGCATATCCGCGCCCAATACAAGTAGGCTACCATAGCGTAAAAAAAGATTTTAGACTCATCAAGAAACTATTGAAAGCTTATACTGTATTTATGTAAAAATATTCTGCACTTCTAATACCAATAGGCTACTGTAGTTCACAGCGTATGATTAGGAATATACCGGTTCGGTACGATACAAATGATTCAGGTACCAGTATCAGATCAGTAGCCTGGTTTGGATTGTGTTTCAGTGATTGATCTTGTAGAACAACACAAAAAACAATGACGTAGTCAGATTGCTTGGTGCTTGGGGAGCAAATTACTGGTAGATGGGTAGTAGGTAGGAGTATTGGTAACATAAGCTAATAATGGCAAGGAAGTGAAGTACCGGTATGTTACATTGGTACGATAGGTAAAAATGTTATCATTACAGGCTGCATTTGGTACCACAATTTCGTATTCACAATGCTGGTACTTGTAATAAGCTACCTACGCTCACTGGTAGTTGCCTGGCTGTGCAGATCTGAGATACCAGTACACCGATTTGATACCGGTAGCCTAGTCAGGTACCCTAAACTATGGTACCCTTGCAGATTAGTTCAGCCTAATATATTGCCAGGAGTAAAATGTTACTGAAACACAATCCAAACCAGTACTGATCTGATACTAGTACAATTTCTGCTGCATATATCCGTACGGTACCGGTATATTCCTAATCATACACAGTGAACTACAGTAGCCTACTGGTATTAGAAGTGCAGAATATTTTTACATAAATACAGTATAAGCTTTCAATATTTCCTTGTTAAGTCTAAAATCTTTTTTACGCTATAGTAGCCTACCGGTATTGGGCGCGGATATGCTAGATTGAATACGAAAACTTTTGTACAGTTGGAATTTTTGAGTGATAAAGTGATTACTGGTAGTAAAACTGACGTTCAATACAGGTAGTAAAAGCTGATTGCTACGGGTAATTCACTTCTGAACTTAACAATGAAACTACTTTGAGCTAATTACGCCTTTTTTGCGCAACACGTTTTGACTAGTACGTTGCTATTATATGCCTTTGCAAAATCGCCCATCCTCTGCAATGATAAACAAGCCAAGGCACCAAACTCCTGGGTCTGATGACGTCATGTCATTTTTTAAAAACGCGAAAGGTAATCCCGAGTAAATAATGGCTATTCATTTTCTTGAAACTGAGAACGTGTATCTAAACCGGGTTTTCAGGATTCAATTAGTAATTTTTTTAAATTTCATTTTAAGGGCGTTGCTTTGTGGACATTAGGTGGCCTTTAGGATTAGCACTTAGCCGCATTTGTTAGTTGTGTATGCAAAACAAAAAGATCAACGCATTAGTAATTTTTTCTTCTTTTTTTGCGATGTTACATTCTACACAGATAAGGAAGTGACAGTTGGGCCCGTTCCTAAAACTAAGAAAACTGGCTAAAACAACTTGTTTCGTTTCAAATACATAGTTTCATATGCACCTTCAATAACTTAAACGCTCACAGTTCTCGCTATTTTTTTTATTCCTGATCAGATACCATGGAATAAGGGGTCGAATTAGAATTTTGAACATTGACTCAAAATGACCAATTATCTTAGATATCACAATAATTTCGACTTCTCATAGTTTTTCCATTTCTGTTTTTTCTTGCTTTAACTAAAAAATAATTTGTAGTTGGGGAAAAAGTTTTTTTGTCGTCACTATGCATTAGGATGTTGAAGAAAATATGCAGCTACAGTGTTTGAGCGACAATGATATTTATTAAAGGGGGTGAAGCAACCAACCAATTCCAGTAGTTTACAATAGTTGAAATTGAAATCTAAGTTTTGAAAGTTTTTGTTCTCATTGTGGAGCTGTGGTTACAAAGATATTCAGCAAATACAAAAAAATACCCCCCTAAAAAAGTTTTTGGAAACCCTGACTTCGTTCTTCCAGCCTTGATTTCCAGAAAAAGGGAGGGTTTATCAAAATTGAATACGTGGTGTAATTTCACTCGAAGGGTAAATATTATTCAGTCTCTCTTTTTGCTGGGAAGTTTAGCTTGAGAAAACAAATTCAGGCTTTCCAAAAACTTTTTAGGGGAATATTTCTTTGTATTTGTTGAATATATTTGTAATCTCATCTCTAAAATGAAAACAAATCATTTCAAAAATTCTATTTCGATTTTAGCTATTGCAAACTAACAGCATTGACTGGATGCTTCACCTCTTTTAGCTTGGATCATGATAGGTCCAGAAAATAGTTGTCTAGAATCGGGCAGTCAGTACCATATAAAAATTGGTGTTCACAGCTTTCAAGCTTAAGGATGCTTAGCATTAAAAGGAACTATGTAAATAAAATTGTAAAACCTCCACCGCTTGTTAACGACTAGTCGGTTTATAGCAGTCTATTAGTCAATATCGTGGTCAATAAAAGACTGTAATGCGGAAAAATAAGAACTTTTAATTAGCAGAGAAATTTCATCTGATCTGAACACTTACCGCAGCTAAATGTGAAAATTACCACAATCAAAGTTTTCGATTTGCTTGACATCTTGAGCAGCTTCAAACTTGAAATCAATTAGGTACCAATGCAGTTTTTCATAGACAAATATCGACAAAAATTTTGAAATTAATGGCTATGTTATTCCAAAAATGATTTATATAATACGAAAAAAAAATTAACTTCAATTATTTCCACAGTGACCGTTCAAGCATAACCCTGAATCACGCACTAAATGACTAATTTTATTACTACATTACGTATTCAGTTTAGATAATCTGTTTTAAAATAAGCTGCATTTCTTTTTCATGTGAAGAGTTCAAGTAGAAAATAACTTTATCCAGTACTCGAATCTAAACTGGCTCAAGATTTTGTAATGAAAATACGTTTATAATGCCAGGCTCGAAAGAGCGTTTTTAATATTAACACGCAAGAAGTTATTTCTCCTCTCAATAGTAAATACGTTATTTTGTATTTTGTATTGAAGTTACCAATTGTAAATGCGCAATGCTTTTTGTTCGTTATGCTACCCTCAGATAGAGTTATATAATAGCAAAATACAATCCAAATGAGTCATGCATGTCAATAACCAACAATACTGATGGATCAGGGCTGGGGTTGACGCTGTGTTTCATATTTCACAGATCATGGATGCATAGAAAGCGAGCGAGTTTACTTCTCAAAATTAACATCTTGACTCAAGAAGATATGGCTCCAATTAAGGTATAGCACAGCGTACGCAGTCCAAACAATGGCACGCGGTCCACGAACTCTTAATGGCAAGTATGCAACACCCGAAATAATTCAAAAAATCAAAAGCAATTAACAAATGACAGTTATAGAGTAACCAGTCGCGCAACCAGGGGGTTGAAGTCTGGGTAAATAGTTGTATCCAAGTAAGGATAAATGTTCATTTATTTTCTTTCTTTATTGCTGCTTTTCCATGCGAGTTGCTGGGGCAGCAACTCGAGATTAAGCTGTCACATTTCACGGTCTTTTATCTCCTTCATGATTTCGCATGGATGAAGTCCCTCGCAATTCCATTCAAGATCCTTAATGTAATTAGTCCATATAGTTCTAGGTCGTCCAACTGATCTTTTCTCATTTGCTTTGGCAAGTAACGCTTGTTTGGGGAGTCTTACTTGAGACATTCTGCTTACATTGCCCAACCATCTAAGCTAAGATCTTTCAATTCGGAGATCTTTTAATGAACATAACCATAAAAAAGGCGGTCAATAGTGTGTTCAAAAACAGAAAATATCTTTGCATCAATATCAGTAGTTACCGAGATATACATACGACGTTCAAATACGTTCACCTTTTGACGATTTTCGGCTTGTAAAATTTTGGTCCCGTGACTGAGCATCCCAAAACTTATTATGCATAAAGTCTCTATTTGCACCCATGAAATATCTTTGCATCAATATCAGTAGTTACCGAGATATACATACAACGTTCAAATACTCCACCTTTTGACGATTTTCGGCTTGTAAAATTTTGGTCCCGTGACTGAGCATCCCAAAACTTATTATGCATAAAGTCTCTATTTGCACCCATGTTTTGTCCAATTTTTTGCATTCCACATTCAACCGTTTTGGAGTTATAAGCAAATTAATAAATTTTCGACACAAAAATTGCCGTTTCTGTTCGGTTTTTAATTTCTTAAAAAGATTGTGACATCGTCATTGGTCAATTACAAACATAAATTTTCGTCGAAATGATTAACTGTTGTTCTACGACTTATCTTAGTATTGCAATGTCATAATGAGGACTAGATGGAAACTTTTTGAGAAGCAACCCCAGTGAACGACCGACGCATGTTGAACAATGAGATTCTCTACGAAACTTTTCGCTTTCCCGTTAAGAAATTAGTCACAAATATCTGCTGGGACACCCAAGAGGGTTTAGAATTCCAAGCGCTGTCAAAATATATAATGTATCGACAACATAGTGACTGGTAATGATGATAAAAAAAAATCCTATCGAAGGTTAAGCCGCTTCGCATGGAGGAATAACCTTGTACGTACAATTTAAACGCAAAATCGTTAAAAACAATGAATTATAAGGCAAATCAAAATATTTGACAATTTTTACTTAAACGCGACATCTTGCGGTTGAATGTTTCAGACAGTAAAATTTTTACTATCGTTTTCTCAATCTCTTAATTAATTTGTGTTATCCCAGTTACATAAATAACGGTAATTCATCAGGTTTCGAACTTGAAGTTAGAAACATTTAATCCTGTAACTTTGTGCATACAAAATAATTACTAATTAGAGAAAAACTAAACTTTTAGTTCCAACTCTCAAAAGTCAAAAATTTAACGCATTTTTAAATCACAAGCACAAAAGACGAAACATTAAGTCAGAAAAAAACACAATAATTCTATATCAAAGTATTTGCTTGCAAAAGCCTAAATTACTACGTGTCAGGAAACTATTCATCCTTCTATTGAAATTCGATTCATTTTTGTGCACCTATCGCCACGTTTGTTTTTTTGATTTATCTTGAAGCCAGCTTGCGTTGGTGCAATACCTAGAAGTAAGCAGTTTGCGTAAATTTTGAATTAAAAAGTTCTGAAACTTACTCAGGCAAAATATTTCTTACATGGGAGTACAGTAAGTAAACGTTTAAAAGATTAGATTTTGCATATTGTAATTGCAAGGCTGCGTTTGTTTTGAAATTAATATTTAACGATCAATATTCAAAACAACCTTTGTTCCAATTCCCATCACGCACCACTCATGTTCACCATTCAGTTTGAACGTGATTCTTGGGTTGTAACTGAAAAATATCGAATATGCGAGCTTTCGAAAAGAGGTTTTCCCAAAGAGTCCGAAAATTGTCCGAAAAAAATCGAAAAATTTTTGCAAGACAAGTAAGTAACTTTTAAATAAATTTTTAAACTTCGATGAGGCGCAAACTTTTTGAATTGTAAGATATCAGGTTAGATGGTTTGAAGTAAGCAAAAGGTCTTTAGTAAAATAAATTGCCAAACAAGCTTTATTCACCGAAGAATAGACCTTTTGGATGTAACTTTGTATTTATTTGCAAACCGTCCCAATAATGCATTATGTTTAATTAAAAACTAAAGCAACAGCGGTTAGGCTGGCAGTTCAGATTCACAATTTACATTCACGACGTTATAGGCCGTTTGCCGTTTAAATGCGCTATTCTTAAAGGCGTATACTGTATAACAACAATTTCAAATTCTCCGGAAATTTTCTACAACAGCAGAATGTGAAACTTTCTGCTACAGAAGTAACAAATATACTGTAGTTAAAGGCAGAGATGTGTAAGCGGAAGAAGAGGTTGGAAACGGAAGCGGTGAAAGCAGGAAATTTTGTGGAAGCGGAAGCTGGAAGCAAGGGTACCACTTCTACTTCGAATTTGGCCATTCATATCGAACGTCAAAGCTTGAATGTGGTGCAATTTTTAAAAAATATACGACAAAAAGTGAATGTTTGATAGATTATCATTCGCAAAGAAACAGTTTTATAGGCTTGTGCTTCACTTAGATCCGAGGCAACCCTCACCCCTATCAACTCAAAGATGAGCCATGTAGCCAAACAACTTATTTTTAAAACTTTTAGTGTTCAAAAATTATCTATTTCAGTCCTAAAATTTGAAGATTTTCTCAAAAATACTTTTAAACGGGGCTTTGACCAATTTTTGGGCCATACTCGGGTGATACTCGTAAAAACAAAGTCTGGGGCCATACTCATATAAAACAGCATTCACCAACATAAACTAAATTTCCAGTACCAGCATTTTAATTTCTTCTTTGCGATAGTATTCTTGAAAGCAAACAGAGGAGTTATGGTAACGTCTCTCAAACAAAGTCTAATATTGTATGATCTTTCAACATATAATGGTATAAGGCTTGTCTTAATTATTGCTATGCACCGTTTGCGACAAGAATTATTGGGACTTCCGAGACACTTTGCGTCAGGTCCTATGTTTTTTCTTCCATGCAAAATCACGAATTCGGCAACCATAAGTCGAAAACGCTATAAGTTCAAAACGGCTAAATGTAGAAACTTCAAATTTAGAACTTAGATGGAGCATGTATGGATCATTCTTTGTTCAAATTATGGGGGCAATCGGTTTTGTGATACGGGTTTCTGAGCCAAAAACTAAAATGCCAATTGAAGGTTTAAACAGTTCTAGCTCAAAAGCTAATTGCAGCCGGAGAATAACAGTTTCGAATTTAGAAGCGCCTGGGAATGCAGTTTTAGCAGCCAAAAGATTATGACGATTCCGACACTTTTTTTCTTTATTTATTTATTTAAAATCTTTTTTATTGGAAAAAAAACCAAACATCAAAGCTAGAAACTTGAAGTTTTGAGGTATGATAAGTTTTATATGAAGTTGTACACCTGCATTTTTGGAGATGCTAGGTTACGTGGTTTGGGGCAGACGCGCCAAAACTTGCGATAAAAAAGTTTAATATGTGATTTTAATAATTGATTTTCGTCATGTGCACACGTTTGTTGTCGTGGCCTTGCGGTTAAAGGCGCCAGCATATGAAATCTTCGTGATTGAAAAGACCTGGGTTCAGGTATCTGATTGGCCATCGCTTTTCTCGTTCTAAGATTATGTTAAATCTAGCATAATTATTTTTTGATTAGGACAAAATCTCTTTTAATATTTTTTCTCATTAATTGTCTAATATTACGATTTTCTCATTCTAAAATTATGTTATATCCAGCATAATTATTTTTTAATTAGGAAAAAATCTATTTTGATAGTTTTTGTTTTTACATTGGATATGATCAGGGGGCTTTAGGTTTCATTCTCTGTGAAGACTCCCCCAAACTCATTTTTTTACAGCTTAAGGTAAGTTGCTGGTTTTTCTGATATCAGTAGATATTTAGCGGAGAAATATTTTGACTTAATTTGGGAGTACGACCCCACCCCGGAAACCCTCTCAAATACATACCCAAAAACACTTTTTGAACGGTTAAGCTAGGGCGCTAGTTTTTTTTAGATATGAAGAGATATTGAATTGAAAAATATTTTGACATAGTTTGGTGATGCCAATCACCAAGAAGCATATTTCCTATTTGTTCTGCATATCAGTGCATAAGGCTTTTTTACCCCAGGTCGCTGCTACATCACAATGCCAAAACCACTCAGGTTTGACCGCGCAGCGTATATTCGAGGTCATGTAGGAAATCGTCGGGGTTGCTAGCGAATATGCAAATTACGTTGGAGTCAGTGAAATCTCAAAAGCTTGGGTTAAACTATTAACGACGAATTTTATCAGCAAGAACAAACGGCAGTTGCACAGTTAGAGACAGAAGGCAGTGGCAGCAGCTTGTAGGCTGTAGCGTGCATTACAAGTTAACATTAGCTGAATAGACTAGGCCTAGTACACTACAGTATTGCTGTAGCTGATTACTGATTAAGTTGCCTAGCAGTGTTTTTAAGGCTTAAGAAAAACCCAATTTGCCAATCTAATCAACAAGTAAGTTCTCAGTAAACTGTAAATCATGGGAATTTGCAATTGGCCTACTCTAGACAAACATGAATAAGAGTGGAGTAGGCTATATCAAACTGTGACAAAGGAGTTAAACTTGCAGCTCCATTGTTTTTTCAATTTTTCCCATTGTTCTTCAAAATTAGTGTTTTTTATCGATTTTTATCTCCAGTACCGGACAGTACACATTCAGAAGTTACATTCCTCTTCAATTTCGTAATGTTATACATATTTTTGTGTTTAAGAAGTTATCATGCTGTATACCTGAAATCAATAGGCCTACTGTAGTACAGAGTAGCAGTATATCGCAAATGCAAAATGGCTTTATAGGAGCCAGCAAACAAATTTGGATTACCAGATAACTGCGTTTGAGAAAGACTTTCCAAACAAAATGAAACTCATTCGAACGTGTATTGTGTGCATGCGGAATATCACTAATTTCTAATTTCGATGATGCGGTAATGCAAAAAATATGTGATGGTAGTGGCACAGTAGCTGATCCTTATCTTGAATTATCTCTTTTGTTATCATCCTCAGTACTGGTATTTGCCATACAATATTTGATATGAACAGATGAAGAATGAAGTAAGTGTTTGAATTTTTGTTTGCATATGCAGTCTCAATATACTATTTTAAATTGCATAGTTGCATGGTTGCTTTGTAAAAAGTGTAGTGTTTTGTAAATTGCTAAGGTAAATCTATGCAATTATTATGTTGAGCCTATCTAATTGATGTTGATTAATTTTTATGTAATAACTGTAATTGTAACTACATTTTATTGACCAAGTTTCCTTGACCAGGAGACAGCGAAGAAACCTTGCTGTCTTCCAGTCAAGCTGCCATCTGACTACCACACCCGATGGATGCTTCACACTGCTGATTTTAATGCTGAAGATACGGTGCTAACGAGTAATGTAGTGATCCCAGCATAAAAGTGCATTTCAAGAGCTTTAAAATATCAATTTTAGTTAATGGTTTAGGAAGGTTTTATTTGACCTGAAACTTCTACTTGTTTTTGTTATCAATTCTGACTTAAATTCAACCATGAACTAAAATCCTAACTCTTAAACCTAACCAGGTAATATAACCCAAATTCTAATCTTGATCCTTAAAAAAGCAAGCAAAGAATTCACAAATTAAAGACAAAAAAATGTAATTTAGTTAGACATCATTGAGCTAGTGAAATATAACCAGGTTTTTTGCTATGACTATTTTTGATATGTCATCTATCGAGCTTATTATTTAATCCCATATTTTTATGACATGGTTGCATAATGTGGAATGAATTTAAACCAACTCTGGCTTGGCCAAAATATGTATACCATTATATTAAGAAATATTGGTATACAATACCAAGTCTACAGAAATAAAAACAAAAACTAAATAAACGCGGTTTCACTATAACAACTTTTGATGAAAAATGCAAAAATTGTATTTGTGACAAATACTGTGGAATAAACTACATGATCTTATTTTGACTTTCAATGCATTGAGTATTTCAAATTGCTAAAAAAAATTAAGCTTTTCAGTTTTGGTTGTAGTGCAGTGACCACAGTAGCTTATACAGGTTTATATAGGTTTCTGAGGCGTGGAACATCGCTGCTACTTGCAACAGACTTATTTCAAAAACTTTCTCAATGACAGAAAAATAAGTAAAATATTTCTATGACCGCCCTTCTCAGTCAATTGGGTTCAATTGGTTCACTGTCAGTTTGTTAGCGATCAGTTTGTCGCGGTCCGTTGTCGTGGACCCGGAAATACATCACACAGGATAAAATAGCAAAGTGGATGCGTGCAATTTTCTCGAAGCTATTTCCTAATGAGAGGTTGCATCATACCAAAAATGCTAGTCTGAAAAGACTGGCAAGATTGATAATGCTTCAATCATTCATAATTACACTAATACAACAAAATTAATATGAATTTAACATTGTACATTAGACGATTGGATTTGATCTTTGCCGATCTTACTGTGCATGAATTTGAATTAAGTAGTTTGCATTTTACAGAGTAGTATGGTGTTGGTGTTGGGCGAGCTGAAATGGTTCTCATAATCTTTGAAATGTTTGTCCAATGTTGGAAACATTTTAATAGCTCACCATACGAAGAAGTGAGAGACTAATTGTAAACAAGATTGTAAATGCAGGAGTTTTTAGTGATTTCATGCGCTGATGCTAGTCAGTTGCCTACGTTTATAATCATGTAATATTAAGAACACATTTGCTCAGCTGCTAAGAAGTTTCAACTAAAGATAATATTAAATACACTGCAGTTATCGGATTGTTATTTTTGAGTTATGAAAACCACTAAATTTTTTATTAAAACTTGCTGTCTTAGGTTTTTACCAATTTTTAGAACAGATTAATTTAGGCGACCATTTGTGTAAGGGTTCTTGGCTTTAATAACGTTGGAAAGAATTAATATAACTGGTACGTCCTACGCATTGCTAGCTCCTGAGTTAATATTTTGCCTTGATTGAGCCCCCAAAATGCTAGATCCATCACTGCTGATTTTTTCTTGATATTGATTGAATTTAGTCAAGAAGCCTGTAAAGTTTTTAACTGGAGTAGGGTTTGCTTTAATTAAAGAATAAAACTATGTAAATATTAAATTTTTTTTAATTCAATGATTGTCAACCTAAAACTATAGGTTTTTGTGTTTTGACCAGTAACTTAGGCCATCCTCACGACTAGCATTTAGAAACATAAGTTATTCATCTATACAATTTATTATTATAATATTCAGTGCGATTGAGCTATCGCAACGCGTTTCGACCTTGCTTAAGGGTCTCCTCAGGCGAAAAGAATAACACATATTTAAACATGCAATGATATAAAACTGCAATCAAAAATTTAAAGTTAAGTGTATTCACTAAGCAATGTGTCGCATAGCATTTAGTTAAGTGTTTATTGCTGCTAATTTTTAGTTAAGTGTTTATTCACTAAGCAATGTGTCACACATGCATTTAGCTCGTGCTCTCCCTGTGATTTTTATATGAACATGTCATAAGTTGTTTGACGTCATTATAAAATTTGCATAAACAAAGCAGATGTGTTTATCGATGCAATTTTTATTTCCAAATTTGGTAATTGCAGTTTTGTATCATTGCATATTTGAAAGTTTAATGATTCTAAATTGCTGCTAATCTTTGTTTCCAAATTTTTGGTTGCAGTTTTATATCATTGCATGTTTAAATATGTGTTATTCTTTTTGCCTGAGGAGACCTTTGAGAAGGTCGAAACGCGTCGCGATAGCTCATTTGTACTACATATTACAATAATAAATTGTATAGATGAATAACTTATGCTTCTATTTGCTAGCCGTGAGGATGGCCTAAGTTACAGGTCGAAACACGAAAATCTATAGTTTTAGGTTGACAATCATTGAATTATGTAAACATAATTTAACTAAGCGTGTCAAAGCTGTGCTCAACTGCAATATACTAGTTCTCAAGATGATATACTTCGTTTTACATCTTTTGTTTGATTTCAGTTCCGCATGACTGAGATTTTAATCAAAAATTGAATCAACCGCATATCCTAACTAGATCTTTGTCTTTCAGCTGCGTTTCCTTGTGGAAATTGAATCTGATATCGCTAAATCGTATTTGCACTCTTTAATCACTCAAAACAAGAAAAGTCGAGCTCAGAAAAGCGAAGCACAATCCCGTGAACTTTTGATTTTTATCACTCATTTGAACATTGTCAAATGTTTGTGCGCACTTTGATTGACTGTACACGTAGTCTTTCCGTATTCAAAAAATATCGACAAAATGAAATTCAACATAAGTTATTAAGGAAACACCAGCTTTAAGAGTTTATTCTTTTTTTGTTTTGAAAAAAGAAAAAAAGAATAAAAATAGATTAAACGTGCACTCCTACTTCTACATAACATTAAAAGACTTGGAGACAACGTTCTTGGCGAAACCCTCAAAGAAGTTTGTAATTTGACACGTTCTACGTTCAGTGAAGGGATGGTTCCATTCTTCGAACGAAACCAGGCATAAGGGCGCATAAAAAAGCACGCAGGACATAAGAGCATGCATGAAATACGAAGAGACTTAGGGGTGCAGAGACATAACGGCACAGAGAGACATAATTCTGCGACATGTGCTAACTTTGATTATGTACGTTTATTCAAAGTTTATATGTGCTAAACTTTTATTGAAAGCATTGAAACAAGGTATTTACGAGATAATCCTTTACCAGAGACGCAAACTTGAATGACTTTTTTGAAAGTACTTTGCGTTTCAACGCTCGGGATAGTAATGTTTGAATCGCATCCGCTGTTGCAAATCTTTACTTGGGTATCCTATACATATGTGATCGCTGTACATTTATCAGTCGCAGACTTTTTTTAGATAATTCGTTTTGTGGCTTTGCTCTAAGTTTTTGTGCAGCAACCTTGTATTTTTAACACTTCAAAACAATAAACCCTGCGAATATGTTGTTATACATTTAAGTGTATTGAGATAAATAGCAGCTTAGATTTGCAATGTTAGGAAAATTTACACCCAGAGACAGTGCTGCCGCCCTAAACAAATAGATGTATATTGTATGAGCTCCGTATACTTCAGGTTAGGTTCTGGAAAAATGTTTATTTTCGGCCGAAAGTTACAAGAAAGGTAGATGAAGACGTAAAAATAAGGTCTTCACCGAGTTTCGGTCCAGTTTTTGGCCGAGATTCTGTGTAGAACCATCGTTGATGGGTGACAAGCAAGGAGAATCGGCGTGCTTTAGCAGGCGGGATCCTACCCTGTGAAAATAAGTAGGTAAACCGAGTCTACGGTCGACGACAACACTGCCCACAGATCGTGCAATTTTACAAAAAATCCAGCAAAATTCCGACTTGAATGACAGTTAATTAAATAATTATTATACCAAAAGATGTGGAAGGCTCTACTGCTTTATTACTGAAGATTTTCAAAAGAAAGGATAACAAAGTTGTAGCATTAGGAAATCCTTCCAAGCTGAGTGGGGGGTGCAGTAATCACGTATTACAACAAAATTGAAAGGGAACACTATTTAAAAGTTCTGAATATTTTATGCACTGCAACATTTCTGAACATTTCAGAATAGGAAGGCGGCCAAAATGGGGGCCCCACTTTTTACTTCACTACTACTACTTTGAAAGTAGGTATTGTCAATCAGTGCTAGTATTTTTTGCAATATTTAGAACAGAATTAAAGGGTGTTGACATTATTAGTTTATTTTATGCATATAAGAAAAACAAAAAGAAAACAAACAGACAACAAACCAAATAAATACGAGTACACTGTACTGTCTCAAAAAACAAATTCAAATATCGGGCTACTGTCTGCTGATTTAGAATTTCACTGCAAGGGAAGACTGCGATGAGACCAATTAGGTCTTTGAGTCTAGCAGCCACCCTCCCAATCAAATCTATGCAATGAAGTGATATTTTTAGGAGTGTAAGCAATAATTCATAACAGTTGCAGTTGCAGTTGAGAGCCAATAAACCTAAAAAAAAAAATAACAAGACTACAAGAAATAATGAGTTGAGTTGCTAGCTTGTTGATGCAACATACTTTTGAATTAATTGTTTTTTATAAAATATTTTAAATTTAGAATACGGGTAATCTTTAATTCTTGAGGGGTATTCTTCCAGATTTTTGTTCCTATATATTTAAATGATCGTTGGCATTTTTTTGTGGAGAATCTAGGAATGTGTATTGCATTAGCTTGACGGGTGGACTGGAAGTGTACTGTCGAAATTTTTTTAAAATTCAGTTGCTGATTTAGATGAAGAGGCAAGCGTCCATTATTACTTAGATGCATCAGTTTTGCACATTCGTAGTAAAATAAGTCATCTAGTTTCAAATTCTAAGTTTAAAATACAATGGATTCGAGGAATCTGTGTATCTTGCGTTGGTGATTATTCGGATGGCTCTGTTTTGAAGAGCACCCAATCTTTGTTTGTATGAGTCGAATGTGAATGCCCAGATCACTATTCCGTAAAGTAGTGGGGGTGCAAAAGTGGTAATAAAGAGAAATAAAGGTCTTTACAGAAAGAAATGGTTTGATTTTGGAAACTATTCCAATTGCGCGAGATACTTTTGTTTCAATCTTTTTAATCTGTTCTGCAAATATTAAGTTTTGGTCGAGTATTAATCCGATATATTTAGAGCTCGAAACATTTTCTATAGGTACGCTATTACAGGTAACATTTATACTAAATTCTTTTTTTTTCGAGTTGTGCGATACGGGGATTGAATTCGACTTATCAGGATTAACAGTTAGTAAATTTGCATTCATCCAATTAAATATTGATTCTAGCATTGACTTGGTATTTTTTTTTAAGCCTATGATATTCTTGTGCTGTAAAAGTATTGCCGTGTCGTCAGCATAGAGCTGCGGGGTAGAGTTAAAAAGAAAGCAGAGATCATTGACGTTAATAGAGAATAGCAAAGGGCCTAATATTGATCCTTGAGGAACCCCAAAAATAACCCTTTCCAAATTAGAAGAGCAATTATTTATAATAGTGTATTGTTATCGATTAGCAAGATACGAGGCAAACAAATCATTAGCAATTCCTCTTATACCGTAATGGTGAAGTTTAGCTACAAGAATATTATGCGAGACGGAATCAAAAGCTTTTTTTACATCTAACAATATTAAATTAGAAAAAAGTTTATTTTGATTATTATCATAACATTTTGTAATTAGATTAAGGATGGCGTGATTTGTAAAATAATTTTTCCTAAAACCGAATTGATTGGTAGCAAGGATATTATTGCGATCAAAAAATAGAATAGTTCGATTATAAATTGCACGTTCGTAAATGTTTGAAATAGAAGGAAGTATGAGATTGGGCGATAATTCGAGATTGTGGTGGCGGAGTCAATAATTAATATATTTTGTCGTTGTGCAATTATGTCTGCGGTATCCGGTTATTGGCACATATCGCTCATTGCTATGGGTGGTATTGCATAATGAACGGTTATTCAGCACGGCATTTGGTAAAAAGAGCGAAGGAACATATTAGTGACTGCAAATCAAACAAAAGTGCAAGCAAAAACCAGATTTTAAATTGCAACAGCTGCCTAGATGAAAACCCTAAATTTCAATTAGACCGGTTTATTTTAATGCCTAATAATGCATATGAGGCGAAAATGCTAAAAGCAGAATCCAACTATCAATAAACAAGTATATGAAAATGTGGCCTCCTTTTTATTTAGTGTGTATCAATGTTTTTTTGAGTGTGCAGTGATTTTTTGCCGTGATAGCCTAATAACTAATGATAGTTCGTGAAGTCACCATTTTGTGTTGAACATCATAATTGTATTTTCATCAATTGCCAATTTTGAATTGCCTGAATGTAAAATGACAGTTTAGACAGATGCAGTTAGCTCGTCCAAATTATTGTTTTAAATTGAGAAAAGGACTTTTAACTATGTTTTACTTTATTTGAAAGTGATATTAGCTATTAATTTTACCGTATTTTTAGTTCCCTGATGAGGGCGCTTTGCAAAACGTCGAAAACGTTCAATTAAGTATGAAGTTAGCCTAAGTGAAAATAATCAATAGCCAAATAAAACGATAAATGGAATGGTGTTTCTGAGTTGTGTTGCAACAAAAACAATTTGAAAGTAAAACAATAATTTAAAGCAGCATACAATCCTGTACAACTTCAAAAGTTTTTGAAGCAATTGTAAAGAAGTTAACTGCAAGAATTTAACATTGTTTTTACTTTAAGTGAATTTACAACAAGGTGTAAAGATTAAACTTCAAAATATCCATTTAAACATTGTTCTACTAATCTGCTTAGAGATGAAGCCTTAGCCCCTGAATAAATTTGTTCTGTATTGTTTGGTAGAGGTAAACTAAAAAAAAACATGAAACGTCAAGCGGGTTGCTGTGTGTGCCAATATTACGCAAGCAAATCGTGCCCATGCGCCGCAAAATCTGAGACTGAGGGCTGGAGTTTGCATGCGTCCGGATTAGGTAAAAAAACTTTGCGAACATGTAGCGTAAAACATTTTTTAATTATTGAAAAAAAAGCAATAAAAAATCAATTTGCTTTTGAAGTCACTTTCATCAAAACTTCTAACCCCTCTTTCTGCCGACAAAAAGAATTTGTGTACAGCTTAAAGGTTGTACATACACAAATGACGCTCTATGATTGATTCTTTTCTCGCCAATCACTGCTCGGCTTTTTTCTGTAGTCGCTTCTTTTCCTGCGATCTCTATTCTGACGATTCTTCTTGACAAGTGTCATATGAAAAGCTTCGAAGATATCAAGATTTTAATCAAAATGAAACTTTTTTGTTTGAAAAACTTTTTTTGTTTTGAAAAAAGCTATTATTTAAAAAATTTCAAAAACATTAAAAAAATGTTTGTTTTTTCTAAAAAAAGTAATATCGCAGTTATCGATAAAATATAATTTTGGCAATGTTTGGAATTCCAAACCCTCTTGGGTGTCCCAGAAGATATTTTTAATTAATTTCTCTACGGGAAAGCGAAAGTTTTTTTTGGAGAATCTCATTATTGGAGCGACCGACGCTCGCGTCGCGTGTTCCTCTGTTTTGACTCAGCCATTTTCCAACTAACGAGTGCGAAATTTCAGACTTTTGCTTATAACTCCAGAACGGTTTGGTGTAGCTACATGAAATTTTGACAGCAGTTTGAGATTAATGAGTTGTATGTTTGTACCGATTTTCGAGGCAATAGGTCACGTGACTTCGGTTTTAGAACCCGCAAACCGCCCCGCAAGTTTGGCGTAAAAAGCGGTCTCAGTCAAAAACGGCTTAAGTACGGCAAAAAATATTTCATAGGGTTGTATGTCTCAAGATACCCTTTCATCCCAACCAACCCACTTTTGGCCGCGATGGGGTTTATTTCTTTTTTTTTCCTTTTTTTTCTTCCTTTTTTTTTGTACGCTCTTCTTCTCCTAAACCACAACACATCGAAATCTAATTTTTGTGTAAAGTTGTTGAGCTGCAAATGCAATTTTTTCTCCCGAAGTTTTTTGGGGCAACTCCACCGGGAACCCCTCCAAAATGGTGCCCCAAAAATTAATTTATTGAACGGTACAAGCTAGGGTGTCAGTTTTTTTTTGATATCAGTAGATATTTAACAGACAAATATTTCGACATAGTTTGGGGGTGCCACTCCCCCTGGGGATCCCCCCAAATGGACCCCCCCAAAATCAATTTTTCGAACGGCTCAAGCTAGAATTTTACTTTTTTTTGATATCAGTAGATATTTAACAAAAAATTATTTTGACATAGTTTGGGGGTGCCACCCCCCCGGGGACCGCCCCAAATGGACCCCCAAAAATCAATTTTTGAACGGCTTAACTTAGAGTGCCAGTGCTTTATGATATCAGCAGATATTTAACAGACAAATATTTTGACATAGTTTGGGATGCCACCCTCCCGAGGACCCCCCAAATGGACCCCCCAAAAATCAATTTTTTGAATAGCTCAACTTAGAGTGCCAGTGTTTTATGATATCAGTAGATATTTAACAGATAAATATTTTGACATAGTTTGGGGGTGTCACCCCCCCCAGGGACCCCCCAAATAGACCCCCAAAATTCAATTTTTGAACGGCTCAAGCTAGGGTGCCAGTGTTTTATGATATCAGGAGATATTTAACAGACAAATATTTTGACTCTACTTTTCTGGAGGTTCCATAATCAGATATTTTTGAATAATTGCTGATTTTACGGTAGACAAAAAGTACGTTTGAGCGTCGCAGCATTAGCTTTGCGTCGGTTGTTCACTGGGTTTGCTGGCAAACTCCCATCTAGTTCAACATGCGTCGGTCGTTCGCTGAGATTGCTTCTCAGCAAGCTCCCATCTATTTAAACTTAAAACCAAACTTTGGAAGTTTTTGTTATAAATTTTCATTGCCTGTTTACTTTTCAATGAAATATTGTATTGATACCAAAATAGCTTTAAGCAACAATGATTTTGTTGTATGACGAAAAAAATCGTAAGAATCCACAATATACAGCCAAATTAGCGTAGTGTAAAAGCAGATGTAGGAGTTAGCTAGTTCTTGTATACAGCAGCTTTTAAAAAATAAAATAAAAGCTAAGCACTTTCGAGTATCAGTTGAGATATTATTATGTGTTCTACTGTAATCATTTAAGCAAATCATTTTATCGAGTTTTTTTTTATTTCTGCTCTTTCAAAGTTCAGTACAGAAATATTTAAACATACTCTTGGTAACACTAGCTATCACTTCATTAGTAACTTATAACAACAATAGATCTCCTACTCTTTATAACTAGGCCTAATTACTTGCGTCTAAGAGCTGATTTTATTTATGGTATCGATACTATACTTTGTTCACTGCAGGTGGCAGTTGTTAAACCCAGTAGTACAGGAGCAAAATGATATTTTTGCATAGATGTTTAAAAATTTTTTTATCAAGACAACAGAAATTATTTTTAATTAAAAAATTGACGTATTGGAACGTTCACTAAACGCAACAACCAAAACATGCTTGCTAAACATTTGAAAAATATTGACACTTTTACAGTAAAACTAAAAAAACTTACAAACACAGCTTTTGATTTCAGCTGAATGGAAGACCACGAATCGTACTTTTTCTTTCAATGAAACGCAAGTCCATAAATGAGAATAGCAAAAGAAATTTTTTGATCATCCAATGATGCTGCATAAACTCTTAGGTTCTCAACAGCTTCGCTAATGCTAAATCAAAATACGCTGTTTTAAGCTGAATATGATTATTCCTGTCCGCACTATACTTTCAGAGTTGAGAAAATGTGGGAAAAATTAGCATTAGGGCCGGTTAAATAGAATACCGCCACGTGGCAAAAAACGAATAGCTAAACATCCTGCATGCTTTTTTTTCGTTTACTTGAAGTAGGCTACAAACTTTGCTTTTTGCTAATTTGCATTTTCAGCTAAAACGTTTTTCAAGAGCATCTGCTCATTACCTATCTAAATAACCTAAATAAACCTAAATAACCTCATTACCTATCCATGCTGGATAATATCAATAACCATGAACTGTAGAATATCAATTTGTTTTCGCAGATATTTTTTTCCACTTAGGAGTTATCAATCACCATCATTAGACCTAATGTTTTTGACAGTAGAGTTTTCTATAATTTGCAGAATCGCTTTGCTCCATGTTCTCTTCGACTTTTTGCTCCGTTTATTTCGTATTAGCGCAAATTTTCTCAAATTTTGCAAAAACTTATGTTTTCGTGAGATAAAGGAATATTTACGAGCAAAGTAACAAATCTAAGAACAAAAACGATTGCCAGAATAGAACTAAGCATATCAATTTATTAGACGCATTTCGCTTTAACTTACAGCATCATCAGTAGAATGAATTTACATAGTAAGAAGCACGAATTTATATACAACAGCCACCCATTGATCCAGGTGGCCACGGCACGGCTGAAAATTTGTCATATTATCGAATAAAAAAGTGACAGGTCATAGGTTTAAACACACAAGAAAACACATCCGATTAGCGACGTGAGTTTTAAACAACAATTAAAATAAGTTAAGCATTGAAAAGACACAGGGGCAAAGATTGATTGTCGACATTAAGTTGCGATTCTGTTTTGGAAATATGTGAAGTTTCTTTGATGCGTAATTTGGTCACGTGGTTACTTCTGTCCAAAATTTTGGGTGAGTCAAAATTAATTTTGTGGTTGGGATTATTGAGCAAATGATTGCAAACGTCAGATTCTTCACACGTTCGATGTTCATTGAAGCGAGTAATTAGGTTCCGTTTGGTTTGGGGCCACAACTACACGTTAAGTGATACGCAACACCTGACAAATGTAATAAGGATTGACGATCTTTATACGAAAATAGTTTGCCATGGTAAAGCTAAGGTGAGACATTATCACTTTGATATCATACGCACATAAAAATTCGCGAATCTCTTTTTCGATTTGTATAGAAATACGATCAATGAACTGCAATTCAAAATATACACAATGTTTCGTAAACTGTTGTTGGTTAGGGCTGCGTTTGGAACCGGAATTTTGATTTCTGTTTATGGCTTGGCGAATAACATTCCGAATTTCCATCAAATAACATTCCTATCAAAATTATTCGGAATGTTATTCGCCAAGCCATAAACAGAAATCAAAATTCCGGTTCCAAACTCAGCCCTAACTAACAACAGTCTACAAAGCATTGTGTATATTTTGAATTGCAGTTCATTGATCGTATTTCTATACAAATCGAAAAAGAGATTCGTGATTTTTTATGTGCGTATGATATCAAATTGATAATGTCTCACCTTAGCTTTACCATGGCAAACTATTTTCGTATAAAGATCGTCAATCCTTATTACATTTGTCAGGTGTTGTGTATCACTTAACGTGTAGTTGTGGCCCCAAACCAAACGGAACCTAATTACTCGCTTCAATGAACATCGAACGTGTGAAGAATCTGACGTTTGCAATCATTTGCTCAATAATCCCAACCACAAAATTAATTTTGACTCACCCAAAATTTTGGACAGAAGTAACCACGTGACCAAATTACGCATCAAAGAAACTTCACATATTTCCAAAACAGAATCGCAACTTAATGTCGACAATCAATCTTTGCCCCTGTGTCTTTTCAATGCTTAACTTATTTTAATTGTTGTTTAAAACTCACGTCGCTAATCGGATGTGTTTTCTTGTGTGTTTAAACCTATGACCTGTCACTTTTTTATTCGATAATATGACAAATTTTCAGCCGTGCCGTGGCCACCTGGATCAATGGGTGGCTGTTGTATATAAATTCGTGCTTCTTACTATGTAAATTCATTCTACTGATGATGCTGTAAGTTAAAGCGAAATGCGTCTAATAAATTGATATGCTTAGTTCTATTCTGGCAATCGTTTTTGTTTTTAGATTAAGCAGAAACTCCGACCGCTATGCTCCAAAAATAATAAATGATTCACGAATCATGATGGGAAACATCACTAATAATGAAACTGTCAACAACCAACCTACTTTTACAAAAGACTGTTTTCTCTGTTTTCGACCTGTGAGACAACGTTCAATCACTAATACAAAGCGCCATAATGTTTTTGCTTTCCAGGTTTGCTTTTTACACATCAAGATAATTTCCAATTTTTTATAATAAGTTAGAATAAATTTACAATTACAATGTAGGCCAAGCAGTGTCAAAGAATTGGGGGAAAAGAAAGTCTCCTCCTATTTTCGTTTTAAGTATCTGCAATCTTCTACGCGTACAATTTTCAATTCTTTTCAAATAAGACACCCCTGATGATCTCGATTACGGGTAAAACAGACGGTAGGGTTTTAATTTTTTTTATTTTTGACGTGTACAGTGTTATGTTATGTAAAAGATACGATATTTTCATTTATCTTTTTTTTCTTCGTGCGTTCTCGAGTGTCAATTTACATACACAAACGCGTAAAAATACAATTATAAAATTTTGCATTATATTTTGAGAAGTAAAGATAAATAACATTTAGTCAAAGATTATACACACAGAATCACATATTGCACAATTAACTGAATGACAGATCAACATATTACTAGTCTGGGCTGGGAACATAATGTTTGCTGGTATTACAAAATTTTGTCCCATAATTTTACAAATCTGTGAAAATTATGCAAGTGCAACCCACAAAAATATGTCGTCACATCGGTTAAAAAAAAGCTTCATTGTGGTAGTTTTTGTATGTTTTGCTTTCAAGAATAATAAAAAATCAAGAACAGTTGTTTATCCAGCTTTGATAAAAAGTTATTTAAACCGCTCAAGAAATTGATTTTTAAAAGGGTCGATTTGGAAGGTTTCGGGGGGTGGCATCCTAAATTACTTTGAGATATTCGTCTTTGCAATATTTACTGAAATCAGAAAACACTAACACTCCTTAAGCCGTTCAAAAACTTGATTTTTGAGGGGGCTATTTTGGGGGGTCCTCAAGGGGTGGTGCCCCCAAACTATGCCAAAATATTTGTCTACTATATATCTACTGATATCAAAAAAAAACTGGCAGCGTAGTATAAGCTGTTCAAAAAATTGATTTTTGAGTGGTCCATTTGGGGAGGTCTCCGGGGGGATGGAATCCCCAAAACTATGTCAAAATATTTGTTTATTAAATATCTATTGGTACGCTCACTTTCTCCTTTCAGTTGTTTTTCCCTATTTTTGCCTTTGAAATATTTGTTATTGTAAGTTACGGTGATGGCAAACAGCCGTGTCGGCCTTGATTCAGTCAAATTGATGACTTTTTCTAGCACTCACGCGTGAACGGGTGACGTCCCACAGAATATTCCCGTTTGTCGGCTGATTCATAAAGTTGTTTACAATGAAGCGACACTGTTTTTCTTTTTCTTGGGTGAAAATTCGTAGTAATGACGTAAGCATATAAATACAGGAACACGTGCTATAATTGGGCATATCTACGGAGGCTATAACTTCTGAAAGTTAATGATTTGTGCATTTAAGATTCAATGATATTTTATCCTGTAATTTGGCCGAATTTATAGTGAGATTTTTAACCGTTCTAAATTTGTATTTTTCAGGAGCTATGTTAAATTGATTTTACTGCAAGTGTAATCTGCAAGTATTGCAAATGTAATCTGCAAGTATTGCAAGTGTAATCTGCAAGTATTGCGAGTGTAAGTATTGCGCGTGTAATTTGCTAGTGTAATTTGCAAGTGCATTGTAATTTGGCAAGTGTAATTTTGCGCTTCTGTGCTTCTCGAATTCCAATCAACCAATACACATTAACACGAAAGTTCATTAAGTTGTGCGGATCGTGTTAGCGGCAGAATCACGTAACCCCTCCCTTCACATTCTTATAGAATCGCCTACTGCTTCTTTGGTAGGTCTAACATCTATTGATGTCAACAAAAACAAAACGTTCAAAAAATTGATTTTGGGGGTATCCATTAGGAGGAGTCCCCTGGGTGGTACTCCCAAACAATGTCAAAATATTTGTCTCTTAAATATCGAGTGATATCAAAAACCTGGCCCCTTAGCTTAAGCCATTCAAAAAATTGATTTTTTGGGGCACCATTTTGGGGGGGTTCCCGTGGAAGTGGTCCCAAAACATTTCGGAAGACAAAATTGCGTTTGCAGCTCAACAACTTTACACAAAAATTAGATTTTGATGTTTTGTGGTTTAGGAGAAGAAGAGTGTACAAGATTTAGGAAGAAAGAAATGGAAAAAAGGGGAAAAAAAGTAAAAACCTCATCGCGGCCAAAATTGGGTTGGTAGGGATGAAAAGGTATCTAAAGACATGTAATCATGTGAAATCTTTTTTTGCCGCCGCTTTTAAAGCTATCTCTTGAAGCTATCCGCTTTAAAGCTATCTTTAGCTTATATGCGTCCGGTATACCAGGTGTCGGTATACCAATGTATAACCGCGGTCTAACTACCGTTTAGAAGAAACAGTGGACACACCTATAAGCTAAAAAATGTATTAAGCAATCGTTTTAAAACAATGGCCGCTTTTAAAGCTATCTCTCTTTGGCAATTTTGCGTAATTTCTTACTCCTACATCGCTTATCTTTATTGTTTACCATTGTGAACAAGCTTTCGCGGTTTTTTGCTAACCAACTGGTACGTCATCAAATTGTTAGCCAATCCAAACCAAATGTATGGAGTTGAAACGGATTTTTTTGATTTTTTCAGAAACTGGACAATCTTCGAAAAAAAATTTTTTGCTTTGTGATCAGAAAATTAAATGCGATTTTTTGATGTCATACTTCGCTAGGCTGCATCCTCCCCAGGCGCGTCGCCGGCAGGGGGGCAATGCCCCCCGATTTTCGTTTTTGCCCCCCCATTTTTTTCTTGCCCCCCACGGTATTTTTTTGGGAGGAAGAAGTTTGTGTTTTTGGGCGGAAAAAACGTTAAAATTTGCGATATCCGGCAGAAAAAGCCTTCGGATTTCGGCAAAGACCTTTTTGTTTTTTTTTTGTTTTGTTTTGGAGATCACCTACTTTTGATCGGAAAATTTGTGATTTCGGCCAGAAAAATCCTTCGTATTTCGGCGAAAATCTTTGCCCCCCTGATTTTAATTTTGCCCCTCCCGATCTCGCAAAGCTGGCGACGCCCCTGATCCTCCCTTTAAGTTCTGTTAACTTCAGTTAAGGTTTTTATCGTTAATATCTTGCACCATTCATTTATCGTACCAGTACAAACCAATTTGCACTGGTAGCACTTGTTGCGTATTAGCACGAGTTTTATAGAAGAAAGAGAAAAAGGAGCTCTTTTTGTGGCAAATAATAAGCCACAGCCTCACAGGTCTATTAATTATCGCTGTTCGCAATTTCCATAGATTTTCCGATCGCAGCTTCGTTGTGCATTTGAATTTATTTCTATCTTGAAATTAGATTAGACTTTAAAATGTAACTTCCAAAACACAAAAAGACCACCAGAGCAATAAATACTTCTTTACAATCTGCTCAGCAGCGTCAATACGTGTTATAGAAGCGTTGCCCACCTATGCTGTTTTATCAAATAGCGAGATTCGAATCAAATTTTTGGCATCTGATAAACAGCGATGTGTTTTTACTCAAGCGCTGCTGCGTCTTTCTTCTTCATCAGCTGCTTTTTTTAACAAGCGTTGTTCCCAAAACCATGAAAACCTTGCACTAATTTTCCAAACTGCTTTCAATTGCTTTGCAAAGAACGAACTAAAAAGTTTAAGCTGCAGAAAATCAGAGCCACCTGCAAAAATGCAGCGAACTACAAGAAAGCTTTGCAACGAGCCACGTTGTAAGCATTCAGATGCTAAAACTTTTGACAGCTAATTTTGAAAATGCTGTTATGACCAGCTTATTTTTTGTGGTGTGACATTAGATGTTTTTTGAAATCAGTATTAGCTTATCCTGTGTTGAATTTTGCTAATAGCTACAGCTAGGCAGTAGAGTACGCAGGATTTTCGAAAGGGGGTCCAGGAAATTCAGAAAATTTGAGAATAATGAAGACCAGAATGAAAATTTTCCAGCCCAAAACCAAGTCCGTTTTCCTACCCAAACTTAGGTGAAGACCAAAAAAAAAAAAAAAAAGGTCTTCACTCAAATTTAGTCCGGTTTTTGACCAAAAAAAAGGTCTTCGCTCACCGTTTCTGTGCTCAAACCTTCAGCCCAACTTACAAAGGGAGGGGCCATGCCACAATTTTGCATACTATTCTATGCTAATTATACTATCCTGGCGACCCAAGGGGGGGCCATGGCCCAATGCCCCCCCTAAATACGCCCCTGACACTGTGACAGAAAGATAAATATACACTACAACAACAACGTTTTTGCTCTGCCCCCTCTTTTTCACTCTCAACGTTTTTGTTGTAACCATTCTCAGCTAAATTTTACTATTGTTCCCTGAAATTATTACACCTTAGACTCATTATTAGGAGCCTATTGTTACACAAAATGCGAATGCATTTAGCAATGAATATAAATATCCCAAATAGGGCTACTTGTTAATTGAATATTTGGTTGTTTTGATTTTTAGGTTCATTAACCAGTTTAGAAAAACCAACAAGATTGGTTTGACCAATGACTTAAAACTAGATGATACGCAACTTTTTTTCCCACTCTTTCTCCTCTTTATTTCTTTATTATGCGGATTTTTGCTCTGTCTTTGCCCGCTCTGATCTGCTGACAGTGACTGTACTGCACAGCCTTAGCCTTGCTTAACAACCAGCAGGTAGCAATAATAATAAAAATCGTTGTCTCTAAAAGTAGTAGCTTTGCATAATTTGCTTAAAAACTTATGTCAACTGCTAAATTACCACCCAAAATCCAATTTTCGAGTAAGTTTTGCTGGAAATGACATAAATAATGTCATAAAAACTCGTAGTTTTTTGCTGCATACAGTTAATGGTTGGTTGCTTGGTTTGTGGTTAGTTTGCGCGCTTTCATTTTTTTGATATAATATTTTTTAATATAATATTTTATATAATGTTTCATTTTTTTAATTTTAATGTAGTATTTTTTAATATTTTGCCGTATTTAAGCTGTTTTTGAATAAGACTGCTTTTTAAGACAAACTTTGGGGCGTTTTTTGGCGCCTAAATTCGAAGTTACGTTACCATGTCACTACGTTATCATTTTTTGTATTTGAATTGGTTTTATTGATTTTTAAAACATTGACTTTATAATATTTTTGCGTGAAATTTCGGCTGCTAAGTTTATTTTGGGGGATCGCCGCTCAAAATAATTTTGCCTTTTTCAACGAAAAATTGAAAAACAGTCTATTTTAAAAAGTTTTAGTGAAAAATTTCAAATTTGGGTGTGATTGAAATATGGTGTCACCTCAAAACGGTGAAACCCTGAGCCGACTCCCCTCTTTCTCAGAAACGCCACTGGCTCTTATGTCATTGGTTTGCTTAAATTTTATTCTCGCTTTTGTCGCCAATAGCAATAAAAAGAAACTTTTTGACATTGTTTCAGATTTGTCCGCTGTTGTGTGATTTAATTTTATTTATGGCTCTTTTAATGACTAGAAACAGCGCAATTCCGTTAAGTGTGGAGTATATTGTGGAAGTTCTAAGCGATGCTGAGCTCCATATCCATTCTGCTCCAGATGAGGCTGGACTGTCTCATACGTTTAGGTAAATCACTTGCATGTCCATTGCTGACCACAATAATCCCGTTTTGATTTCACTTGAAAAGCATTATTTTTATCCAGCGTCGGATTTACCGTATGGCAAGCTAGTAAATTCCAGACACACCGCACTTACTCGCGTGACCTTTTTTTCTGTTTCTTTTTTTTTAGATAATATTTTCTGGAATAAGAAAACTGTAACTCAATGGTCGATTCTTCTCCGTTTGCCTGGGGATCTGCGCTTTGTAAATCACGAAAACTAAGTGATAAATAAGCAAAATCGCGTCTGTGTTGACAATATTTATTGAACAGCTCCAGCACTGCTCAAAGCAGTTCAAAACAAAGGGAGGAATGAAGCTGCACGTGCAGTCGCAACACATACAAACACTAAAAAGTTCAAATTAGGAACAAAGTATAAATGAAATTATTAAAGTATCGGGCAGGCTTAGTTTTGGCTGTTGCTTGATTCAATAACGTCTTAGAAAAGTCGTTAACATTCTATTCAACTCTTTCTTAGCAGCACCTTAATTGTTTTTAACAATCTTAAATTTATTGAAGGTAGCTGCTAAAATCACCATATGTTTTCGACTAGGATGGTTTTTACAATATTAAATTGACATATATCTTGCCTTTCCACAAAATTTAAGCAACATTGAATAAAAACAGTTTTATTACTGATAGCTTGGAAGAATATTTAAATACAGCACAAACGTAACATTACACTAAGCTGGTAAAATGACACGGCGATATAACGATCCACAATATTACAAGATATTTTAAAATCTGACAAATTGTGCAGGGGCGCCGTCGCATCTACAACTTTTTTAGGAGCTACTGTCATAACAAGAGAGCTTTTCGATATTATTTCTTCAGCCTCATCTATAGACGTACCATTAACAGGTAGGACTACGTTCATGAAGAAAATACTAAATGCCCTTAGCAATTAGCATTCCTCTTCAGCGTGACCGAGAGGGTAAAGGCGTCGTTCTTACCACGACTCTGATCGCATAATCATGAGTTCAACCCTCACCCTGGTCACGCTGTTGCGTCCTTGGATAAGACGCTTAACGATGATTATCTCTGCTTGGTGGCTTCGAGCAAGCAGCAAATTTACGTAGGAAAAGGTAAAACGTCAACCGGAAAATGGTCAACTACTAAGCGGGGGCGGATTCGTTCAAAGCATAGTGCACCGTCGCTTTTTCGTGATAGGAGGATAAAGATACACCAATCAAAATAAGTACTTAAGGCGCTGTTTTTTACGGATACTCTTTTTTAACGCAGAAAAACTCCAAAGCAGATGCGGTTTAGTTCGATATAAAACGCCACCGTCGTTTCGTGACAGGAGGATAAAGCAGAAACAAATTACCGGAACAAAATACGAACAAAACTCAAAATGTCGTTTGACGTTTACCGTAAACACCTCCACCCTGGAAGAATTATATTTTAGCAAGTTCTTGCGAGAAAACGTCAACGCATCATGTCTTTTATAATTCGTCACTGCAGTAAGAGTTCATGAGCTATGAAACAACGTTGGCGCTGATGCGAAAAACTCGGCATTACCAGCAGTTGATTATTTCGTTCACACCCTTTTGACGACTAAGAACTGACATGAGCTAATTACTAAGTTCAGTATGGATGAAATTACACAAATTCCACCACTATTTGACAAATCCTTGAGCCGAACAGCAGCACTGGAGTTCACCAGGAGGGTATTCGATCTATGCTTGAAGTAAAAAGAACGATGACTGAAAACGGTACCAATCACAAACAGCATTGATCTTTTGGCGAAGTTGGCTATTGAAATATTTTTAGGGTAAAATCAAATCGTATACGTATAGCCAAGTTATTCATTTTAGTAAGCATTTTTCTGTCGGTGCTCATGCCGTCAGCAATAACACACAATATGGTAAAACGGCACTTTTGCAAGTGAAGAATACCAAGGCTGAGCTGTAAATCGGTATGTTGAAGTGTTGGAAGTTGGTAACGAGAACATCGTATGTGACAATGCTTAGGATTTTGGATGGGCTGTTTCAAGGCTCCCCCCTAATTAAAAATAACGTCCCCTTATCGAAAAGAACGTGCTCCTTTCGTGAACCAACTCAAAATCCTTTTTGAAATAATGCAAATGACCCAATGTCCACTAGAATAATAATTTACAATTTAACAAACACATCGCCAATATTGAATTGCGGCCGGGATTAAAACTTCATAATGAAGAATGTGTGAAAATGACAATGATATTAATAATCTAATAGTTTTGCACTACATTTAGAAGCACTGTTGATATGTCTGCTGTCCGTCTTAAAATTATAACATTCATACCGTATTGAATATTCTCCAAAGTAGGTGAAAAATAGACTACGAACGGTTGAATTGCTTGAAATCAGCTAGTGTTGTGCCATCGGCATGGCCGTAAATACATAATCTCCTGCAATCGTTGGTTTTTACTTCCTTTAGACGAGATGAAGATAGTATAGGCATCATCGCTGCCAATTACACTACGTTTCTTCGCCAATCGAGAAGTTTTCGTTGACATTTTTCTACTGGTTTGGTGACTTCATGCTTACAAAAAAACTAATCGCAATGAAAACGAGAATGACCAAAACGTGTTCATTAAGTGCTTGTGGACTGTGCAAATTTTTAGTCCGTAATTCCGCTCCGGTTTTTTGATATCCACACCTTTCGACCACTGACAACGGAAATTTTACTCCGGCCCTTTTCATTGCTGATTGTCAAGTAGGGAAGTAGCGAATACCATTTTTATAGTGTTTGGTTTGACTCGACCGGGAAACAAAAGCGAGTGTATGGAATGCAGCAATCGTAATGTAACTATAATTGTGATTACATCCAACACACCATAAAGTGACCTTGCCTAGACAGCGAGTGACCTTTGTGTTTTCGGGTCAAGCTGCCACCTGCCCACCAATACCACACACACTGTTTGCTTTTCAAGCTGCACGTCAACCAGAAAGCCACTAATATCAATTTCTATAATGTTCGGCAGAGTTGTAAACGGGCCGACAAGATCAGGCCCAAACCCGAAAATTAATTTGAAGCCCAAATCATGCTTGAAAAAATCCGAAAGTTACGTTAGGTCTAAAAAATTTAGCAATATTGCCAGGTAATTTTGATTATTTTTATTCACCTAAGACAAAAAGTACGTCTCAGGCCCGAATTAAGCCCGACATTTTGGTCAACTTTAGGCCCGAACCCGACCCGACTTACAACTCTGGTGTTCGGCTTGATCCGACCGAGAATCGAAACGTAGTGTACAGAATGTAGCATTCTTTTTTTTCCAAAGATTTTTATTGATCGTTTTTCATTTTCGTTCGTAATCCTCAAGAGTACACAAACGACAATGAAAATAACACACACATATCAAAATAATTAATGAAATTCCAAAACACGATCAAATTACTTTGAGCAATATATACGGAAAATATCTACGTCAAAAGGTAGCACAAAGTTTATGTAAAGACTGTTGCACTTAATTCTGATAAAGTATTTATTTCAACTGCACTTCCCTTCAAAGGTGAATTCTTTCTTTAAACAGAAATCGCATCCGGGCAAGCAAGAAGTCTTCAGTGGATGAGAGGTTTCAGTTATGTTAAAATCGCAACGCCGTTAGTAATGCCAAGAGATTAGAATTTAAATGTATAACACCTTCGATCATTATCTTAAGGGGTTTTCTGATTATAATGGGCCTTCCTCAGTAATTCAGAGATGAAAAGGGACCCACGAGTTTGAAAGCAAAAAGCGGACATTTACCCATTTGCTGATTGCAGTAGACGTGCGAAAAGTAATCGATTTGGAGGTAATTAACTTTGGAAACAGATTTTGCGTGAAATGTAAATACCTTTAGTCCGCGAATCCAGCACAAGTACCGGAATACGCTTGGCATACAGTCTCACTTTTGCCTAATAGCGAATCCGTAAGTAGGGTTCGTCCGGCGACTTTGAACACCGGTACGTCGTAAACCAGTATTACCGTCCACAGTTTGAAAGTCCACCAAAACTACCTTCGGACAAAGGCTTTGTAGAGCGAGCCAAGTCAACTGACTGCAACAAACTGACCGCGAAGCAATGATTTCGTTACATGATTTCGTCACTGATTTCGTCGCAGTGATTTCGTCACAAAGTGAGGGTTTGGGCAAGATGGCTCTGGGGATAGTAAAAATATATTTAGGGTCGCCCTTCTCAGCCAATCGGCGTTGTTCGCGTTCAGTTGGTTCGCGGTCAGCTGGTTCGCGGTCAGTTGTCGTGGACCCTTGTAGAGTTGGGAGAGAGATTCTTTTGTGGGACCCCAAGAGGCAGTGGCAATTGAGCGAAGGGCTTTGTGGCGTGTATAAAATTTGGAACACAGGGATTGGACATGCGCCCCAAAGGATATGGTCCGATCAAAGGTTACTCCAAGGAATTTAGGGGTGGGATTGAACAAAAGAGAGAAGCCCAAGAGGTTCAGTCAGCATTGGAAAGTGGCTTGATGGGGATCTGTAAAGAAAAAGGAGGACTCACACTTCTTTGGATTGAGTGGAAGTCTCCATAAGTTGGACCATGTTTCTAGGACAGTGAGGGAGGATTGGACAACAGAGGAGGCTTTGAGCGGGTCTTGGAAGGAGGACCAGATGGCCAAATCGTAAGCATACAGGGAGGCATGGGTACCCCGAGGTAAATCGTTAGTGATGTCATCAACAAACAGAATGAAGAGGACTGGACCAAGTACCAAGTCCTGGGGGACCCCACGTCTGATGCGGAAGGAGCAGCTGTGGGAACCACCAACCTGGACTTTAGCTCTACGATCAGAAAGGAAGGAGCGTACCCAGAGAACGAAGCAAGGGGGGAGTTTGAGCAAGAGGAGTTTGTGAAAAAGAGCAGAGTGCCAGACCGAGTCGAAAGCCTTGGAGAAGTCAACAGAAGCCAAAATGGTTCGGTTTGGAGGTTTTTTCTTTTGGAAGCCGTCCCAGATTGATTGAGACAGAGTTAGAATTTGGTCAAGGGATGACCTACCAGGACGAAAGCCGGCCTGGCAAGTGGAGAGATGATTCGATTCAAGGTGAAAAGTTAGGCGAGAAAGAATCAAGCACTCAAAAAGCTTGGAGATGCAGGAGGTGAGGGAAATGGGGCGGAAAGAGGACGGAGAGGAAGTGGGTTTTCCAGGTTTATAAATGGAGATGATAGTGGTAGGTTTCCAACAAGAGGGGAAAGTGTGAGAGTGCCAGGACCTGTTAAAAAGAGAAAGAAGGAGGAGCTGTGCTGGCTCAGGCAGGTGCTTTAGTAAAGGGTAGGCAATCTGGTCAGGGCCAGACGCAGTGGAAGAGGAGAGATTGCTGATGGCAGTGGAAAGTTCAGTCAAGGAGAAGGGCGAGCAGAAAGAATTGTGGAGGGAAGAAGCATCCTCACAGCTAGCTTTCCGGAGTTCATTCATGAACTGTCGATCAGCTCTGCGTGAGGAACGGGGTGTCGCTTGAGATAGATGTGAGCGAAGATAAGAGGCATAGTGGTTGGCAGTGTCAAGAGGAGAAGTGCAATCGGGAAAAGAAGGGTCTTGGGAGGTGTTCTTTTTGCCCGAGATGGCATTGAGAAGCCTGAAGACAGCACGAGGATCAGAACGGGGAGACAGGTTAGAACAGGTGGCTTGACAGGTTGCAGATTTGGCTCTAGAAATGACTGAGGACGCCCTACGAGAAGCGTCTATGTATCTGAGGCGGTGCGACTCAGATCAGTGTGCCACGGAGCGGGCCCTCCGTCGTTCCTGCACTGCAGATTCCGCTTCCTGGGACCACCAGGCTTTGGGGGAACAACCAAGGCGGCCAAAGGGGATAGAGGCCTTGGCAGCTTCGACTAAGAAGAGGAAAAAGGAGTGAGCAGCCTGGTGGATATTGAGTGCATCAAAATCAAGAGAGGGAAGATGCTCAGCAATATAAGATTGGTAAACATCTCAACAAGCTTTTTTGTAGTTGAATTTGGGGGGACGAGTGTTTGGGTGACGAACTGGAGAGAGGGGAGGACAATTTCAATGGGGAAATGGTCCGAGCCAAGTTCAGGGAGAGTGCGCCACTCACAGTGGGGAGCGAGAGACGCAGGAGCTAACCAGATATCAGGAGAAGAACGGCTCCCAATGGAATGGTGAAGGAGCGTGGGAGAGGCAGGGTCGTTCAGAATTTCCAGACCGGAGGAAGTGATCCAGCGAAACAGGTCGTTTCCAAGCGGGTTAGGGGGAATGAGTCTGTCCCATGTTGGATGGTGAGCATTGAAGTCTCTGAGGATAAAAGTGTCAGGGAAGTTGGGAAGGATTTCAGGATAGAAGTCCTGGTGCGAGAGTCAGAAGGAGTGTTTCTGATGGGAGGGGAGTAGAGGTTAAGAAATTGAAGAGGAGAGTGGTTGGAGAGAAGGACTTTAACACAGGTGTAGTCTGAGTAGGGGTCCTGGGAAGACAGAGAGGAGACAGAAACAGGAGAGAAAGCCAGGTCAGAGTGGATGAGAGTGAGAACACCACCACCAGTGTTATGAGTACCGGAGAAAACAGGACCTTGTCTACCGAATGTCCGATCCGTGCGGAGGGTATAATAACCGGGTATTTGAAACTTTTGGGTTGAAGAAAGATGGGTTTCTTGGAGGAAAATGAGGTCATAGTGGTTGCCAGAAAGAAAGGCGATTAGTTCAGCACGGCGGGAGGAGGAAAGACCACCGGCATTCCATTGCAGAATTCTGAGATTGTGTGAGAGATGTGGATTTCTTTGAGGGTGCGGTGGCAAGTTGTGGATTGGTAGTGAACTTGTGGGTGGTGGTGATGAGGCAGGAAGGGTGAAGGCGGAAGGAGGGTAGGTGTTAAGGAGGGGAGGATGTGAGGGGAGAGGTAGAGATAAATCCATGAGATCTGAGCAAGCAAGTGGAGGGGGTGTGGGTGGGGGCAGAGCTGGAGAGACGGGGCGGGGGGATGCTGGCTGGTGGGTGGGAGAGGCAAGGTCCCCATTGAGACAAGCAGGGCAATTCCAACCCATGGGGAGCCGGTCGCGCAGATTTTGCGAAAGTCAGCCCTGGTCAGAGAGGAGCAGGAGAAGTGGACCCACCTGGAGCAGGTGGAGCACTTTGAAGAATCCTTGCCTACCTCGAGAGAGCAAATGGAGCAAGGGTAACGTTGGGGGCCCCGAGGTGGACGTGATTGATAAAAGCCAGGAGGTAGTGGGGGGAACCCTGGGGTAGGGGGTGGAGGGGATGCAGGCAGCGTAACAAGGAGACTGGTCTGAGTGGGGGAGCCAGTTGTGTTTTGGGAATGGCACGCTGGGCATCGCCAGCCCACTGCAGTGCTAGTTGCACAGATTGTGCGAACGTCAGCACGGGTGAGGGAGTAGCAAAGAAAATGCACCCACTTGAGGCAAGCAGAGCATTGAAGAGAATCTCTGCCCACATCCAGATGGCAGATGGAGCAGGGGTACCTGGGGTGAGGATGGTTGTTGATGGGGCCTGGGTTAGGATGGACATTGCCACTAATTAGGAGCAATGCCAGGATAAGGAGATGCCGAAAGGGGGTCCGATCAATAAGAAGAAGAGGAGCCGCCTAGTTGTGACTGGTCAATGGGCGGCCCAGCGAAAAAACAGTCCGAGACAAGGGGGGCGACCTTTCGACCGAGCCCCTCGGGAGATCTGTCCTGCCATTTCGACCCATCCCCATTGGGGAGGGGACTGCACCACCACGTTGAGGTGGCAGGACGTTGGTGCAGAGTCTCTGATCACATGCCGACGTGAGTCTTTGATCAAGTGCCCCCCTTTTCCCCCATGGTCCACAACCCACTTCACTGTTTCCCCCTTCATTCCTGACTGCAGGCAACAGTACAGCCCGACACTAAATTGCTTCTAGCAGACTATCCTCCCTCGCCTCGTCTGATATCCAAGTATGGACTGATGGTTCTGTCCCCTCCCTTTTTGGTCCCGGTGGCGATGGAGTGTATGTAACATGCTCCAAATGCAACACATCCAATTTCTTATCCTTTTCCTTCGGTCCAATTGCCTCCAGCTTCACAGCTAAAACCTTTGCCCTCAAGCAAGGTCTTGCTTGGTGTACTAGCCATTTGATGACCTGCAAATTCCAGTCAGTTCTTTTCCTAACCGACTCTCAATCAGCCCTCTCTATCCTTTCTTCAGCCCCCTCTTATCTCCTGCCTGAGTCTCTCTGGAATGTTTGGTCCCTTGCCTCCTCCCTCTCCAACAATACCACTTTGAGCTTCCAATGGGTCCCCAGACACGCAGGTCTCCACGGAAATGAAAAAGCGGATTTACTTGCCAAAACTGGTGCCTCTCTGCCCACTGATGCGATCCCTAGCCCTCTCCCCCCAGTTATTGCCAAAGTCCATTATTCCCAATACCGCAATTAGAGACGTCACATCTCCCACTCCCATCTGAACTTCCAAGTCTCCGAAGTCTCTTCGGAGGAACTCCTTCTTTCTCGCTCCATACGCAGTGAGCTCTCCCGTTTTCGCTGCCATGGTCACAGTCTTCTTTTATCTTCATATCTTCACAGGATCAGTCGGAAGGAGAATTCTGCTTGTAGTGCCTGTGGACACCCTCTACAGGACCTCAATCATCTCCTCCTCGACTGTCCTGCTTCTGAACCCCTTCGCAAATCTATCTTTGGCTCCTCTCTCTCTATTCTTGATCTATGGTCCAGACCTTGGGGTGTGGCCCGACTGTTTGGTCTCCACAGAGTTCCTCCGTGCCCCCATCCCTCAGAAGGGGTCGGGTAGTACCACCACCACGCTTTCTATCCGAGACAATATGGGCGACCTTTTGGTCGCACCATTCAGGAGATCTGTCCAGCCATTTCGACCCATCCCCATTGGGGAGGAGACTGCATCACCGCGATGAGGTGGCAGGACGCTGGTCCACCACCACCGTGAACTGATGTACTAGTATTGTGCACAAAGCAAAAGCTCGATTCAACGACGAAAGCAGGCATGCACAATATTGTCAACTCGTTCTGCCTGTGGTATCTCAAAAAGCAGATAGTGAAGGCTGATTGCCGACCTATGCTTTCACACAGTTCAGATCAAATCAACAAACCATGCACCCTATGAAGTGAACGAGCTCACTAACAGTAATACTGCACATAATTTTCAATTTAACAAACAAAAATATCTATCAAATTTCAAGAGCGATTAGTAAAAATCAAAGTAAGTCACGAACACTTGTAATTTGTTAAATGACGCAAGACCAGTGTTCAACGCGATGTACTAACAGCTAATCAGGTAAACCTATCCAAAATAAATTATAATCACAAACTGCACAGAAACATACCGGTGGACAGTTGTTGCAGATGAACATGAACACTCCAACAATGCTTAGCAATTTCACGAAGCTTTAAAATATCTTCAATTCTGCACCGAAAGCGTACTGCAGGTTGCTTTAACAATCTAATTTGCTCTGGAATATAAAACGGAGATTAATTCAAATAATATTTTATCTAAAGTAGATAGTGCATTGAAAAACCGAAAGAAAGCGATTCTTCCAAGTACTAAGCGCATAGCTTCTTTCAAAAGTATCTCAAACACAATAACACATACACGTATAATCAACCTCCATATGTAATTATAAACCACACTGCTAAGGCATTCAAAAACTAAAGGTTTACAAAACTTTAAAACAATTTAAAGTAATTTGGATAAAAAATACTTAACGGTTTTAAGAAAATCAATGAAGCAAACTTTATTTAGGTTGTACGAAAAGCTTTTTAAGAAAGCGTATGGAGCATGTTCTGGGGAAGACCAAATTCAAGATCTTGTCAAGTCAATAAATGCTTATAATGCTAAGATTGGAGAACTTTGTGTGAAAATGGAAACAGTAGAAAACATTGCCATTGCTCTTTGCACTCCTCTGATGAAACGAGTTCATCGACGTCACAACCACAGTGCCAAACTTGCGTTCATCGATTCATCTGGAGGAATGGACAAATTTGATTGTAGAATTTTCATGATCCTCACACATGGATGTGCTGGTGGCATGCCATTGGGCTGCTTAGTAACGACCTCTGAAAGTCGCCAATGTATTACTCTGGCCCTTTCATTGCTTCTGGACGTTATTCCAGAAGATGCTTTTTTTGGCCGTGGAAAGAGAGGTCCAGTTGTTATACTAACAGATGACAGCGATGCGGAAAGAGCAAGTTTGCGTGAAATATTTCCGGAAACTTTTCTTGTTCTTTGTGTTTTCCATCTCCTGCAAGCTCTGTGGCGTTATTTGTGGGATGAAAAAAACGCGATTCCCAAAGAAGATAGACCGCATTTGCTTTCTCTCGTCAAACTACTGGTCTATGCTACTAGTGAAGACGAACTGGAAACTGCCTACGTGCAACTCCAAAAGGATAATGTTGCAGTAAAATATGCAAAGTATATTTCTTCTGTGATCGTTTGTACAAGAGAAAAGAAGAATGGGCTTTGTGTTTCAGGCAGTTCCTACCTCTTCGCGGGAATAATACCAACAACTATGCTGAAGCCGCCATGAGGATATTGAAGGACAAAATTTTTGAACGAGTACGTGCATACAATGTTGTACAATTGCTGGATTTTTTGCTCTCACGCTTGCCAAGTTACTATGAAAGAAGATAGATCGATTCGGCTAACGGAAGAACGGATATGGCTTTATCAAGAAAATACTTGCCTTATGAATCAGTTATTCCCGGATCAATGGTTTCGCAGGTTGAGCCTCATTTATTCAAGTGCCAGAGCCAAACAAAGCCCAATACCGAATATTTCGTCGATACTTCAATAGCTACCTGCACTTGCTATGTCGGCTTAAACGGCGCACCTTGTAAGCATCAATACGCTGTTGCTAAGCACTTTGCATTAGAAACAACAAACTTTTTGATGAGAGACGATCCCAAAAAGCGGCAGCACTTTTGGTATTTGGCAACTGGGATAGAAGAAGCTCGACCTGGTTGGTTTGCTTCTGCAAATACAGCTACCTTGTCAAACAAAACGTACAATGAAGCCGTTAACCAGCAACTGCAGGATTGTACATTGGATAGTGGAATGACCAACACTGATTTGCATGAGGATACCCTGCTAAATGTGGTGATCGAAATCGAAAGTAATGATGAAAGAGCAGATGAAGAAGTTGTTGATAATAAAAGTGAAACACAACTGCAAGATTTTACGTGGGATAGCAGAATGACCAATATTGACTTGCACCAGGATACCCGACTAAATGTGGAGGTTGAAATTGAAAGTGATGAGGAAAGAACAGAGAAAGAAGTTGTTGGTGATACAAATGAAACACAACGAGCAGAATTAGAAGAGTCGGAGCAAAAAATTTTTGAGCATGGCCAAATTTTAATACAAAAGTTGCGTTCTGACCCACAGCAGTTTCTAGGTCCAATTCAAGTTTTCTTGACCCAAGCAAAAAATATCAGCACTGATTCTGGTTTAATTAGTGCACTACATACTTTTGGGAAGTATTCAGGAGTAAGCAATACCTTAGTAAAAGGCATTAAACGAAATACAGGCATGCATCTACAGGAATTATTGGGGTACAGCCTACTGCTGTTTGCAGACGGAAGAAAGGCTTAGGTGGTCAAAGATGTCTGCACACCGGAAGAAAACGTGTAAAAAATCCAAAAGATTTTATTTTGGTCACTCCCCAGAAAAGACGAAAAGCTCCTCATCAATTAAGTGCTTGTGTAAAGGCCAACGAAAGCATTGGCAGAAAAAAGTGTGCCAAATAGGCAGCATTAAATTAATCTGTAAATATGACTGTTTATTAGCTGTCATTTAAAAGCTTTTACATGTAGTGCTAATGCTACCTGTTGTTAAATTTTAATTCTTCAAGTGTTTTCACTTTCCAGTGTAGTCAAGTTAAATATTAGTTTTTTTCAACTGCTTTAAGTGCCAATGTGCTAGCTTAAGTGTTATAGTTCTTTATTAGCTGTTATGCAGAAGTTTTTACCTAAAGTACTACTGGTATCTATTCTGAAATTATAATTCTTCAAGTGTTTCTGGTGTAGCCAAATTAAGCGTTTATATTTTTCAAGTGCTTTAAGTGCCAATATGCTAGCTTAAACGAGGAATGAAGGCAAAATCAATGGGGGTATCTAAAGTTAGGCCAATCATATTAGACTACATCTTTGTTGACTACAATCATTCTTGGCCCACCCGTTTCGGAGATATTCTACTTTGAACATGATGTAAGATTGTAGGGGGTTATCTAATCCCAATTTACATTGGCAACCTTAATACAAATAACATTGGCGATGCCATTCCAGTCATATATTAAAGCAATGCTGCAATTAGGCTATCGCATTGAACTGCTTTGCAGCAGAATAATCAGCTTGATCCAGTAAGCAGAACAGATCCAAGTTAGAGAAAAGAGCAGACTGCTCAATTGACTATCAATCACAATAAAAATCAAGCTTTTAGTCCATTTTAGTTTACTGTATCAGAATTTAGTACTAGGCTACCAGCTCATACATGATAAGACTACCAGTACCTGAGTAGGCCTACCGAATTTCCTTATGTTGTGACCTTTGAGGCTCAGAATAAATTAAATTTCCAACCAAGTTGCAAACAATAGCCAATACCATTAGAGTTTTATAACCCATATTGACAGCCTTATTGCGACCGAAATCGCTAGGCTACTGTGAAGTGTGCACAGTCTACTCTTTTCTCCAACACACATCTGTTCTGCTGACAAGATCAAACTGATAAAACAGGTCAACGCAGCAGCTTAATAGCGACGATTCCTTTAGAACTGGTATGACATCGCAAATGGTATCAATGTTAGGGTTGCCAATAAATATTAAACTTAGAGAGGCCACTACATCATGTTCAAAGTAGAATATCTCTGGAAAGGCTGGGTCAAAACGATTTGCTTAACTTTGGATACCACCACTGATTTTGCCTTCATTTCTCGTTTAAGTGTTGTATTTATTTATTATTGCATCAAAAATAGCAGCAGTATTGTAGTTGTGACTTGTCTTCTGTATTATCATTTTTAATGCTTGTGCTGATAGTTTGTTTTGTTGCTTTTACTTTTTGTTTTGCCTCCAGGTGCTTTTTAGTCCGCTGCTGTAATCATAGATGAAACCTGCAATGGGAAAGACATGTTAAATAGGTGAAAATTATTACAGGGTTTTGTTAATAAGCAATGGTGATTAGAGATGAAATTTTCAAGTTGATGAGGCTACTCTTGTTTACAACACAAATCTTATATCATGCCAGCTTCCTTCTTTGTTTTTGCAATAAATTGCATTTCAATTTCAACTGCTAACATCGCACTGTTTGTTTGTTACTTTCTTCACCTTTGGGATAATGGTTAAACACCAGCAATATTTTTTCCAATAATAATTCAGATAAACTATTTATCTGCTTTAATTTATAAGCTATGTGCTGTTTCAATTTTTAATAATAATGTATATACAGTAGTTGACTAGATCAGATGTTACCAAAATTTATCCCACATTTAAGTATTATAAATACAATATGATTATCAATTTATCTAAAATTGCTTTAGTCACTTCAGACGCTCCCAATATTTTAAATTGCCATCAATTTCTTTAGTTCAGAAAAAGTTGACTACTGTTGCAAATTAGAACGATATCACTTGCGATGACATATTCTAGTTTGCTGTCGATTAAAACATTATATAGACCTATTTAAATTACGTATCTGCTATAATTATAATCTTGAGAATATTAACAATCTGACTTGGCTATTTGTGGTCTAGTTAAATTTGTGATTTTTTCTTCATTCAAACATTAGTTAAAGATACTGCTAAGTTCTGAAGTTAATTTTACCTTTTTTTCAAGTTTTAGTTTTGGGTTTCATTGTTTATGTTTAATATTTATATTTATATATTTATTAATACCAATACCAATATTTATCATCTAATTCCCTACTGAAATAAATGTTGCAAAAGCAACATTGACAATGGTAAGTTTACTGCAAATCATAAACAATCAAATGCAATATACATAACTTACCATTAATTGAGATTCCACTGCTTTATCATTATCGATCTCACAGCTTTGCACATTCTCCGTCATTCTGCACTATTCGTCAATTGATCTACATAGACTGTGCTGTTATTAGTACTGAAATGCATCCTCGTTTACAAGGGCTATTTGACAACGCATTTTCCCAGAGCGGGGGGGGGGGGGGGGGAGGTAGGGGGGAACAAAAATGCCCATCACATCTACTTCCTAAGCTGAAGCCCGAAACCCATGTCAACACTACAATTGGCAGGTGGGTCGGCATTCATCCCATTTTTTGCAATAATTACTTTTGAGTATTGACATCTTTATGGTGACATCACAACCATACTGAGGAAAAACGATATGCTTAAGTCAAAGTTGTTTTGTCATAAAAATGTCGAAAGATGTCATTTATGTTAAAAAAGGGCCAAAAGATCCTCAAATTTTGAAAACGAAAAGTGACTTGAAAAAGCTCAAAATCGGAAAACTTTTCTTTAAATTTTAAAGAGTTATTGTGAATAAATTAGTCTAAAATTCAAGTTACTTGAAATAAAAAGCTTCTTTCTGAAGAGATTTAACATTGAAAACTGAGAATATCAACCCCTCTCACTGTGTAAAATAGGGTTAATAATATTTGCACACAATGTGTACTTTTCATAGTCTGCATCCACCAACTTGACATCTAACATATAAAGTGTGCACTAAATTCTTCCACCACTTCAAATGTCCTTCAGGATAAGTGTCAATAACTTACCATATATTTCGCACTATAAAGCACAGTCACTACTTAAATTGTAGCGAAAATGTGTTGCGTCCTCCACTCAGAATTAGTGTAGCCTACTTCATCGAAATTCAGTTTCCCTCCGCATAAAGAAAGAGTCAGGGCTTATTTGGATGAGATCTTTTTTTCTGGTCTGCACTAAGAGTTTGAGCAACAAAATGACCAATTCAAACGTCGAAACCTTTTCTACCTCTAAGGAGTGCAAATATTTTTGTTTTTCCACCCTGAAATGTTTTCATTAAAGGATACGTCTGGTTAGGGCTGCAGAAGCACCCCCCACACAATATTTTACAGTTTAAGTGCTGAGTGCAGTACCGGTATCCATAAATGGCTTCTATTGCTTTTATTTTCTTACACAATGTGCACTAAATAACTCGTATAATACTCTAGTAAACCACTAAAGTAATGCATGAAGGGAGAGACTATTACCTGACTCAGACATATGGCACACCCGAGTATAATGAGCACATTCAATTTTTTTCTGAATTTCAAGTATTCTAGGTGCACCTTATTGCCTAAAAATATGGTACTGGTACTTACACACTATCCTACTTGAGATGGTCAAAAGGATTTCGATTAAAAAACTACCACTACTAAGCCCAAAATCATGCAATGTGATCATAGCTGAAAAACAGCAGAATCGACCTGAAGTAACATTGTGACATGGTATGATTTTACATCAGCTTATAGGTATGTTCAGTATTTCTTCTGCAAAGAACTTTCGATGCTAAACAGTACCTTGCCTTGCTGTATTGTACAACAAAAGTTCAGGCCGGTTGTCAATAAATAAGAATACATCAACATTGCAAGGTTCATGTGCCCTAAATTTTGTACTAATACAGTGCTGAAGTCATATCATAGACTAAAAGTCACATTGCCACAAATTTGTCAAATTTTTATGCTTTGTTGATCATATTGCCAAACATTATTTGCCTTTGATCAAACAAACCTCTGATTTGTTGACAAAAATCGTATTCGTGGAAACACTGGTCATTATATTCGGCATAAATGGTCAGCCAGGAGCTCAGACTTGACTCTGTGCGGTTTCTTTCTTTCTTTGGAGGTGTTTATTGTGTAAGGGTTATTCAAACAAAGGACAATACAGTAAGCTACAGAAACTGAGATATTGAATGAGATCGAAAGACATGACACATTGAATTTCAGTGAACAATTTTTTTTTGTGCCAATTTTGATGATAATTTCTTCTGGAATAAATGAATTACCCACGCTGTATATTAGATCTACACTATTCTTACTTCAAAATGAAAAGTCTGTCTTGAACTTAAACCCTATTTCTACCATAGCATTTTAAGACTATCATAATAATCAGTAACAAATAATGGTCTGGCAATAGCATTTATTCTTCTTAAAAACCAAATGCAACAAGCCTGTGACAAAGAATTTGGATCTAATGGCAAAGCAACTTTAAACTTTGAAATAAAATCTCTTTAAAAGCATACCACTAAAAATATAACAGTGCCACTATATACAAATTGAGCTCAACATTACTTTTGATTGAAGTAAATAGTACTCACTGTAGAGGCTGTTAGAAAGTTGCTGATCTTGAATACCTATCTCAAATGTTGTTCAGCTTGGTAAACTTTTATAGAGTTTCCACTAATTTAGGGTAATAGTTTCATATTCGTTAGGTAGATTTTCATTGATTGTTCAATACAGACCAAGATCAATTTTAAATTAACTATAATACACGATATAATACTTCTAGCAAAATTAATATGCGATAATAAGTTTAGTATTTAAGTATAAAATCATCACATGAAAAAAAGCCACTATTACTAGTTTACAAGCAAGCTGCAATATACAATCAGCTCCAACACCTGCAACATGTATCAGCACCAAAGCCTACACACTACATTATACCCAACTTCTAAGTTGAGTGTTGTGAGGGATTGCAACAGCACCAGACAGCCAGAATATTACTTTAAATCACTACAGATAATGATACCAACATGACAAACAGAGGAGTGTCTTACATTTAGATATGAGCTGGTCTATTAGTAGTTTGCAAAATTGCCTAAAAGGAGTGGCTATTTCACCAGATAGTTTTGCGTTTAAGAGAGAAAACAAGAATGAAGAATAGCCATCAGTGCAATTATCCTTTGATTTTTAAGGGTCAACAATGTACCAACAGGGGTCAGACATTCAAGTGGCGATGGCGCCACCTCTAAGCTCAGGTGGCGCCACTTGCAGCTTCAGGTGGCGCCACTTCTAAGTTCAAGTGGCGCCACTTCAAAGTTCAAGTGGCGCCACTTCTAGGTTCAAGTGGCGCCACCTCTAATATTAGGTGGCGCCACTTCTAAGTTCAGGTGGCGCCACCTCTAAGCTTCAGGTGGCGGAACTAAGTTTACAGGTGGCGGTACTAAAATCACAGGTGGCGGTACCAAAATTTATTAGTACCGCCATCAGAGAATTAAAGTGGCAGTTGAGATTTGAGTTTGTTGAATTATTTATCAACTTGCAAGGCTAGAACTAAGAAGCAATGGAAGGTTAATGCTAAAAATTCTAGAAGTTACCGTAATATCTAATGAAGTGTGTACCGGTTTGCAGTTTTATTGGCATAATGTGTAGGCTGATGCTGAATGAGGATGGATTGGGAATTGATTAGGCCTATGCATGGTGATTTCTTCAGCTGGTACTGGTCATAGGCATAGCTTATTGTTTTTAGAAGGTGAGGTATCTGTAGTGTGGGATGCAGAGTTATTTAGAAAACCCATGGCAAATGCCTTTTGACTTTTACTTGTGGGCCTATACTATTGCATTAGTAGGCTACCAGACTACTGTATTGTTGGTACCCTTTCTAAGTTTCTGGCCATTGTCCCGGGTTTGGTTTGATGAGTGATCGAGATAAGAGATACTACTGCCTAACTTCAGACTTGTATTAGTACTTACATTAGTAGGCTATGGTACTGTGTAATGTGTAGCAACTTTGGAAGGTTGAAAGTCACTGTTCGGAGGCTGAAAAAGTAAAAGCACTCGTAATCATAAGGCGTAATGGTTAATATGTTAGGCTATTTGTATGGTTGGACTAGGCTTATCCACTACTGTTTACCACTAGGCTTATCCACTATACCTCTTATGCCTCTTGATCAAACTGCTACTTTTAACTTGAATGTTGAAGAGATTCCTTTTTTAAGTTTAAGAGAGTTAGACCAAGGTTGCAAAAGCTGACATACAAATTGTAGTTAGCCTACCCATAAAATTTTATATTTTGGTCAGGATACAACCAAATCAACCCCTTTGCATGTACAAGCACTTCAGTAAGCAAGTTTACAAGATGGCATAGTTGATCACACTCACAGGCATAGGTCTATCATAATGCAGTTTTTTTTACGCCGTTTAGTTTCTGTTCTTGTGCTTGTGAAATCTATTTTGTGTTTTGTTTTGGCTTTTTATCGTATTTTCTTATGTAGTAGTGTAATGTTTGCTGAAATGTACGTAATATTGTTAAATTAAATATCTGAATTCATAAAATTATTTTGCTCTATTGTGTTAGTAGGCCTACAGTCTTTTATTTAAACATCAACGCTTGCCAGACAGCCAGATGGTCTTTTAGCTGTTTCCCAGCCTTTTGTATTTATCTGTGGTGCTGACTGCTGGGTATGTTTAAAATCAGAAGTAAATAAAACTGGGAAGACAGTGTATATACAAGTATTTTAAAATCTCTTGTTTCTTTATTTTAGCTTTACTTCAGAAGCTTTGGCTAGAATTGTTTTCTAAATCTTTTCTGTAACATTTCTTTTTCCCACCATGAATCAGTGACATCTTATAAAAACTTTTCCTGCTTTTCAGCTGATTCCTTGAATTGTTTACGATAACTGACCAGTTTTCTATTTTATGGTGTAAAATGTAGTGCTTATAATAAGTAAATTACCAGTACCAAAAATGAATTATATTGCCCCAAAAACAAATATACTTTTATTGGTCTATCAAAATAAGGATAAAACGTTGATACTCTCAAAGTATCACCAAAAAAAAAATTTATTGAAAGCTTTTCTTAATTTGGTAGGCTATGTTTTCACTGTTGAATAACAAACAGTCATGTACAGTGTAGGAAACAATAATAGCAACTTAATGTGTTATGTAAGATTGTACCTCCCAATACTAGTGGAACAGTGATGTATTTCTGTTTCTCAGCTGATTCATAAAGTTGTTCACGTTGTTGTTTGCAACAAATGGTATAATTGTACATTTTTTTAGTGTAGAAATTTCATTTTGTATAAATTTAAGCTGATTTGAGGTTCAGTTTGTGACATCAGATGTGACTGTAAAAGTACTATAAGTTTAACCGATGATGCACAACAATCTTACCATTACCTACGTTGATGCCTGTTAGTGTTAAGATCATATCTCAGGTGGCGCCATCTGAAGGATTGGTGGTTTTGGAACAGAGTTGGGGTGGCTGTTGATGTTAACGTAATGTAGTCAAAATTAATGTGGATGTTATTGGATGTCAAAATTGCGGTGGATGTTAACTAGTTGAGGTGACTATTTATTAATGTTTAAGTAAATTTTTAAACAAAATCAAACTCACCATCATGGTTGATGTCTGTTCTGTGTTTAGTGTGAAAGCTCAAAGCTCAGATGATGCAACCCGACAGGTTACTGGTATGTGGTGGTTAAAAATTTTAGATTTGAGCTGCAGCTTTTATTTACATAGATTTTTGGTTTGTGTGTAACTTTCAAGATCGTATTTCATTACTTTTTTCCAAATTTTTGATTTCCCTTGCCCTTTTGGCAGTTCATGGAAAATGACAGAGCTATAAGTGGATGTGACGGTTACAACTTAAAAATAAACTTAAGCATAATTTGTTAAATGTTGGCAGACACTGCAGTAACGCGTTGCTAAAAAAAAATCCTAGCTGTAACTCCCAACCCTAAATTTCCACAGGTGTCAAACAAACAAGTCACGGTGGCGCCACCTGCAACTTCAGGTGGCGCCACCTGAACTTACAGGTGGCGCCACTTGAAGCTTCAGGTGGCGCCACTTCAAGCTTCAGGTGGCGCCACCTGAAGCTATAGGTGGCGCCACTTGAAGCTTCAGGTGGCGCCACCTGAACTTATAGGTGGCGCCACTTGAAGCTTCAGGTGGCGCCACCTGAAGTTGCAGGTGGCACCACTTGAAGCTTCAGGTGGCATCACCTGAACTTACAGATGGTGCGACCTGAGCTTGGAGGGGGTGCCGTATGTATGTCTGACCCGGACCATGACTTTTTAGACATGGATGTTTAGATGCTGCCAATGAGGTGCTCGAGGTAAAAAAAACGCCCGAGGTAAAAAAAAAGTGTTTTTCCTAAAAAAATTTTTTTTGAAAAAAAAAATTTTTTGGTTTTAAATGACAGTTTTCAAAAATAACAGTTTTTTAAAATTTTTTTTCGAACAAAAAACTTTTTCATTCAAATGTTAATATTTTCGAAGCTTTTCATGTGACACTTGTCCAGAAGAATTGTCAGAATAGAGAGCACAGAAAAAGGAGCGCACATAGGAAAAGCCAAGTAGTGATTGGCTGGAAAAGGATCAATGAGGAGTGTTGTTTATGTGCAACCTTTAACTTCAAGCTGTACATGAATTTTTTTGTCTGCATAGGGCAGGGTTAAAAGTTTTGATAAAAGTGACTTTAAAAGCAGGTAGATAGATCGAAGAAGAGCGGAAAAAGTTTCACAAAAAATTGATTTCATTTTGTACTTTTTGCAATCATGAAGAATGTTTTCCACTATTGTGTTTGTGGACACAAATGACGCTCCTTATTGACCCTTTTCCAGTTAATCACTGTTTGGCTTTTTCCTATGGCTGCTCTTTTTCCTGCACTCTTTGTTCTGTCGATTCTTCTTGACAAGTGTCGGATGAAAAGCTTTGAAAATATTACCAGTATATAACATTTTATTCCCAAGTACTGTAAAACTTTTTTGTTTAAAAAACATTTTTGGGGGGGAAAAGGTTTTATTTGAAAAAAAATTTTGTTAAAAAAAAAAACAAATTAAAAAACGCTTAGTTTTGAAAAAATAACTGTTACTGGTGTTTGAAACAAAATTTTTTTTCCATGTCTCATTATGGTACTGGTAGATTTATCTTGTAAAGTGTAAACCAATTGTCTACAGGTAGATTGTGTTATTTTATTATGTGATTTTTTTTTTTCAGAAAAGCATGTTATAGTATCGATAGTAGGCTTAAACAGTTGTTTTTGTTTGCTATTTTGTGCTGTTTATGAAGACTCCCAATGCTAACGCTATGAGTGAATCTAAAAGCTGGATTCGTCATTAGTTACGCAGTGGATTTTTTGCTTATTGTGCAATGGATTGCTGTGTTGCTTTGCTGGAGAAAGCAAAAAAAACAAAGCAGTTTTCGCATGATTTGGCACTATCATCAAAGGACAAGAATTTAGCACAGTACTGTAATACCAGCAGTTGGTTTGAGAAAAAGTCAGCCTCTGAAACTATGTTCAGTTTTTTATTCGCTAGTGGAGCGCTTATCGATGTTTAGCACGACGTTAAATTTATTAGTTTGCACTTTCTTGCGGTACGGCACCAGTACGTTGCGACGATCGTGTTTACCTCAAAGGGCTTTGCTCCAAGGTACTGTTTGTGAGGTGCAGACAAATTTATAGATGTGAGGTCAAGCCCCCCTTCTTAGCAATTTTTTGGTAACGCCCCTGATAAAAAACATGTAGATTTTTTCGTGTGAAAATTGTTACTCAGCATCTGAATAAAATTGTGTTACCTCTCACATTTTCACGTAACTGATGCTACCTTCCCCAGTCCAATTATTTATTGCAAAAATGCTATATCAAGTTTTTTGTTTAGCTACTGCTTTGGTGAATTCATTGAAATGCAGCTCTGAGATCAAGCATAGCTATGAAAAATCACTGTAGAATTTACAGCTTTAGATGTCCAGATGTGACTGATGATACTGAAATTTAGAGAGGCATTGCATTTTTAGTGTCCCTAAAGGCTAACGATAGCACAATATCGTAGTAACTCTGCCAAATGAAGTTGGCTAGCCTAGGGGTGTCCCGCATCTAACCTTGCTAACAGCCTACTCTTTGGACTGATAGTAGGAGCTAAACCATACAAATATACTATTTACAACATTTCCTAAAAAACTGCGATTGTAAAAATCTGGTCAGTGATTTAGTAGGTTATGTTACTACAGCCAACAAGCAAGCGATGTTGAGCAACTGCTCGCGAAGGTCTCGCTAACTTGCGCAAGTTGTTGATAATGTCATCACCTTTTCCTTTTTGCAACAAAATGTTAATCACATACAAAATCTTGTTACAATTTTAGGAAAAAAACTATTTTCAACTTTCTAAAAATGTTCTTCCAAAACCTATTCCAAATAAAAATTTGACAATGAACTGAATGGCGTTTGAAACACAATTATTTGTTTTTTTTACTCAGAGCTTAGTGTAGGGCCCTAGGAGTTAAAAGTTTCAAAACAAGCCACTTGACTATACAAGCTTATAGCCAAAAAGTAAACATTTCATTTGCAGCTTTTGCATTTTTAACAAATATATTGAATTTTTAGCAAAGGCTGGTTATCAAAACTAATGTGGGAAGACTGGTGTCATTAATTGTTAAGTATCTTTTAAATCAGGGGTGGGGCTCACTTTCTATTTTAATGTGGCCTGCATCAGAAGTTTGTTACAGCATACAACATAGCATCAAAACATTAAAATGTTTACATAAATTTTGTTAAAGTATTCTCTTGAGATAACTTCGCCATTATTACAGTTATTGCGAGTAGCAACATCTTCCACTTCAGCAGACACCGCATGTCTTGCCAAACAGAAGAACTTTCAGCCATTTCACTGGGAGTTTTTCTGCTCCTTGAATTTTATGTGGAATTTGAGATTTTTTGCGGCCCACTCGCAATGTTGTGCAATTCATGCGGCCCGCAGTACTAAGAAGGTTCCCCATCCCTGTTTTAAATCTTTGCATTAATTTCATTGACAAAGTTATGTGTTTTATATAAAAAAATTTTTTGTAGGTGATATGCAACCATGTACAAAAGAATGTGTTTCTAAGATTGTTGGCAGAAATCACACTGTGGCTTTTGCAAAAAGTTTTTGATCAGAAGATATTTCATGACCAAGCATTTGAATGTGTTTCATGGTAGGTTTTGAAAGAATCAAATTTGGATCTTTGTAAAGCTTTGAAAGCTCCTTACTACATCAAATTAATTTAGATATCATATTTTTTTTAAATTAGATTGTTCTATCACTTGTTTATGTTTTGTGTTCTTTATAGATAATATAGTTGATTAAGGGCAATTCATAGCATGCTTAAACAAATGTGCAAATGCAATTTAGTCCAGATCTTGATTAACACTAACTGCTTGAAAATGTCATTGATTTTTATCATAAACCAATGATTGAATAACTATGACTCATAGTTAAAGGTTATCTCAAGCTTGCACATTACACAACCTTCAAATAAGACTGAAGGCATAATCAATGTGGGTATCTCAAGTTAAAGGCAATTGAATTTGGCATCGACTTTATCCTTTTTGACCCAGCCATTTCAGAGGTATTCCACTTTAAACACCATGTAAAGGCCTCTTTAATTATAATTTTATTGGCAACCCTGATGTTTAAATGTAGTAGCGTAGTCCATAACGAAGGCCTATACTGTAAGCTAGATATATGTTTTAAGGCCCCTGCAATGACTTATCTTAATAACGGCATTTCTTTACAATTGATGAAAGTCAACTAAGCTGGTGTCATCGATGTTATGACTGTCAGAGTTGCCTACAAAAATCATAATTAGATAGGCCCCTGGATTGTGTTTGAAGTAGAATATCTTCGGAAAGGCTGGATTTAGAAGGACAAAGTCAACGCCAATCTAATGTTGTACGATTGCCCTAACTTTACATACCTGCATTTTTACCTTCAGTTCTTTTTTTAGTTGTTTTTTATGGGTTGCAGGATTTTTCTTGTCTTCGTTTTAGCTTACATTTTAGTAGTAAGGTGTTATTATAGTCAGCTTTCAATATGCAACTCATTCGGTTAAATTTTTGTTCTTTTTTGTTTCTTCAGGTGTTCAGAAAAATGTTAAAGTTTGCACATTGTGCAGTTACACAAACAGTACCAGTAAGCAATATTGTGATATTTTCATGGAGATTCTGCCAAGCAGTAAAATTTCTGAGTAAAATATATTTGATTTTATTATTTACCACATTGATGCTGTTGGGTGAGATTCAAATCCCAAAATTACACCACATTGTAGCAGTATGTTCGCGTTTTGCTGGAGGATATTTTCAGATTATAAACAATTTATGTCCTACAGTATAAAAGCATTTAATTTTCCAATTTTTTTCAGTGTTTTTCATTAATTTTCAATGTTTATGTTGAAAAAGTATTTTGGTTTACAGTAATACTGCTTTAGTCTTAGTTTTTTGTTACATCTTCACAGCTTTACTATGGTGGTACTGTTTTTTATTTCATTTACTAAAACAATTTAGCTTGTATTAACCTCAATAATTAATGAATGATCGAAATTAATATCGCCTGTTTGGAAAAATCATAATAATAATTGCAATTTTTATCCCCCTTGAGATAACACCAACAAGTGTTGATTTATCTGACTAAGTGGCCGTAGTAACATTCAAATAAAATGGCTTTACGGAAATAAACTTCATTGATTCTACAGTAATAAGCTGTAAAATAGTGGCATCAAACAGTGGCAACATCCTTAAAAACTCAATTAAAATAATATTTAGAAATGAATACGAAATTTAATTTGTAAAAAATGAAGGCTTCTCAAATATGGAGGCATTTGCATAGTGCATACGCAAAGCAGAACCACTAAGTCAAAAAATAAATCTCACTGCAGCATACAAAACTTTTGTCAACTTGTGCAATAAACATTCCGGTATGTTATAAAACAAGGCATTGCAATAATAAATAATCAATATAGGACAATATCAAAGAATGAACCAGCTGAATTTTAAATACAATTCTGCCTAATTAAGTACTAATTTCTCTATTGATATGCTTTTCAAGATTCAAGTCTGTCATCAAATATTACACCAACAATTTTGAGAAAATGATTTGGCATAGGCAAAGAATAGCTCTCATTAATTTGTGTTTTAGAATGAAGATCTGAGATCTGAGTGAAGACTAACTTCACCAAATTTTTGCGGCGGAGTTATTGTAAAACAAAGTAAAGGTTCCGAGCGGTAAAATTAGCTGCTTTTTAATACAGATAAGCCAGCTTTCCAAAATTTAAAGTTCTGTCACAATACTGACAAAATGGAAACCCTTAAGTAAGAGGTAACTTTGAACTGCAATATTTTGAAAACGACAAGACGTAAAAAATTAGAATTGGTGAGAATGCATTTTAGGTTTATCCCAACCTTTTGGTCATGAGTGAAAGATTTAAGTTAAGTAAATGCCCTTTTAAATCGTTAGCTTATGGCTGTCCTCGTATATTTCTACATCAATATCCATGATTTTTGCATTAATTTAAATCAATCAGCGGACTTTGTTCATGTTTTGCAGATAGGTGAAAAAATAATCGAAAATCTTCCGGCTCTACCTTCATCGTTTAACTTTTCGTCTTCCGTAGAAAGTTTGCGACAATACCAAAGCAATTCTGCGGAATTCAGGTGAAATTTTAGTTGCACAACATACAAGTAGATTATGGATTCGTATCCAACCGTATTCCATAGCATCACCGCGTACATTACGTCTAATTTTTCGCCGCTTAGTTCCTAAACTTAAGTAATAGATTCTTCCAAGTATCATCATTTTGGAATGTCGTACAGCTGGTTTGATGATTTTCAATCAAGTTTGTTAGTTCGCGCTGCTTTGTACAAAGTGGTTGTCAATTTAGTTATTCTTGCTGTGGCCGTTGCCATGGGTTTGCTTGCTTCCATCGGCAACGCGTATAGGCTGGAAATAAATTTGCTTTTACTACTGCTGCTGCTCTTCAATTTCCATTCGCTGCTAAGTATAGTCGGCAGCGTGGCCGAGAGGGTAAAGGCGTCGTTTTTACGACGACCCTGATTGCATGATCTTCCGCACCCTGGTCAAGTTGTTGCGTCCTTGGATAAGACGCTTAACAATGATGATCTCTGCTTTGTGGCTTTGAACAGCAGCAAATCTACACGGAAATAGGTCAAATATCAACTGCAAAGGTCTAAATACTGTATGATCAATTCCTAAGCGCGTACGGATTCGTCCTTATGATAGAACCACCGTCGCTTTGTCGTGATCGGAGGATAAAGATGCATCAATCAATCAGAATAGCTTAGATGTTCTGAGATAAACTGTTTGCAGGATCAATGAAAGAAGTAAGTTTTGTTTGCGGCGAAAGTAGTTCTGCAACGAGTAAACGAAAACGGGTAAGTTTATACTAGGCCTTGCAGGTTTGCAATTTTTTTTACGATATTAAACTGCGACAAAACCAGCCAATATGAGGAAAAAGTGAAGGCAAGCAAAATTTTCCCAGGGTTTTATATGAACATTAGTCCCCTCTTGTACGTTTCATCCATGAAAAACTAAGTTCTTTTTTGTCCAAAGTTTTATATAATAAGATTTATAAAAAGTTTTATATAAATTTATATTTTTTATATAAAGTTTTATTTAAAATCTTAATATATAAAAAGTTTTATATGATAAGATTTTAAAGCCAGTTGAAGAATTAAACTGCTTAGCCCCTTTAAGCACTCCCCTTACGCTCTAGTCAAGTCCAAACCATGTTTCAACGCTTACAGTTTTGGGTTAAACTTCCTAAATGACTTGGCTGAGATGGAGGGGGAGAATAAAGTCTTTTAGCCCCCCGTGGTTGCCCCACTAAGTCGTCGGCATAAGCAGAGAAAGAAAATCATATATGACTATAACGTCAAGGTGGTCACGAAATTATTTCATGCCGACTAACTTCTTGCTCTTGGAGAAAAGATGTGTCTGTGACATCAAAATACCAGGATTAATCTATTACGAAAAAGTTGATCAAACTAGTCTGTTACAAGACAAATATTTTTATTTTGTGAAACTCAGCGCAAATGTAAGGCTACTAGTGGTGATTGATGTGGGCCCCGGCCCCTCAATTGGCCCTGTTTACTGTGTAAATCAACCTTTTACAATAAAAGTAAGCCGTCACTCTAGTGGCACTTCTAGCACAATTTTAAAATCTGTAAAACGCAGAAGAAAAATACGAGGGTGAATCTCAACATTTTTTAACGCACATTTTTCTGGTGATTTTTCAAAAAAAGGCAATTTAAGAAATGCGACATCTTTGCATGAGTGATTTAACACGAGACAACTAACGCTGGAGCATGTACTTTTGCAGAATAACTCTTTGATTTTATTTACCGTTAGGGTATGGCAATTAATCCCTTTACTGGAACTTTAAAGCAAACTTTACAGGAATAAAAAAGAATTTAAAGCGAATCGAACCCGGTGAATCTGGCACTGTGTTTAGCGCCAATTTTATACCGAAATGTGCGTGGTGCACTTCCAACTTGGTCGTTTCAAGTAGGTTTTCAAAATGGTTACGCTTAAACTAAGCTCTTTGAAAATACTGTGACCTTAATGAAAAAATTAAATTTGACAGCACTGCTGTTATTGTCAAATCATATTGATTAATTTTACTTCAATATCATAGATTGGATGTGATCTCTGCTTCCGCTGGTAGCATGCGACTTGCTTACGTTTCAACTTCAGCAGAACCTTGTGGAAATGTCCAATGTGCCGCTAGTGTTTGAAATGAGATCAAGAAAACCAACCGGATTTTTTTTATGATGTTCATAATAATTATCATGTTTTGTAGTCAGCAGGCTCGAGTTTTAATCTTGAATCGGATTTTTTAAAATAAAATTTCTGTTCAAGAATCGTTATATCTCTTGTCTTTTTGACCAAATTTTAGTGTGATTACAATAACTTCAGGTCGTTGTGAGAAGCTATCGTGTTGTTTCATACCATGTGCAGCATTGCAATACAGGAATGATGTAAGGGTTTTTACTTCTAAACTATCCTCCACATTCGATTTAATACCGCATTTGGTGGGAACAGAATGAATCCATAATGCTCTTGATATATACATAGCACTTTCTTGGAATATCTGTTTCAGCTCAATATCTTTAGGGTGTAAACTATAGGTATACCCTACGGTAGTTTCCATCTATTTAGTTCAATTGAAGCCAAACTCAAATCGAACCCCAACCCAAACCGTAATCTTGACCCTCTAAAAAGCGAAAGATAATTTCGTGGATATTTATTATTTCCGTTTTACTGTGTAAAATCAGGGATACCCCTGCCTAAAGTTAAATGTACTTTCGCTAATAATGAAACAAGGGTTGGGGCACATCTTTATTACCTCAAGTAGTTCTCATTTCAACAAAACCGATTTCGAAAAGTATCTCCTTATGATTTTTGCTAAACTGTTTGAGTAATCGCCAATTTTACAAATAAATTTAAAGCTGGTAGAGGCATTAATTTTTGCAAAATGTCTAGTTTTTTCAAGTTCCTAGTGATTGATGAAATGTTTGACCCAAGCCCCACGCTTTTGAGACACCTGCCACCCTTCATTAAAATTGTCAATAACGCGCTGCAACATGTCTCCCAGAATTTCCTGATTTCACATTTGATGTTCTACAGTTTCTCAATTGTTGAAGGACTATTTTCGTAAACCGATCTTGGAAGTAACTCCAGAGGACATAGTATTAGGAAATAAGATGTGGGGAAATTCGGAGGCCATGGATTGTCTGTCCTCGAAAATAACTTGTCCTCTGGAAAGTATTGTTTTAGATACGCGAGAGTGTGCGGTTGGAATAATAAGAAGGCGCCTCATTCTGTTGGAAAACAACTGCATTTATGTCATCAAACCTCTTCCTCTGTATTGCTGGAATGAAGCGTCGCCTCAGCATGTCCATGAACCGCTCTGAGTTAACTAACAGTTTGGCCGTAATCTACCACATAGCAAGCACCAGTGTTTCGCTGCAGTAGTTTTGTACACTGAGAACTGAGAAGCTAATTGTAGGAAATAATGCTACTGGGATTTAAACTTTGTTTCGTAGGAACACCAAATTAGGGTTGCCGATTCGCTTTTTTAACAAACTTAAGTTGCGAATTGATGACGTACGCTATTACGTTTGTCAGGTTTTTTTCAATATAAATCATAAAATGCTTAAAAATCAAAGTGAAAAATGTCCTAAAAAGGTTACTAAGGTTAGGTATGTAACTAAAGTAAAACTACTTAAACTTTGGTAATTCGGCTCCGACTCTCTTAGGTTGTTGTCCAGTGTTCATTCATTCTTTACTACCACAACAATAGCGAATGCATTAGTAACACAATATCAGACGTAGAGTCAGGAAAAAGACACATCGTCAGACGTTGAAACAAGCAGAGGATCTTGAAGACAAAAAAGCGATTTTTATTTGCAAGGTTGCTACACCTGTCACACCAGTTGAAGTATGCACAATGTAGGCCTAATCATTTCGTCAATCACACCAGTGCCGTCGCCAGAGCAAATGAAGTAAGGGGGCACTAGCCAAAAGTGGGGGGCACTAAAATTTGCTAGTAAAAACTGATCTTCAGATCTTGTACGGCTGCAATTATGCGCAATTCTAAAACAAGGCCGGCAGGTTTTTTTAGCTAGTTTCGTCAGCGGCCCATAATTGCTCGAAAAATCTATAAACAGCAGTGAATGCTACCAGACGTGAAACCAGGATTTTGGTAAGAGGAGTGAACCAAAAGTTTGCTTTTTAGCACAAACACTGCCTGATGAAGCCCCCGTGCTAAACAAATTGATGCAACTCAAGTGTGTCACAGAAGGGCATAGTCACTAAATATTTAGTGATTGTGTAAGGGGGCCTGGAGGCGGAGGCATCCAGCCGCTGGGCGATTTTTACGATTATGCAGCAAAAATTTAGAGATTTTAACGCATTTTAATCACATTTCGCACTTTTTGAAGCCATATGAATAACTAAATTGCTAAACTTCAGAAGTCATCACTTCATTAAAAAGAATTAAATTGCTTAACACTTTCAGCCTCCCCTTACGTCAGGTCAAGTCTAAAATACGTTTAAACGCTCGTATTTGGAGGTTTCAAAGTGACTTGGCAAAGAGGGTTTAAGCCCCTTCACCCTGGTTGCGCCACTGACTGCGACCTCAAAATCTTGAATGTGCTCTAAAAATCAAAACAGCTGGTCTTCGAAAAAATTGTTTTCACGTACCGTATTGTTTCATGCCGTAATCACTAACGAAGTACCGGTAACCATTCTGCAGGCTTACTCCTATCTGCGACATATCCGTAAAGGCGTGTAATTACGACGGAATATTGCGTCAGATTTATGTACAGCAGTTGGTTGCCAGCGATTTCGCAAAGAATCGAGAAAACGTCCAAAGAGAATTATGTTTGAACGTAATTATTCCTTTTTCCATCATTGTTAGTTGTCTTGTCGTTGCGTGATGTTTCAAAAACAATATTTTGAGTAAACCAAAATAGGGATGGGGGTGGGGGCACAAGCGGCCGTTAGGGGGGCACGGCCCCCTGCCCCCCGGTAGCGACGGCACTGAATCACACTCATCAACACACACATGCAGGCACACAAGATGTAAGTAAATCTAACGGCTGCAGTAGTTGTTCAAATAATTGATAAAGAAAGAAAGGGGGCAGTGACCAGTGCGAGGCCAGGCACGGTTACGTAGCTGGTCAATGGGAGGCGCAACCGGCCAAAACTATGTTTAGCTCAACGGAGAATGGTGAGGAAAGAAAAACCACCCTGAAAATAAAACCTCACCGTGTCCACAAACCCTTTCAAGCGGCAGCTGGTCATAGTATCAACATAATAACAATTTTGTAATCACAAAAACCACCAAGGGTACCAGAGATATCGCACCTCCGGGCGGGGAACCATAGCGAATCAATGAAAAAGGAAAAAAAACAACATCGATCAACAAGCAGGTCCATGATCACAACACCACAGGAATGCACAGGTGAGCATCCGCGACCGGTTTCGTCCTTGCTCAAGGGACTCATCAGGCGGAAGAACAACGAGAAAACCAATTTAAGCAATGCAGCGATGGAGAACAAACTTGCAAATCTACATCATGCATAGGCATCACACCAAGCGAGTGTTCCTTGTCAAAAGAACAAAGCTATAGGGACCCCAAGTAGACTATCAAGAACTACAAAAACCACCAAGGGAACCAAAAGGGTACCAGAGATATCGCACCTCCGGGCGGGGAACCATAGCGAATCAATGGAAAAGGAAAAAAAAAAAACAACATCGATCAACAAGCAGGTGTTTTTTTTTCCTTTTCAATTTTGTAATCGATACATATGCATTAAAATAATTATATACAACATACAGCAATAGTGAGTCACACCATCCACATTGCGTCTAAATAAATAGCTGGTAAAAAAGTACCATAACTTATGATCGTTCCGATATCTCGGTCAGAACAAAAGTATACTGATTTTGCAAGAGAGGAATTACAGGTTTGTGTCTATGCATTGTTGATGATGTGTATCAGATCAATTAGGCAGAGTCCAGTGATACTCAATTTGAAGGGTAACAGCTTTAGTTTGCTGTGCGAACTACTGGAATTCACGAGCAAGTTTCAAAATTTGACTGGAAGTTCAGTTGGTTTGGAGAAAAAGAGCACTTTTTTCTGCTTCTCCCTAGTAAAATAGGTTTGATGTGGCAAACATTTGATGAAAATTCCACAATGATGCTGTTCTCATAATTTGCTCTTCTGCAACCTGTCAATGAGGACATGGGTATCAAACTTTCCTTCCATCATATACTGATATATCAGAACAAGATGTTTCCACTACCGTGTTGCAACATTTTGTTTCTGAAAAAAAAAGTTCAATTATTTATTAACTACCGTACCATACATGCTTTCAACCAAAGAGCAGGAACTGCGGAAAATTAAATGTCGTTGCAAGTCAAACGTGTTTAGCGAGTCAATAGGCCTAGCTCCTATGGCGTAAGAGAACGTTACCTACTAAAGCAGTATACCCTGATGCAATTGCAAGTAAGGCTAGAATCTAATTGTTACAAACTGGCATCTTTACTTTTCAGGTTTTCAAGGATCAAATTAGTACAACTAACCATAATCGCAGTCACATTTCTTTATGGGATCCTTTTGAAAACAGTTGTTCCTAATGCGATATTACATGGAAATAATATTTTGTTCCATAATTGGTCTAGTGCGCAAATTGATGACGCCAGGCAGTATCTGTTATAACCGGCAGACTGTTAAGAAAAACACTGCAGTTAGTGGAAGATATTACAGTTAATATTTCGTTAACTGAGTGATGGAATGATGATTTATATCAATATCAATCATATTACCTAAATAAAATTTAAGTTTATTGTTTATACAAAATACGTCACTACAGTCTGTAGTAGCATTGTTTGCTAAAATGGTTTAGGCGCATTCAATTCTGTCTAGTGACTAAACGTTAATTTTAGAAAAATATCGACTGTTGTGGAATGAAAAAGTTGTTTTGCAACCAAAAACTATTGAGATTTTACAATTTCAACACTAAAATTTCATTAATTTTGAGCTATCTTTATTAAATGATTTAAATGACACAATCCTGCCCTGAACGAGAATATTTTTGTCCCTACATCTCCAAATACAAAGATAGTGCGAAGCTTGCCAAAAAATTCATTGGTATGAATTTAGTTTATGTAATATAAATTTTGCAATAAAAATCAGCCGGAAGATTCTTTAGATAAATAATAAAAAGCTAAAAAATCTTTCTTTTTGAAATGTGCGAGTGGACAAACACAAACAAGATACCGAGTATGTGAGAGCCAAAGAAATTACCTGATTAATAATTTCATTGCCGACATTCAATCAAGGTTGATAGATCCACGTAAAATCAGGCCGGTAAGAGAATAACAAACCTAAAAATAATAGTCAGAGTATGGTAAAAGATTACTCAATATATTATTATCTATAGATGCTGTCTAAAAGTTTTGACGAGAATTAATCCCAGAACCAATTGCACTTCTGAAATCAAAACACGTTGAAATACAACAAAAAACAATATATGTATCACAAAGCCAACAATTTGGATAACATTTAAACCATATTAAGCTTTACAAAAGTATTTTTTGTTTGCAAAATTTACTCAAAAGCCCTCAATCTGCTATAACGTGAAAGCTTAACTTTGCCAGGGCCCATGATTGCTTTTGATTGTAAATAACCACTTTTTTGTTTAAAATTTATTTGAAATGAATATTGCATTTGCCAAATAAAAGAATTTTCTGTAGTGTTGCATTCTCTGTAAGTTAATAAAAACTTTCTTGCTAGTAACATGATCTAGTAAGGGAAACACAGACTGCTATGAATGTTTACATTTGACTTACTAATCTTATTAATTTAACTTGAGAAATGTATCTAATTACTTATCAAACACCATTAGCCAGTTAGCTGGAAATCTGACTGTTTGAGATAGCAGAAAAAACATTTACAATAAAAATTAATGCAAACCTGCAAGAAATCTGCAGTCAACTACAAAAGCTCTTCATGGAATTGGATAGCCTTTTGCCATCATGCATTTTGCAGTATTTAAAAACTGCCTATCATAAAATCAAACATAAACAAATGTGTAATAGTCCAAGGTTCTTTATCAAGTCCAAAAAAGTAACAAATTAGTAAAAGCTTCAGAAATAAACTAAAGTAGCAACAGATTTATTTACTTCAGATTTCAGACATACACAGAACCGCAGATAAATACAAAATGATGAGCGACATCTAAAAAACCATAAGATCAGGGTTGATATTTCAGATTTAAATAAAGGAAGTGGCTATTTTGCCTCTAAGAGGCAAAATAGTGTTTTCCCTCTGTTTCGATTAGAGTTGAGATTAGGCTTAGGGTTGAGGTTAGGGCTAGGATAAGGGTTAAGGTTAAGGCTATTTTGACACTGGAGGCAAGATACCGGTAGCGTTTAGGACTATATTGCCTCCAAATTGCAAAATATCATGGGGCTTTATTATTTTGTGCATTTATTATTTTTATTTTATTTGCACCAACATGCAATTTTAATCAAATAAACAATCAATTAAGTCAGAAGAAACATTACAAATGTAACCAATTCAATAGAAATAAACTGGAGATGACTTAAACAAATATAACAATCCAGCAAATACTACATAAGAGAAAAAGCAAAAAACAACACACAACATAGATTTCACAAGTATTAACAACAGCAGAAATAGTACCTAAACATTAAAAAAAACGCAATATGTTAGGCAGAGGTGGAGTCCTTGGCCTCAAGGACACAATTTGAAGTCCTTCGCCTTGAACCCTGCAAGTCCTCGAATATGTCCTCGGCTTGAGGACAGCACTACTTTATGACATGTTGAAAATGGGCCAAGGTCATGAGCAATGTTGTTTCGTCTCAGAACACTCCAGAAAACTTGCGAAAAAAAATTTTGATGAACGAATTTTGTGGAAAAGTTGCGAATTTGTGGGCGAAGACCTTTTTTTTGAGATCGCCTGCGTTTCGCAAAAATTTTGAGCAAAGACCGTTTATATTGTTTTTTGGAGAACACTTCCGCGTTGTGTCTTTGGTCCAAGGCCTTGAGCATTCCCATTCTTGGCCTAAGATTTTTTTGGTGTCCTTGGCCTTAAGCCTTGTGTCGTTGACTCCACCTGTCCACCTTTGATGTTAAGCTTGTGATCAACTTAGCTAACCTGTAAACCTGCTAACTGAAGTGCTTCTAATCGCAAAGGGATTAATCTGGTATAATCCTGAGCATAATCTATAATACAACAACAATTTGCATGTCAGTCTCTGTCAGTCCGTATTCAATGCATGGTCTAACTCTCTTTACTCGAAAAGGAAGCTCTTCAACACTCAAGTCAGAAGTAGCATTTTGATGAAGAGGCACAAGAGCAGGCTTGGAAATATCGATTACCGGTAGTAATCGATACTATTAGTACATTCTTTGCTTTTGGGTTATCAATCATCACAGATGCTTAGCTTTCCTGTTTCAATTTTTTCCATGGACTATCGCCTTTTCTTTTCTATGTTTTTTGTTTACAGGTTATCAATTGGTAGAACCTTTATACTTTATATACTTTTGTTCTGGTTGAGTCTGCATAAGCTTACATTGTTTCATTTCTCTTATGCTACATCTTGCTCTTTATAATTATCCTAAACAAAGTGACTTGGTGAATGGAACACGCACGGTTAAATAAACAAAGATTCTAGTGACGTTACTCTTATTTGGAAATTTTTATTTTGATTATTACACTTATAGGCATAGGTGGGCACAAGTCCATTAATCATTAATAATGAAGCTAACTTTTTCATTAACTCGTTAATCCGTTAAAAAGTTTCTTCATGTTAACGGACTAAATTAACTTCCGTTAAGTTTTGTTAATTTCCGTTAAGGTTTTCATTGTTAATATCTTGCACCATGCATTCATTGTACCAGCAAAAAACAGTTTGCACTGGTAACACTTGTTGCGTATTTGAACGAGTTTTATAGAAAAAAGCAAAGAAAGAAGCTCTTTGTTGCAGCAAATAATGAGCTGCAACCACAGGTAGGTCTATTAATTATTGCTGTTCACAATTTCTTAAAAATTTTTGATCGTAGCAACATTAGTGCATTTGAACCTATTTTTATCTTGAAATTAGATTAGACGGTAAAATGTAACTTCCATAACACAAAAAGACCACCATAGCAATAAATATTTCCTTACAATCAGCTCAACAGCATCAATACATGTTCTAGAAGCCATCGAATAAAAAGAAATGTAAATTATGTACACGCAAAGTATTAACGAATTAACGGACTTTATTAACTTCTGTTAATTAACGCTGAAAATAACGGATTAACGTTAATGAAGGTATGAAGTTTGTTAACGAACTAGTGGTGAACAAAGCTAACGCTTCGCATTAACTTGCCCACCTATGCTTATAGGTTTGGGTTAGGGTTTAGGTTAGGCTTTGGGTTAGAGCTAGAATTAGAATTAAGGTTAGGGCTAAGGGTTAGGTTTTTAAGGCTTTATTTCAAAATGTCTGTGCAAATGGAACATTCACCAAACCTCTTCTCATCCTAAAAGCATATTTTTTATATCCTTCATAGCATGCTACAGTAATGATAGTTTTTCCTCTCACAAGTTACAATTTATGGTCAATACAGCAAATATTTCAGTGCATCCGAGTGAAAAATAGAATATAAATTTTTGTTCGCCTTTTAGTATCGATTACCAATTTTTGCTTTTTGTTTCTGATATCTTTGCTTTTTGTTGCTTTTACAGTCTTTGCTTTTTGCTTCTGATAACAACTACCGGTACTGTGTCAACAATTCTTTGCTTTTTGTGTGAATTAGTGATATCGATTTGTCTTTGCTTTGCTTTTAAAAAGCATCAACTTCCAACCCTGTACAAGAGCTACTAATATCTGAATCTGATATAATGAGTAAGCCTAGTCTAACCAAAATGGAGGTTGGGTTGCCAGTGATCTCGTCACAAAGTGATTGCGGCATTCTGAAGACAAAAAAAAGCTTATCTTACAATTGTATCGCAATTGTGCCATTGCATTATTACAATCCAAGTGTTGACTGACAACGACAGTCATTAAACTAGGCTACTCTACCATCCTCGGAGCTATCTTGCTTTAAAACCCCTACTTTGTGGCCAAATCACTGCGATGAAATCTATCTTTTTGTGATAGATCACTTGTAGCAATAGGCTAACAGATAAAACATAGGCTAGAAAATTACTAACTAACAGCGCTTCTTTCTATTCAGTTTCCAAACAGTGACTTTCAACCTTCCAAAGTTGCTACACAAAAAGGTAGCATCCTAATACAAGTGCTTATCTTCATCATTCATCATATCCTGGACTTGGACTATAGCCAGAAACTCAGAACTGAGAAAGAATAGGCTACAGTACTACTAACACAGTAGCCTACCAATAGTATAGACCAACAAGTAAAAGTCAAGAGGCATTTGCCACGGATTTCCCCAATAAATCTGTGTCCCACATTCTTGACACTTCACTCCTTAAAAAAAGCAAGCTATGCCTATGACAAGTAATCTACACGCATATGCCTAATCAATTCCCAATTCATCCTCATTCAGCATTAGCCTACACATTATGCCAATAAAACTGCTTAAACACTTCATTAAACATTATCTTCTAGAATTTCTAACATTCAGTGATTCACCTTCCATTGATTCTCAGTTTAGTCTTGTGAGTTGATAAATAAATCAACAAACTCAACTCTCAACTGCCACTTCAATTCTCTGATGGCGGTACTAATAAATTTTGGTACCGCCACCTGTGATTTTAGTACCGCCACCTGTAAACTTAGTTCCGCCACCTGAGCTTGGAGGTGGCGCCACCTGAACTTAGAAGTGGCGCCACCTGAAGCTGCAAGTGGCGCCACTTGAAGCTGCAAGTGGCGCCACCTAAACTTAGAGGTGGCGCCACCTGATATTAGAAGTGGCGCCACCTGAGCTTGTATGTCTGACCCCGTCTCCAATGTACTGTGCCTTACCGGTATGTTATAGTGAAAAAAACAGTAAATTATATTACTATATATTACACAAATATAAATATTTTGCAATGCTCGACTATCAGTAGCCTAGTGAATAATTTGACATTGTGATAAACTATACTAAGGTGGCAGCTTTCTAGATTACTTTACAATGTAGCCTACTATACTTTGAACAATGATAGGTTCATATGATTTATGGATGATTTGGTCAATGAGCACCACATGTGAAGAGCCATAACGATTTATGCATGTTGAGATCCACTGATTGCTGATGTTGAACAACCTATAGGTCTACATATAAATATGCATTGAATCACGGAGCATCACGACGAACTTGCACTGTGTTAATAATTATTTGAAGTTAAGCTTAATCCAAACCTTAACTCTAAGTAATACGTTTAATGCAAAATAAAAATGATAAACTTAACTTTGGGAGTGATTATGGTAGCCCATTTCACCAAAATTATTTAAGTTAAAAAGTATACTGTAGGCCTACAGTAGAACAAAAAATAATATTCATGTAACCAACCAATACACATTTTTAAGGGTTAAGATCTGAGATTAGGGTTTGGGTTAGGTTTGAGATTAGACTACTGATTAGTTTTGAAGTCGACCTACGGTAAATAGATACGTAGTGATTTGAGTTAGGTAATTAAAAAGTGGATAAAAATTCCTGGTGAAACAGTCTCCTCCTTTAACTTTTAAGTTATGCTACAAGAACATGATTAACAGGCCAGTTGGTCAAACGGTAGGCCTAACAAGTTTGTCTCTGGAGCGACAGGGTCTGAGATTCAAATCTCGAGCCAGTCACATCGGACAGTTTTCCCAACAGCTCGCCACCACTGCAACATTTCTTCAAAAAAGATATCACTCACCTATACTTTTACCGCTTCAACTAACCTACCAGTAGTTAAACGCAGGCTTTTTAGTGGCTTTCAAATTAGGCCTAGCATAAACTAACCTACAGGTTTTAATGGCACAATAAGGAGAGTACTTTTATGTTTGCTTCATACATTACATAAAGTAGCAGCACTTACGTACTGTACGGTAGGCCTACCTTTTGAACTCAATACGACTCGGCAAATTTGGTCATAGCTAGCTTGGTGAAATCATGGTGAAACTGACTGCTCCTTGCTCATTGCTCCGACCAATCAGAAACCAGGAAATAGCTGCGTTTTGAGTATAGGTCTGTAAAATGTAATTTCGCGGCCTGGGCCCCCTGGCCTAACATGCAGTTCTATAACTGGTTATTTTTATGACAAAACAAAAATCTCTAAGGAAAATCTTCGAGTGGGTTTTCATTTACTGCTAAAATGTTGCAAGAGACAATTTACCTTACTTCCTCCTACCTGGACCAAATCACATACAATTAGCCTAAAATTTAACTCCAAAATGCAAGATGTTAAACGTATTTTGGACTTAAATAGGAAGTAAAAGGAGGATTAAACAATTTGATTTTTCAATTGGCTTTCAAATGTCAAAAATTTAGTGCTTTCAAATGGCTCTGGACACTTGCGAAATGTGATTCAAAGGTATTAAAATAGCTTTTTTTTCCAAAAAATTACAAAAAATCGCCCAACGGCTCGGGGCTTTGCCCCCAGACTCGCAAAGCCTCCGGCAGCTGCAGGCCCCGCCCCCAGACCCTCGTCTGTGATATCTTTGAGTTACACTAGCTTTCTCAACACGTTTCCGAAGTTAGATATTTGCATTTTTCAACTATTAGTTTAAGCCCTCTCTCTTTGCAAAATCCTGGTTACGTGTCAACAGGCAACGATTTCAGATCTTCCTTCCTATGATATCTTTGTCACACAAAAACTTCCTATTTCAAAAAATTTTGATGACGTCATTTCATGTGATTTGTGGTTTAGGCCTCCCCAATCAAAAATTCTGGGCATGCCTATGAATTGGAGATCGCCTGAAAAAAATTTTTGAAGACCTTTTTTTTTTGGAGAACACTTGCGCCTGTCTCCTTGGTCCTTGGCCTTGGCCTCGAGCATTCCTGTCCTTGGCCTCGAGAGGGTCAGTCCTTGGAAAGGCTGTTCTTGGCCTCGAATTTTTTTTGTGTCCTTGGCCTCGAGCCTTGTGTCCTAGACTCCACCTCTGTTCCATTTCACTTGTTCAGTCAGTAACTTCACTTACTTACCGTAGCGTATTAGTTGCTACTTAGTCTGTTTATATGTCCTCTTTTCGGAACTGGTTCTTGGTTCTGGTGCCTGGCTTTTGCTGAGTCACACACAAAAAAGGTTCCGAATTACGTCACAACGGTTTCTATTTTGGAACTGCAACCCGAAGTGGGCCGGTTGCAGTTCCAAAAATTATGACCGTTTTAGGTTCAGTAGGTCGACTGCATTCGCTAGCTGGTTGGACATAGGTTAGTTGCCCACATGGGTTGGTAATAAATTAAGCTATCATTAATAGGCCTATGCTAATATTGGTAGTGTATACTCGCCTTCTTTGGTCAACTAGAAGAAAACTAATACCAAGTAGAACAAAAGCCATTTTTGTTGGATTGGTTTTGCTCTTAAATAGCGTCCGTCTGTTCGTACGCCTACCTACTGTATAGTAATAATGCAAGAAAAATAATAGGCTATTCGTTTTGGTTGTTTGAATTTCTCACCGACATATTTCATTTTACTAATCTTTCAAATTTTCGCTTGGTTGGCTGTGCGTACATACGTGACCGAGTTTTTGAAACGTGCATTAAGTGTACTCCTAAACATTTTTTTTGGAATTTAGAAAAAGCAAAAGTGCTAGTGGATGAACTTTTCATAGTGTTGTAAGAATGCAAGAATGATTTTTGAAAATTTTGAAAAAAGGTTTCCCACAAACGTGATTTTCAGTCCTCACTGGCTTAACCAACATGCTTAAAAGGGCATTCAACCCGAATTTTGAAAAATTGCGAAAAAATCTTAAAAAATATGTTTACCAACATGACCCCATTGCGATTCTCGCAACTCATCCGGTTAAGAAAGTCTAAGTGAAAAAATTTCATGTTTTCCTCTTAGAATCCAAATTTCGGCCATTTGTTTCAAGTAGATTGCGCAATAAATCAGTTTGTAACTTTTATTTCCGAATCTTGCTAAGTACCGGGCTTCTTAGAACTAGGTGAGTGCTGCAGGTTTAGGTAAATAAATTAGTGAAACAACTACTGTTTGAATTCAGAGAGGTTAGATGCTTTCTTTAGTCTGCTTTGTCCGCCATGTGCAAGCTAAATAGGCCTAGTCGAAATAAGATAAGGCTTTAGGCGTAGTAGCCTATAGCCTATTGCAGATTGTGAATATTGCTAACTATAGATAGCGTATCCGAAAAACTTATTGCTTGTTGAAGGCTGAAGCATCGTAGCTTTCAAGATATTGGACTAAGATTCTAGTTTTTAGTGAGCCAGTAAGTTTTATGCGATTATTGCGCAATTGGTTTGGGCCTAAAGATCAGATACGGCCAGTTAGATTTTCACGTAAATATGAAATTGCAAACTTCAGTGCAAGCATTTTAGTCAGCATTTTTCGTATAGTTTGTTACGGTTATCAGCAGGTACCTACGAAGCCACTTCCTCCACAGCTGCTAATGTAGTCAGTCATTTGGAACGATTTTGACTGACGTCCTTTCAGTTTGGTAATGTTCGGAAAGCGTTTCTCTTTAGTCTAAGGGGAAAAATAATTGCGAATATCTTACGATTTCTTGGCCGAAGAGAATCAAAATTGGTGCGAAAAAATTCTAAAAAAATTGCCAAAGTTGTTTCACTATGGTTTCGCAGAAAATTTTTTTAAACAAGAACGTCCTGAATGCCTTTTTAATACTCGTTTGTGGAGGATGACGCTTACTCTTGCTGAGACTTAAAAAAAAAGTTTGGTCGAAATCGAGCTATAGGATCAAGAGATATAAGCAATTAAGTATTATAGTTACACATTACTCCCTCTGGAGGCATAAATTTAAAATGCTTTATTTTTTGAAGTACTTGGGTGATTTGTGTAAAATTAGTGTCTAATCTTACATTTTCGGAGATAACAAATTGAGAGGAGTTGTTAGTTTTATAAAATTTTGGCACTAGGTGGGCAGCAAACATGATTTGATTGATGTTGTGATCACAGTATATGCTATAAAGTTGTAAATTTTTTTTTTTTTTGCTACTACAACCAAGGATGGCAGTACGGTACGTTTAGATTTTGCGTACTACGTACCTCGCACCTTGAACCGTACCGTACCAGCATACCGTACTTCAGTTCAATTTTTGAAGTGTACCGCACCAACGTACCGTACCCGTACCATTGCAAAAAAGGCATACCGTACCAGCGTACCGTACCTTTTAGCAAAAATTGAGGCGTACTGTACTTACGTACCGTACCGTATTGCCATCCTTGCTTTTAACTACTCACAACTTTAACTGTCTTTGAAATCACTTGCCTATAAATTAGCAATCTCAATTCAAACATTTAGCGTCGGTTTCAGCTATTTTTTACTTGTATATACAAAAAGCCGGTGCAATGTGCGAAAAGTCTGGGATTTTTACTTCAAAGAGCGCACCGACGTACCGTACCCGTACCTTTACGAAAAAGGCGTACCGTACCCGTACCATTACAGAAAAAGCGTACCGTACCGACATACCGTACTTCCTAGCAAAAATTGAGGCGTACCGTACCTACGTACTATACTGCCATCCTTGACTACAACTATACATTATAGTACTTTCATGACCACTTAACATGCTTGTTGCTTAAAAAAATTTAATGTACTGTCAGCTCATTGAAAATGCTTTGAGCTTTGCCATTTTTGCATTTGATGACTCCCAGCTCAATTTCTTTTCTTTTACTCTTAAGACAAACCACTTGATAATCCGTGTTGCTCAAGTGTTTGCCATCAAAGTGTAGACAAAAGTTCTCCTCCATCAAAATCTTCTTAATAGATCTCTCTTGCTCCATACCCTTTCTGATGACTTCTTTCCATGTTGCAGACTGTGTGGGAGCTGCTGTTTCATACTGATTTTTGAGAGAATGCTGGATGCTTTTTTTGTAGAAACCTTTAGTTCGTTTACTAACTCGACAGCTTTTTTAGTTATTTGTAGTCTTATTCTTTTAGGTGGCTCGTCTTCTGTATCTGTTATATCTGCAAAACTTGACGCATCATTGCTGTCATATTCTGGAGGTTCCACTATCATTGATGTTGAAGGTTCACAGCTTTCATTCAAAGGTTTCTTTGGAAGTTTTCTTTTTGACGTGAATGGTACTCACGGAGCCTTTTGTTTGTGGCACATCCAATACTACCATTAGATTTAACTTGATTTTCATATAGCTTCTTGTCCTCCTCGCACAGCCACTATTCATCTGATTTTGTAATATCAAATATCTTTGACATCTCTGCTTCAAATTCGCGGGTAAGTCTGCGCTGATATTTTTCATAGTGCTTGATTAGACAAGATAAACGATGCATTCAGTAGCGTACGCAGGATTTTGAAAAGGGGGGGCCAGAAACTTCAGAAAATTTGAGAGGAACATAGATCAGAATTTGAAATTGTCACACTCAAATTTCGTCCCATTTTCGCCCAAAATCAGGTGAAGAGCAAAAAAAAAAAAAAAAAAAAAGGTCTTCACTCAAATTTCGTCCCATTTTTTGCCCAATATCAGGTGATTTCGAGCCCAAAGCCTGATGCCCAACTTGCAAAGAGCGGGGGCATGCCTCAATTTTGCTCACTTTTCTATGCAATTTTGCAATCCAGGCTACCCAAAGGGAGGGCCATGGCCCAATGGCCCCCCTAAATACGCCCCTGGATGCATTACACATTTTTCTGTTAAGAGGAAAAGTTCTGTTTTGCCCAAAGACCAGTAAGCTCCTTGCATACGATTGAAAATCTATCTTTCTTTGACTTGCTGCTCTCCAGCAAAAAGTAGTAACGGCCGAGTATGTGTTTTTTTGGGGGCATGTGCACAAAATCAGTTAGCAGTCAATCTTTGGCAGATGTCGGCTTGTGGGTTCTTGCAAGGAGGGACTTTTGGCAGGTAGATTATCAGTCCATGCATAAACATTTTTTGAACAATTCTAGCTGATTTATAATACGCCATAGCTCTATACAAATAAGGAAATTATTTGGACTTATAAAGAAGACTCACCAATTTGGTGAGACAAGAAAAAAATCAGTTTATAGCTGTTAAATATAGCACTTATTCTTTTAAGTTTTCCTGTGATTGAAGGCTAAATCTACAGTACACAGTAAGATATATCAGGTCAAACCATTAATAGCTGGTCTGGGATAGCAGGTATGTGACAAAACGAACAACATATATACAGTGGCGGATCTAGAAAATTTTGGTGGGAGGGGATGATAAAATTTATGAGCACAAATTTGTGTATAATCTCAAAATTTTGCATGTTTATGATTATTGTTCTTGACCTCGCGCAAACTTGTTGGGGATACTTTTGATCCGTCCCATCCCAAAAACGTTACTAATATATAAAATATTTTTTAAAATTTAACCAATGACATAAAACTAGTTTCATGTCATTGATTTAACCAATTCAATTCAAATTAATAACATAAAACGCTCTTCGTCTTTCCTGCGTCAAAAATCGTGTTTATTAAACTTTCGCTAGCATAACCGTCTGCATCTACACAGAACAGGCGCGTTGCCAGAAATTCGCAATGAGGGAGCTGCTTTGGGGGTCTGGGGCGGAGCCCCCAGCGATCAAAACTTTTGCATCTTTTTGCAAAAATAACTAAATTTTAGGGCTATTTTGATAAAAAATAATGCTTTTAAAACGTGGCATAGCAATTGGCAGTGTAAACATGATTAAACCGGTTGCATAAATGGGCTATGTGAGAAGTGGCTAGTGGTAAAATTTTTTCTTGTTTACATGCTGGTAGATCATAAAATCCTATAGTTTAATAAAACTCACACGGAGTAATCTATTTCGACGATATTTTATAGAGAAAAATAATTGGAGGGGGGCTCATGGAAAGATATTTGAGAGAGGTGATTAGTAATTAACCAATACTGAATAGATCCCCCCCCTGTTCGTGAGTTTATAATGTTTTTTTTGATAAAAACTATGTGAAGCATTTGCAATGAGCTATATTAAATTTGATTGCTTATTTTTGGCCATTTTTCAAAGTTTGTATTGATTTGTGAGTTTTATTTTTGACAAATTAGCCCCCCTGAATATATGGTTCAAAAGATGCTTTAAATCACGTTTTCGTCTATTCTAGTCCAAAAACCAGTCTCAGAAGTGCTAAAAACAAGGTATTTTTCTTATTCTGCATTTTGGTCGACAGGCCAATGGGTGGAGGGGGGCAAAAGCCCCCCCCCCTTCCTTGGCTGCGCTACTCACACAGAATGAGTAAAAATTACCTGCATCAGACTTTGATATTTCTATTGTCAAAAGTCTATTTTGTTCAAGTGTTCATTCAGCATACCGTAACTAACAATGTAATAAAACTACGTTCCAGAAGACATTTTACTTGATGTTCCATCAAATTGACCCACTTTTGTGCGAAACCGCCAGAAATTCGCAATTGGGGGGCTGTGTTGGGGGTGGTGGAGCATCCATCCGCCGGAGGCCAATGGGGGTTCAGCCGCCGGAGGCACGCGGGTCTGGGGGCGGAGCCCCAGCGCTCGAAAATTTTGTATTTTTTTGCAAAAATAACTTCATTTTAGGGTTATTTTGATTAAAAAATAATGCGTTTAAAACGTGGCTTAGAAATTGACAATGCAAACAAGATTAAACTGGTGGCATAAATGGGCTATTTAGAAGGTGGCTACTGGTAAAATGTTAGTTCTCTTGTTTAGATGATGGTACATTATAAAATCGAATAGTTCAATAAAACTCACACAGAGTAATCTATTTCGTATACAGTTTATAGACAAAAATAATTTTGGGGGGGGGCTAATGAAAGAGAAATAATTGGTGTTACGTTGTCAAAAACGGTTTAGTTTGCGTCATTGTGATTTCGTGATTTAATTTGCCTCATGATTCTGTTCGACGCACTAATTAGTGATTTTTTGTGATTGAATTTGCGTTTAAACCAACGGCGCCGCTTCTTCAGTTTATTCACAAACCTTTTCTCAGTCTAGTGATTACAGCTGTGAAAGGCGCGACTAAAAACTCAGTCAAAGGAAAACGATTTTTCGAAACCGGTGAAAACTGTTTGTTTGGTTCAGACTGCTTAATACATTTGAAAATTTATATGAGTACGTTTAAAGAGTGCCGAGTTTCTTATGTTAGTATCGAAGACTGAGCTTGCCGCAATTGAGATTTAACATAAAAGTTTCGAAAAATCTATTTAGTATTTCTGATGGTGACATCGAAAATAGTTCACTATGATGACGTCAAAGGAATTCTCGGACAGTTCTATTACTAAAATGTAGCAGGAGCTTACCGAGTATTTAGTGGCAGCCGAGAAGTTGATGTCGTTGAGACAGGCAAATTTGCCTCATTTGCAATCGCTTATAGAAAAGATCGAAAAGCAATATTGCGATTTGCTGCAAAAACTTGAGTGTTCTGACTTGCCCTCAGCTTCTAATACGAAAGAATCGATATCACGAAATAAAGCTGAGTTTGATACCCGATATCAAGAATATGCAAAACTCCGTAATAGCTCAGAAAGGCTTCCGAAATCTTCCGAAGATGAGGATCGCCATTCCGCTTATTCCTTGTGCGATTCGAGGTCCGTTAAGTCGTCCAGATCGTCTGCATCATCGAGATCTAGCGTTAAACTTCGTGAAGCTGAAGTTGAATTTCGAGTTGCTCAGTTAAAGGCAAAGCAAGCTGCAGAAAAGGCCAAAGAAGAAGCACTCCTTCTGCAACAACGACAAGAAGTAGAGCGTCGAAATGCTGAAAGAGAGATGGAGATCGCTGCGGCAAAGATGCAAGCATGGCAACAGCAGGACAGTCATGAGTTTGATCGAAACGCGGATATTATTGGTAACCGTGCATGCTTTTCGGATGTAGCTGTTAATTCAAATAACTTGAATGTTAATGTTGCTAGCTCAAGCGGTCATATTGCCACTGCTGTGTTTCCTGAGAAACAAATTGCCAAAACTTTGACTAAGGTTTGCCCAGGTGCGACCAAAGTGAGCGCAACAGTGGCAAATCGAACCGAGGCTGGTTGCAGCAGCATTCAAGAAAATGCGTGTAATGAACTTAAAGGTGCTAATATTCAAGAGCATGGGTTTTTACCATCTGATAGATATAATGCTGATGTTCGATTTTGCGACGTAACGTACTCTCACGCTCCACAAGCATCTTATTGCTTTTCCACAGCTTATTCCTCTCAAAATCGCCCACATATTCGAGTGTTCAGCAACCTACCCCTTTATCTCATTTAGCTGAGCCTTATTTACCTCGGAGACCGATTTTTGATTTGCGACATATGCCAGGGTCTGGTGGGGCGAGCAGTTTTGCGTCGACTAGTGGTGCCAATTTTTATCCTCCGTGGCATGTAATTCAACCGCCACCAGGTTTTACGCCACTTTCGTATCCGGCTTATGATGAGCTGTTTTTGCCTAGGCCGGAGTTCAAGAAATTTAATGGTAATCCTCTGGAATTCAAATCGTTTATCACCAATTTTGAGACTCACGTTGAACCCAGAGTTCAAAATAAAAAGATGTTGTTTTATTTGCTGTTGCAACATTGTGCGGACAAGGTGAAGCTCAAAATTGAATATTTTGGTGAAAGGGGCGAGGTGGCGTACGAACTTGCTAAAAACAAACTTAAACGTGAGTTTGGTCGACCCTGCATTATAGCAGACCTTTGTGAGCAGCAATTGAGGTATGCCTCGCAAGTGAAGGCGAATGATTCGGCCTCTCTCAAATCGTTTTCCGAGCTGCTTGAAAGGACCAACATTACCTTGCAAAACTTGCAAGAACAAGGAAGTGTTAATTCACTCGATTTTATGACAAAGCTAGTTAACAAGCTGCCCTTTGACATGCGAAAGCGCTGGGTTCGAGAATCGGTTATGATCGAGGAAAAAGGCGGTCATGTGGCTACCTTTGGTGACTTTGTCAAGTATGTGACTCGAGAATCTGAAGAGCAAAGTTCTCTGTTTGGCAGACGTGTATTTGCGAGCAAGACTGAGAATAAGCCGTCAAATGTCAAAGGTTCCAGCAAACAGCCTAAAGGTGCTAAATCTAAGTCTAGTTACAGTTTTTCAATTAATAGTTATACGGAGAAAGCACGGTTTCGGTGTTGGTTCTGCGAGGATGGCGGACATCGATTGCACGATTGCCCAAAATTTAAGGAACTACCAGTGCAAGAGAAATCGAATTTTGTGAAAGCAAGACGATTGTGCTACAAATGTCTCAGCAGTACACACAGAACCAACATGTGCAAGCGTGCGAATACTTGTACCGTTCCGGGGTGCACAGGACGTTATCACCACACCCTGTTGCATAATCCCAAGGCTTCCAAGGAAGTGACGCCTCAACGAGTTGATCAGGAGTCGGCTTGTGACACACAAACGGCTTTTAAAGATATGGAGCCTTGCACTAGTGCTAGTCTAATTACCTGCACCAACCTGAGCTTAGAAGGAGTCTATCTGTGTGTCATTCCCGTCAAGGTTCAGCACGAAGGTGAAACTGTTTTGACGTATGCCTTCTTGGACCAAGGATCGACGCACAGCCTTTGCGACACCAAACTTGTACAGGCACTTGGAGTAACTGGTCGGGAAGAAAGCATGACCTTTCAAACGTTGGGTCATCCTGCGACTAGTTGTCGTGGAGTATCCCTTACTTTGAGTGTCTCGTCACTGGATGGGCTTCATTCAGTAAACCTTCCTAACGTGTTTTCGATCGGAAACATTCCGATTAATCCAAATGTAATTCCTGCCAAAGGTGTGCTGAATACCATGCCTCATTTGAGTGGGATTACATTTCAGAGAATACCACATGCAACCGTAACCTTGCTCATCGGCGCAGACGTGCCAGAAGTGTTTTGTCCCATTGACGTTCGCAAGGGCGGCCGGGGACAGCCAATTGCCTTTAAGTCGATTTTAGGCTGGTCTCTTCTAGGGCCATCACTTTCTTCGTCACGTTCAAGTAATTGTTCGGTTAATTTTATCACACACTCTGAAAAGGGCAAAGAAATTGAACAACTTGTTCAAACGTTATGGTCGACTGATTTCGGTGACGGGACTTCAGTTTTTGACCAACCCTACTCCCGTGAGGACAAAGCAATGTTGAAATTACTCGACGACACTATTAAGTTGACACCAGATGGGCATTATCAATTACCATTACCTTGGCGAACTGGAGTGACGAATTTGCCAAACAATAAAGAAATAGCTCTCAGAAGGTTGCTAAGTTTAAAAAGGCGTCTAACTAAAGACGTTAAACTGAAAACCAGATATGCTCAAACCATGCATGATTACGTGAGAAACAATTATGCCACCGAAATTACTGAATGCGAAGAAGAGCGAAGTGATTCGCTGAGGTGGTATTTACCCCATCACCCAGTCACGCATCCATTCAAACCAGAGAAGGTGAGAGTGGTTTTTGACTGCAGTGCCAAGTATAAGGGCGTTAGTTTGAACAATTTGTTGATGCCCGGACCCTCTTTAACTAACAATTTGTTCGGGGTGCTTGCACGTTTCCGTAAGGAACAAGTTGCATTGATTGGTGACATTCAAGCAATGTTCCACCAGTTACGAGTGCATCCTAAACATCGCAACGCTCTAAGCTTCTTATGGTGGCCTAACAGCAACTTGGAGAAAGAACCAGTTGTGCATCGGATGCAGGTGCATCTGTTTGGAGCCACATCATCACCCAGCTGCGCATCTTATTGTTTGTGCCGTGTTGTTGTTGATTTTGGCAACGAGCATCTTCCCATTACTTCAGAAATCGTCACTCATAACTTTTATGTGGACGATTGTTTAATGTCATTCCAATCGGCTGAAAGAGCGATTGAAGTAATGCGTGACCTAGCTCAGCTACTTCAAAAAGGTGGATTTCATCTCACGAAATGGTTAACCAACAGTTCTGAGGTTTTCCACATGATTTCCGAGTCGGAAAGAGCCAAAGAAATGCAAACTCATGATATTCCCAGCACGCAATCTCACAGAGTTTTAGGTGTGCAATGGAATTTTGAAGAAGATTCCTTTCTCTTCTCTGTTTCCTTGCCTGATAAACCGTTGACTCGACGTGGATTGCTTTCGGCTGTTTCTAGTCTCTTTGATCCTCTTGGGTTTGTATCTCCTGTTACCTTGATACCAAAACTCCTCTTGCAAGAGTTATGCAAAAAGGGACGAGGATGGGATCAAGATTTGGAGGACGAAGAAGCGAAGTGCTGGAAAAAATGGCTATTGACGTTACCGACATTGAATCACTTGCGGATTCAGCGGTGTTTTAAACCGCCTGAATTTGGAGAAGTTAAGAATTGTGAAATTCATGTTTTTTTGGACGCTTCACTCCACTGCTACGGCAGTTGTTGTTATCCGAGGATAAAATCCATTGCTCCTTCGTCATTGGTAAGGCTCGAGTGGCTCCAATTAAGGCAGTGTCGATACCTAGACTCGAGTTGACTGCTGCGGTATTGTCAGTTCGACTCTGCCAAATAGTACAGAAAGAGCTAAATTTACCTAACTGCAGATTTGTGTATTGGACAGATTCTACCGCCGTATTGCAGATAATACATAATGAAACAAAACGGTTCCCTATTTTTGTTGCGAATCGTGTGGCTGTCATCAATGAGCACACTGAAATTAAATCGTGGAAGTACGTGCCTTCGAAGTTGAATCCGGCGGATTTCGCTACGTGAGGCATACCTGCTAATCAGTTGAATGCAATGCATCCTTGGTTAATAGGACCAAATTTTCTTTGGCAGCCAGTTGAGGAATGGCCAGAAAATCCTTGCGAGTTACCTGACTTTCCTTTAAGCTTGGTTAAAGAGCAGAAACAAAAGACTACGGTCTTTCTGACAAAATCCAATTCACAAGATCTAACCGGTGATGTTTTGAACAGATTAATTGAACGTTGCTCATCTCTTTTGAAAGCGAAAAAACTTACAGCGTGGCTGATTCGAACGAAGCAGTTCCTATGGAATAAGGTGAGATGCGGCAGCACGGTGTTTAATGCCGCGCCATTTTCTGCTGAGGAGTTGAAGTCAGCAGAACTTGAACTAGTTAAGCATATCCAGAGGAAAAACTTTCCCTTTCTGTTTTCTGCAGGTTCGGCCCAACTTCCTCGGGCAAGTTCTCTCCCACGTTATTTGAACAAACTTTGTCCTATCATCAGGAACGGAGTAGTTCGAGTGGGAGGGAGACTCGAAAGAGCAAATCTTGATCATGACTTAAAGCACCCTGCAATCCTACCGTCAGATTGCCATTTTACTGAACTTGTAATAAGGCAATATCATTGTGAAGTCGGCCACTCTGGCATTAACCATACTTGGTCAGCAATACGCCAACGGTACTGGATCTTGAAGGGAGGTGCTGCTGTTCGCCACACAATCGGACAATGCACAAATTGCAAAAAACGCAATGCGCCCGTCGGTAAGCAACTTATGGCTGATTTGCCTTCCGCTCGCCTTCAAATTGATCAACCGCCGTTTAGCCACGTTGGGGTTGATTATTTCGGTCCTTTCCAAGTCAAACAAGGCCGGGCTTTGGTTAAACGGTATGGCTGCGTTTTTACGTGTATGACAGTGAGAGCAATTCATATTGAAGTTTCTCACTCACTGACAACTGACTCATTCTTATGTGCTCTGCGGAGATTCATTTCCAGGCGAGGAAAACCGATCAGAATCTATAGCGATTGCGGAACCAACTTTGTTGGGGCTGCAAAGGTGCTACTAGACTACTCAAAACACTTAGATCACGAAAGAGTGCAAAATTTTTTGAGTGAAAGGGAAATTGAATGGTCTTTTAATCCCCCTACTGCTAGTCACATGGGTGGAGCGTGGGAGCGAATGATTCGCTCCATACGACGAATTCTGACTGCTCTCATGACCACTCAGACTCTGACAGATGAGGTACTGACAACATTAATGGCTGAAGTTGAAGGCATTATTAATTCAAGGCCTTTAGTCCCTGTTACCATGGATTCGAAAAATGATGAGCCATTGACACCGAACCATTTGTTGCTTCTCCACGGCAATCCTAATCTCCCGCCTGGATTGTTTGAGAAAGGTGATTGCTATGGAAAGCGGCGATGGGCTCAGGTTCAGTATTTAGCCGAGCAGTTTTGGTCTCGTTGGATAGGTGAATTTTTACCTAATTTAACGTTAAGACAGAAATGGTTTAAGACTATTAACAATTTACAGGTTGACAATGTTGTCTTATTGGTTGAAAGCATGCAGCATCGATCAAAGTGGCTCATGGGAAGAGTCACTGCTGTTTTTCCTGGTAAGAAGGGAAAGGTGAGGACAGTTGCAGTCCACACCAAAAATGGCACTGTCGTGAGACCCATTACAAAACTTTGCGTCATTCTGAACAAAGATACGAACTCACAATCTTTTGACTAACTTTAGACTTTGTTTTTGGTTTGACACCTTCACCTTTGATGTTTGAAAATGTGTCCGAGAGGCACATTTTGCGTGGGGGTGTGTTACGTTGTCAAAAACGGTTTAGTTTGCGTCATTGTGATTTCGTGATTTAATTTGCCTCATGATTCTGTTCGACGCACTAATTAGTGATTTTTTGTGATTGAATTTGCGTTTAAACCAACGGCGCCGCTTCTTCAATTTTATTCACAAACCTTTTCTCAGTCTAGTGATTACAGCTGTGAAAGGCGCGATTAAAAACTCAGTCAAAGGAAAACGATTTTTCGAAACCGGTGAAAACTGTTTGTTTGGTTCAGACTGCTTAATACATTTGAAAATTTATATGAGTACGTTTAAAGAGTGCCGAGTTTCTTATGTTAGTATCGAAGACTGAGCTTGCCGCAATTGAGATTTAACAATTGGTAATGAACTAATACTGAATAGCTCCCCCCCTATTCCTTAGTTTATAGTATATTTGTTGATGACACCTATGTTTAGCATTTTTACACTTGCGATCAAATTTGATTACTTATTTTTTACCATTTTCCAAAGTTTTCATTTATTTGTTGGTTTTATTTTTGACAAATTAGCCCCCTTACCCCTGAACATATGTTTCAAAAGATGCTTTAAATCACTATTTAGTCCACTCCAGTGCATAAAACAGTCTCCAAAGTGCTAAAAACGTAGTGTTTTTCCCATTCTGCATTTTGGTCGACATATCAATAGGGGGGCTATAGCCCCCCCCCCCCCCCCCGGCCCCTGGCTACGCTACTGGTATTGCGTGTGGTTTGAGCGAAAATGAGCCATAATTGAACTCCTGTTGTGTTAAGCCTTTATTGTTGAAAAGTGCGAGTTGTGAATTTTGCTAGTTTGGCGCTTTCAAATCAATCGGACCTGTAAAAAACTAATTTCTGCTTTGTCAAAAGTTCGCTGTAAAAATAACTTTTTCCTCCCCTCGCCCTACCACACCCCCCAAAGGCTTCAGAAATTATATCGCAGTCACCCGGCCTATCGAGTATTCACTGATTGCTTTTTTTTAATGTTTAATATTATGCCTATGCACGTTATGTTTAGGCTGGTGGGGGGGGATGCATCCCCCTCATCCCCCCCCCCTAAATCCGCCACTGCATATATAACGAGTTGCGTGGAAGCAATATTTTTTTCTATTTTTTTTTTTTCTCACACGAAAAGCAATATTTTCAATATTTTTTTCTCACACGAAAAGCAAGTAAACAGTCAAAACGCACCCACCATGAGCCTGTAAGCTAGGCAGGGTTTAGTGTTTGCTAATCATCAATCAAACCAAAACTTCACAACTAGGAAACAGCATACCTAAGAGCCATTACGAAAACAAAGAAAAAAAGCGTTGTTTCTACTCTTTCGCTGAAATGCACAGCTAGACGTAATAACGGCCCAAAACCAGCAGTCCTTCGACTGCCAACCTTATGCTATTACTCGCATAAAACTGAAACTTGAACTTTGAGCTGAAAAGATCATTAAATATTAGTTTCAAGTTGTCATAAAATTACTAAAACATTTATTTGCGAAAAACTTATTGCACCTTTGTAGCATATAATCACTAATATTGATAAAATCATGGTTGCTGCACACCTCGTGGCAAAATTGTGTAAAACTAACAACTCCATTCAATTCGTCGTCATGGAAAATGTAAGATTTAGACACTAATTTTACATAAATCACCCAAGTACTTCAAAAAATAAAGCATTTTAAACTTATGTCACTAGAGGAAGTATTGTGCAACTATAGTACCTAATTGCTTATATCTCTTGACTCCATTGGTCGATTTTGACCAAATTTTTTTTTAAGTCTGTGTAAGAGTAAGCGTCATCCTCCGAAAAGAGTATTAAGCATGTTGGTTAAGCCAGTAAAGCACTGCAAACGAAAAAACATAAGATTGTGGGTAAGGGGAACAGAAAATCACGTATATAGGAAACATTTTTCAAAATTTTTAAAATTCGTTCTTGCATTCTTGCTCCATAATAACAAGTTCATCCACTGGCACTTTTGCTCTTAAGTTTTTTTAAGGAATACCCCTAATGTGCATTTAAACGTGAGCGAAAAAGTGTCAACAAAAGAACTATGGTACTTTTCGAAACCAGGAACCAGTTCCGAAAAGTGGAAATGTAAACAAGCTACCTGTGTTACTAGTCATCACTCTACTTCACTTCACTCATTCACAACTATTTGTGTCAGCCATGAAGCATATAATGCTTCCCATCACGTTTTCACAATTGAAATAAGAGAAACAGAAAAAAGCTCAAAATTGCACGCGGCAAAATTTTGAAAGAAAGTACGCGTTTGTCATCACTGCTATTGACAGCGGAGGGTAGGTACCATCAACACTGAGCAGCAGCGGAAATTTTTTGTCAAGAGCTTAAAGCAGCCAAATTAATTGTCAAATATACGAATAACAGCTTTAAACCCAATGTTACAATTTAGGCACATTAGAAACCTAGCAACAATTTACTTATTGGGAGGTAAGTTGCGAAGCCGCGGCCTGGTTTAGCACTTAACCAGCATTTTGCAAAAGAAAGAGGGCTTACCAAAAGTTAAAAACTGAAAACGTCTAAATTGGGAGACGTATTTAGTAAAGTAGTGTAACTCAAAAAAATTACAAACGGGGGTCTGGGGGCAAAGCCCCCAGCCGCTGTGCAATTTTTAGTAACTTTTTTGGAAAAAAAGCTATTTTAATACCATGGGATCGCATTTTACCCGGGTTCAGGGCTAATTGAGAGAAAAGAACTAGAATTTTAATATTTGAAAGCCAATAAAAAAATTAAATTGTTCAATCCTCCTTTTATTTACAATTTAAATCCAAAACATGTTTAAAATCTTGCATTTTGGGATTAAATTTTGTAAGTGATTTGGCCCAGGTAAAGGGAAGTAACCTACTATACATCGTGCAATATTTTAACAGTAAATGATGACCCAATCGAAGATTTTCCTTAAAAATTTTTATTTTGTCATGAAAATAATCAATTGTAGGAGTTCATTTATGGCCAGGGGGCCCAGGCTCCAGAGCATTTTCCCTAGCTAATTTGTTTTTCTAAAGCATTTCGTCGCGTAAAAATTGGCGAGTTGGAGGTGAATTGTTCCTATTGTAAAATGGTACAATATATGGTTACGCCTGCTAACCATGTTATTGCCCGGGACCCTGGCACTTTGGGGATTTTTGCAACATCTTCCTGCCAAATAAAGCTGAAGACAAAAAAAAGGCTTACCGGTACCATTTGAGGGCGGGGCCTCTGGCACTGTGCCATATGGTAAATCCATCCCTGGTTATTGCATTACGTTTAAAAAGGTTGGATGAGGGCCTGAGGTAGCAACTTTTAGGACAAAAACCTTTAATTTCACCCGAATTATACATTTGAATTGGTTGACAAAAATTGAATGGAGTGGACCAGGGTCCCTGGTTGTCAATATTATTGGTAGTTACTGTTATACGCGTGTACTCTTGTACGCAAAAAACGCTAAAAGAAGCTGAAACGGAAGAAAAAATAGGCTTTTTTGTCATATTTTTATCATTGGTGGCATTTCAATTGGGGGGCCTGCCCTTCCCCCCGTTGGATACGCTGAAGAGTTAGACAAAAATTTTTAGTCATAACTGACCAATGACAATGTCACAATCCCTTTAAACACTAAGCAAAGGTCTGCAGAATGTTTTTTTTTTAATAGTCGAATTTTGTTAATTTAAAGGGGAATTTACACACTCACTCTTTTTGTTCTTTTTTACGTTTTTGCTTTGTAGTGAAAAAGTATGCACGTCCGTATTTTTATCAGAGGTGGAGTCCTTGAGGACGTCCTTGGCCTCGAGGACACATTTTCAAGTCCTTGGCCTTGGCCTCGAAGCCTCCAGTCCTTGGCCTTGGTCTCGAATCCTTAGGTCCTCGAAAATTGCCCTGTCCTCGGCTCGAGGACAGCACTATTTTTTTAACCGTTGAAATTTTGTAGTAAAACACCAGTAACCTGGCGGAAAGTTTGCGAACATCTTTTTTGTTTTTCTCAATTGGAGCATTGGCGTAGCCAGGGGGAGGCAGGAGGCCCGGGTCCCTCCCCAATCGAAATTTCGCCAATGACAAAAATGTGACAAAAAAGCCTATTGCTTCTTCAGTTTCAGTTTCTTTTAGCATTTTTCGCTTACAACAGTAACTAACAATAATGTTGAAGACCAAGGGGCCCGGGCCCCCCCTCAGTTCAATTTTTGCCAACCAATTTAAATGTATAACCCGGGTAAAGTTAAGGGTTTTTCTCTTAAAACTTGCTACCTAGGTCCTCATGTAACCTTTTTATAAACGTAATGCAACAACCAGAGTCGGATTTATTCTATGGCACAGTGCCAGGGCCTCGCACTCAGATGGTGAGACTTTTTTTTTTCTTCACCTATATTTGGCAGAAAGATCTTGCAAAAATCCCAAAAGTGCCAGGGGCCCAGCACGATGTAAATCCGGCCCGGCAATAACATGGTTAGTAGGCGTAACCATCTATTGTACCATTTTTCAATAACAATTTAATGATTCACCTCCACTTCGCCAGTTTTTACGCACAAAATACTTTTTAAAAAATTAGCCATGGAAAATGCTGATTGAGCAAACCATTGAACTTCAATTGAGGGGGCCTGGGCCCCCTGGCCGAACAAATACTCCTATAACTGGTTATTGTCATGACAAAACAAAAATCTCTAAGGAAAATCTTCGAGTGGATTATTATTTACTGTTAAAATGTAGCAAGAAATAATGCGCCTTACTTCCCCCTACCTGGACCAAGTCACTTACAATTAAAATTTAGCACAAGAATGCAAGATGTTAAACGTATTTTGGACTTAAATTGCAAGTAAAAGGAGCATTAAGTAATTTCATCTTTATAATTGGCTTTCAAATTTCAAAAATTTAGTGCTTTCAAATGGCTCTGAACACTTGCGAAATGTGATTCAATGGCATTAAAATAGCTGTTTTTCCCAAAAAATTTACAAAAAATCGCCCAACGGCAGGGGGCTTCGCCCCCAGACCCCAAAGCCTCTGGTGGCTGGGGGTTCCGACCCCAGACTCCCGTCTGTGCTACGTTTGAGATACACTAGCTTTCTCAACACGTCTCCAAAATTAGATATTTGCACTTTTCAACTCTTTCTTAAAGCCCTCTCCCTTTTTAAAATCCTGCTTAAATGCCAGCCGGCAACAATTTCAGATCTTCCATCCTATGATAACTTTTTCCCACAAAAAGTTACTCTTTTGAAAATTTTTGATGATGTCATTGCATGTGATTTGTGGTTTGGGCCTCCCTACTAATCAAAAATTCTGGCCACGCCTATAAATTGGAAATTGCCTGAAAAAAATGTTTGAAGAGCTTTTTTTTTGAGAACAGTTGCGCCTGTGTCCTTGGTCCTTGGCCTTGGCCTCGAGCATTCCTGTCCTTGGCCTCGAGAGGGTCTGTCCTCGAAAAGGCTGTCCTTGGACTTGGCCTCGGATTTTTTTTGTGTCCTTGGCCTTGGCCTCGAGCCTTGTGTTCTCGACTCCATCTCTGATTTTTATAGGTCCTTATCCGCACCAAGTAAACTGTTACAAGTGTTAGATACTGATAAAAATTTTGTCCTAAAATTTTGTGTATGAACCGTGGAGCGGTATTTCAAAATGAGGTTACTCTTTTACAAAAAGATTTTGTCGGAAAACTTTTGTCCAATACGTGACAGTCTGGTTAATGCAGATATCAGCATGTAAAAACGCGAACGAAAAACTTAGCTTTTTATGGAGAAGAAAAAACGTACAAAAGTGGATGAAGAACGGACACTACATAAATCCGCCTTAACTAACACTAATGATTTATTATCTAAGTACTAAATTAATTTTATTTGTTTAAATAGACGGCGAATTATTTTCTGTAATTTGCTAATAAATTTGAGGTGAGGCAATCATCATTATCTCCATAATGTGCGTTATTATAGATCCCAATGCACCTCAGAATATTGTGGCAAATGACATCACAACGACATCAATCACTCTACAATGGGACGTACAATGTCATGGAGAATATTCCTACCAAGTAGAATAAGGTAGAGTCGAAAGTATTACAAGAGAATTGATTAATGTCAATCGGCAAAGTTTTAAGGTAAAATGACAATTGTGTTTGGAGTGTTATAGTAAATGGGTTGTTCAATTATATTTCAACAAATGCCAAATACCCTAGGTTGGAAAATTTATATAGAATGCTTACAGATCATCTATATAGAACGGCACAAGCTATATAAATTTTTTTTGAAATCGGACTGTCTGTTAATGAGGTATATGGAATTTCACCACTAGATGGCAGAAGCAAGTATGTAAAAATACAAAAATCAATTTTGAGGCCCATAATTATGGCAGAAAGTTGGTTTTTGTGTCAAAGTATACGTTTTTTAAAATGGGGAATCTAAATTTGAGGTTAAATTAAGGCTAATTTTACTTTGAATTGTGTTTTAATAACTTTTTTAGTTTTTTTGGGGGCCAAAAATTGGGGTGAAGTCAAAAATTGGGGTAAAGGATTAAATAAAATTTTAAAACAAAAACATTTTTGGGTAGTATAAAGGTAGTTCTTTCTTTTTGATAAAGAATTTAGGATGACAATTGATTAGCAATGTGTGTGAACAGAACAATATGTTTTGCTGTTATATCACAACCTTACTGTTAAGCTACCAAGATAATGCAACAAAAACAGCACATTAAAATTTCTTCATTTAAGTGAAATGAAACTATGGATATGTAAAGATACAAATTTTGAGTATTTTAGTCTAACCATACAATGCAGCTGAGGAAATAACAATACAGCTGCATGTAACATGTAATTAACATTAGTAGACGTTTTGGCCAAAAATTATACCTAGCATTATGTAGGTCTTGCTGACTAACACGAGTATAATAAATGCTGGTAAATCACAAGACTGGTGTCATTGTTACAATGGTGTTTAGAGCATTTTTGTTATAAGATAATATTTTAATCATTGCAAAAGCTTTATATATATTTTTTTTTAAACTAATTTAGCTCAAAAATATTATGAGCAAATATATGTTAATGCAAATGATAAAATATTATACACATGGGTTCATCTCCCAATCATTGCTGCTGTATGTCATCTGAAAGAATAAGAACCTAGCATTGCAAAGTTATTTACAGCACAATTGCAATTTCACTTGGTACCAAGTCAAATGAGCAACCTGTTGGTCGAGCAGTAACGCGTTCGTCTCTGGAGCGGGAGGTCTGAGATTCAAATCTCGAGCCAGTCAAATTGGGCACAGCGTTGGCAATGGCTTGTCACCGCTGCGATATTTCTTCGAAAGGAGCAGAGTTGCTTGGGCGCAAAGACGCAGAGATGGACCTCGTAAACTCGTTATTCGCTTTAGCGTAATACAACGAGTATAAAGAAAAATTTGATTTTGATTTGATAAAGTTAAATGACAATTGAAGCCACATGCACAAAAAATATTAAGGTCCTGGGAGAAAACAGCACAACTAAGGATACTCAAAATTACTTAATACATGAGTATTGGCCTAAGTTAGTAAGCAATTCAAATGTTTGATAATGTGATATTTTCTACTAATTTCTTTCCCGAAGTCTACATCTTTCTCATAATGAGCACAACTTAAAAAGTTAATCCTTAAAACATTGAGATGCAAACTTTAATATTGACTGTATTAATTAAATCAATACTATCAACAGTCTAGGTTTGTTTATTTATTTTTTCAGTTATTTGACGAAATTTTTTGTGAATGGCCACAAAATTGAACATTTCACTCTAAAAATGACCAAAAAAGTTACATATTTTGCATGCAAGCTCTAAAAGAATGCATGCAAAATTGGTGAGAATGATCAAAGTAACTTTAACTAATTTTAGTTAGCACTTTGTATACCGGTATCCTAATTTGCACAAACCATCACTATTTGATATCATTTGGTGAAAGATAATCAAATAAAAAAAAATTCACGGCAACTAAACTCATAATAAACCACCGGAGAGAATGATCTCTAATCATTGCTCAACAAGGTAAATTTCTTGATTCTGATAGCCATATTTTTGTTATATATTATGAAACAACTGCAATTGTTTTAAACAAAAACTATCCCGCGCAGTAGGCATTCTTGCTTAACTAAAATCGTTTTTACCTAAACCGGCTCTTCTAAAATTATATGTTACGCCTTGGTACATTCTCATTTACTATCTTTCTTAGCCATTTGGTGTTCCACATTTCCCTCATACCTGAAAAAACTGGCTTCACTGCAAAACAAAGCAGTCAAACTTGTTGCTGATGGCAAATATCGAGATTACGTGACTCCTTTTTAATCTCAATTAAATGGTTAAACTATTGGACTATTGGACTCGAACTATTGGACTTGGTTAAACATAAAACCGCCAAAATTGTTCACCGCTACCTTCATTCCTATCTTCCTCCACTACGATCGCCCCTCTTTATAAAATCTAGTCAAACATCTACACGAATCACCAGAGCAGTCAACATCTCATGCAGCCTTACTCTTCATGTCCCTAGGTATTCCTTTAATCGATTGCGAAGAAGCATAATGTATAAGGGAGTCAAAATCTGGCATGATATTCCTTTAGCTATTAAGTCCTTGCCCAAAAAACGGTTTAATTCGCAATACAAAAAAATTCTAATTAGTTGTTATTAATTATTTGGTCGGCTTCCCAATGCTCCATACCTTAGTCATTATTGATTGCGTCATCATTACTAATGCCCCGCTGACATCATTTATACAATAAGTGGCTGCTTGACTCGAAGATCGCGAGGTCCATTCGCAGCCTTCTTACTAGTGCGCAGATAATTCATTTTACAGTATGTTACGACTCTTTTTACACGTCTTTGTAAGTGCTTTTATGTTTCGACTTCCTTATGTGCGCGCTACAACAATATGACTTAATAACGCTTTTTCTGTTTTGAGTTAGTTAGTTAAATAAGTTGTGTTGATTGTTGATTGATTGATTGCATAGCATTTAGCGAAACTTAGCGGCAGTCAATCATATGAGTTTTCGACGTTGTGGTGCTAAATGGTTGATATACAGTCGCTGTATAACTTGACTGCGATGAAACTTTCAAAGTATTCAAAGCGAAGTTGTAAAATCCAAAATGGAGTTTCAAAATGAAACAAATGTAACGCCCCGCCTCTGTATCAACCAATCAGATTTGAAGAAATGCAGAAACGTCACGATTGAGGCAATCGTTTTTCAGCAAAAGCTTTTCTCTGCCAAAGCAACATGAGGAAAACTTAAAACTCGTCGAAGTAAATTACTGCAGTATAGCATATTAAATGTTATCGACAATTTATCAGGGTGTTCCTTCACTCAAAAAATTTTTGAAAAGAAAAAAGCAATCGTTGTTGCAGGTAAACCCAGTCCCAAATTAGAACAGTTGATTGTAATAAATAAACATGGAAACCAACAATTTAGTGTAGTGAAGTAATACAGAAATAATAACAAGCTAGATGGGAGCTTGCTAAGAAGCAACCCCAGTTGAACGAACGACGCAAATATCTACAGATTTCAAAAAACTAGCGCCCTAGCTTAAGTCGTTCAAAAAAATTGACTATGCAGGGTAGGTTTAGGAGGTTTCGGGCGAGAAGATACCCCCAAACTAAGTCAAAATATTTATGTTGCTTGGTTAGTTTAGTTCACCTTTATTTTCCTATGTTTACAATGCATCGTTCTCTTTGTGTTCAGTCATGCGTCACACCGTATCGGCTTTACGCTTATAACTGCGATGACTTGTCAATCTAGTTTTGAGAGCAATGGAATAAAGAGCATTAAACGAGCAACATGGTGTCAGTCGTGTGATTTCAGTTTCATAAAGCCAAATTACATAGCATTCATTATCACGATGAATTCTACGTTACCTACTCCTACTGTCATGAAGATGGAAGGAAATTTAGCAGAGAATTGGAAGTTTTTTAAGCAAATGTGGTCCAATTACGAAATAGCTTCTGGTTTAAACGATAAAGCAAATGAAGTTAGAGCAGCAACACTCAAAGTGCTGATGGGACAGGAGTGTTTTCGAGTTTTGCAAAGTTTCAATTTAACGGAAGCGCAGCTGGAGAATTCAGCAACAATCATTGACCGACTTAACGATTATTTTTCGCCTAGAACAAATGTTATTTATGAGCGATTCAAGTTTAACACTAGGAATCAATCACCAAGTGAATCGATTGATGAGTATGTCGCAAATCTAAAACATTTGGCTGCTAGTTGTCAATTTGGAGACTTAGGAGACGATCTTATTCGAGATCGCATTGTTTTAGGCGTACACGATGATAATGTGCGTGCTCGCTTGTTGCGCGAAGACGCGCTTACTTTAGCTCAAGCGATTAATTTCTGTAGAGGTTTCGAGCAAGTTAAGTCACAAATGCAACAAATGCAAAACGCGAAAACTTCTGATGCAGACGCACAAGAACAAATCAAAAAAGTAAAAGGTGTTAAATTTTCCGCGAAACCATCCAGTTCTCAGGAGAACAAAGCATTTAAGAAAATAACATGTAAGTTTTGCTGCACGCAGCATGGCTATGGTAGAAACCTATGCCCAGCATTTGGAAAGCGATGTTTCAACTGTAACAAACCAAATCACTTTTCCAAAGTGTGTGCACAACCACGAAAAACTGTCAAATATGTTGAAGAGGAAGGTGCGCAACAAGAAAAACTTTCAGATGATTCGCTATATGCGGTGCAGCATGTAGGTACTGTTTCTGAGCAAGGCAAAAATAAACAATGGTTTGTGAACCTTAAATTAAGCACAAACAACCAACCACAGTGCGACGTTAAGTGCCAGCTTGATTGCGGATCGACGTGCAATACTATTGGTTTTACCCAATTTTGCGAACTTGCCCGTTCCAGTTCTCCTAAGTTAATGAAGAGCGAAGTGAAACTGCGCGTGTATGACGGGTCCGTCATCAAACCTGTGGGCAGTGCCCAAATTGAATGTACACACAATAACAAAGTGCATAACCTAACATTCCAAGTACTACAGAATGATGTAACACCGTTGTTATCAGCGCAAACGTGCTCTAGCTTGGGCCTTTTGTCCGTTCGAGCAAAGTTGGTAGATAATTTAAGTGTTTCTGGCACGTGTTATACAGTAAAAGACAGTTTAATTGCACAATACCAAGATACTTTTACCGGCTTAGGTTGTCTGCCTGGAAAATATCACATTGAAATTGACGAAGACGTAACTCCTGTGCAACACGCTCCAAGAAGGGTTCCAGTTTCACTGAAAAGTGAATTGAAGGTTCATCTAGAGTCCTTGGTAACTCAAAAGGTAATTATACCTGTAAAAGAACCAACTAAGTGGATTAACAGCATGGTTGCGGTTCGTAAACCTGGAAAACTGCGTCTCTGTATTGACCCTAAAGATCTTAATAGGGCTATTAAAAGACCCCATTATCCGCTACCCACTATCGAAGATATTCTACCAAAGATCACTAACGCCAAAATATTTTCGGTGCTTGATGCTAAACAAGGATTTTGGCAAATTGAGCTTGACGAACCATCCTCTCTTTTAACGACATTTTGGACACCTTTTGGTAGATATAGGTGGCTGAGAATGCCCTTTGGTATTGCATCAGCACCTGAAGAGTTTCAGAGGCGACAGCATGAACTGCTTGAAGGATTACATGGTGTGGACGTTATTGCTGATGATTTTTTGGTTTATGGTTGCGGTGAAACGCATGAGGAAGCTCTGCGCGATCATGACAAAAAATTGAAAGCCTTATTACAGCGAGCACGGGAAGTAAATCTCAAATTCAACAAAGATAAACTGCAATTGAGACTGCGTGAAGTTCCCTACATGGGCCATCTTCTTACTTCTGATGGTCTGAAACCTGATCCACGCAAGACGCTCGCAATTCAGCACATGAAGAAGCCGAATCATGTTGCAGCTGTACAACGTTACCTTGGATTTGTAAATTACTTGTCTCGATTTTTGCCCAAACTGTCTACCCTGTGTGAACCATTAAGAAAACTTACTCTCAAAAGTAACCAGTGGGCGTGGACAATTGAGCATGATTCTGCTTTCGAGACCATCAAGAAACTTGTGTCACAGGCCCCGGTTTTGAAATATTATGACGTTAATGAAGAAGTGACCATTCAATGTGATGCAAGCAAGGATGGTCTTGGATGCGCAATCATGCAAAATGGGCAGCCTATTGCATATGCCTCCAAAACTATGACTGCAACTGAAAAAAGATACGCCCAAATTGAGAAGGAATGTCTTGCCATTGTATATGCATGCGAAAAGTTTCATCAGTATATTTTAGGACGTACGGCAACAATCGAAACTGACCACAAACCTTTGGAGATTATTTTTAAGAAATCATTACTGAGCGCACCCAAACGCTTACAGCGAATGCTGCTACGTTTGCAAAAATATTCTTTAAGAGAGTTGTATCGGGCAGGTTCGAAAATGTACTTAGCTGATTTTCTGTCACGAGCTCCTTTGGCTTACTCAGGTTACCAATCAGATACCCCGGATTCGAATTACACCATCTTTCAAGTAAACAGATTGACACGTATTTTTTCAGTGTTTGAAAATGTCAACATGTGTGATGGTGTTGGTGTTACCCAATTTAAACTTGATTTGATTCGCCAAGCCACGCTTAACGATGATAATTTAACTGTGTTGAAACGTGTCATTTTAGATGGATGGCCTGATAAAAAAGAACTTACGCCACAATGCATCCATCATTACTGGGTTTTTAGAGATGAACTTAGTGTATGTGATAATATTATTTTTAGAGGATGTCGTGTTTTAATTCCCAAGGCAACAAGACCCATGATGTTGCAACGCTTTCATGCTAGTCACACAGGTGCAGAATCTTGTGTGAGAAAAGCAAGGGATATTTTGTTTTGGCCACAAATGTCACAAGACATTAAGAATCATGTGTCTCAGTGCGAAGTGTGCAACGAATTAAAACCTAATCAAACGAAAGAACCAATGCAATTTCATAATGTTCCTGTACGACCTTGGAGTAAAGTGGCAATAGATGTGTTTACTGTGTTAGGACGCGACTTTCTTGTTACTGTAGATTTTTACTCTGATTTTTGGGAATTAGATGAGCTTACTAGTACTAACACATCCAACATTATTTTAGCATGTAAGAGCCACTTTGCACGTTACGGGGTCCCGGACGAACTTGTAAGCGATAATGCTCCACAGTTTACCAGCACTGAGTTTAGCGAGTTTTCAAAATCCTGGGAGTTTTCTCACGTTACATCCTCGCCTTACTACAGTCGCTCGAATGGCAAAGCGGAAAGTGCTGTTAAAATCGCTAAGCATTTATTGACAAAATGCATGAAGCAAAAAGAAGATCCGTGGAAAGCTATTTTGGAGTGGCGGAATATACCTAATGAAAAACTGAAAACCAGTCCTTCGCAGAGATTAATGTCCAGACGCACACAAACCATGCTACCAATGGCCGAAAGTCTTTTACGACCTAAAACAGAGAAGAGGGTCCCAGAAAAGATATTGCAGAAAAGAGTCCAATCCAAGCAATATTATGATCGTGTCAGTCGGCTCTTACCCGATCTGTCTCCCGGTGAAACAGTACGTGTGAAAGTGTCTGTCAAGAACAAGTTCTGGTCTCTTGGCAAAATCGTCCGCCAAGTCGCTCCGAGATCGTTTTTGGTAAACGTCCAAGGCCAGATATATAGACGAAACAGATCCTTCATTAGAACTACTTCTGAACAAGGTTTGACCCATGACTTGTATGATGATACCCCTGTTCCCAACTTACCAGACCAAGACCCAGTTAGAGATGCTCCCTCTCCTGTTATTCCCAGACGCAGTTCAAGAATCCGGCGACCCCCTGATCGTCTCATGTATTATTCCTAGGCCTTTCATTGTTTGGGTTGTTATTTTCATCGATATTTTTATTTATTTATTTATTTTTTTGTGATTGTGCTTCACTTGTATAAAAAAGGGGATGTTGCTTGGTTAGTTTAGTTCACCTTTATTTTCCTATGTTTACAATGCATCGTTCTCTTTGTGTTCAGTCATGCGTCACACCGTATCGGCTTTACGCTTATAACTGCGATGACTTGTCAATCTAGTTTTGAGAGCAATGGAATAAAGAGCATTAAACGAGCAACAATTTATCTGTTAAATATCTACTGATATCACAAAAACTCGCGCCCTAGGTTAAGCCTTTCAAACAATTCATGTTTGAGGCATCCACTTGGGGGTCCGTTGGGGAGCGGCCCGAAAAATTTCCGAAGACAAAATTGCGTTTGCAGCTCAACAACTTTACACAAAAATTAGATTTTGATGTTTTGTGGTTTAAAAAAAGAAGAGCGTACAAGATTTAGTAAGAAAAAAAAGGAAAAAAAAAAACTCATCGTGGCCAAAAGTGGGTTAGTGGGAATGAAAGGGTATCTCAAGGCATGTAACCATGTGAAATAGTTTTTGCCCTACTTAAAGCCGTTTTTGAATGAGACCGCTTTTTAAGCCAAACTTTTGGGGCAATTTTCAGATGCTAAAACCAAAGTCACGTGACCTATTTGCCTCGAAATTAGATACAAACATACAACTCATTAATCTCAAACTGCTGTTAAAGCTTCATGTAGTTAGACTAAACCGTTCTCGAGTTATAAGCAAAAGCCTGAAACTTCCCACTCATTAGTTGGAAAATGGCCGAGTAAAAACAAAAAAACACGCGACGCGAGCGTCAGTCGTTACGAAAAAATTTCCGGTGAAATAGTCTTTTTCTGATTTTATACACGCTGACCGTTGCGTGCGATTATTGCCTGTGCGAAAAAACATGATGCAAAATGAAATGCAATTATAAATTGAATACCCAAAACTTTTCGCGACCGATTGTCATTGCCAACTAGTGACTGATAATATAAAAAAAACATCCTATCCTAGCTTAAGCCGTTTATTAATCAATTGCTGGAGGCAACATTTGGGGAATTTCGAAATTTCCAGGGGCACACCCACAAATTTTAAAGGGAGGTTCAATTTTTCAAAAAGCAACCAGTACCCAATTGCAGTTAATTTTTTTTAACCATTAATGAAACCACATGCTGTTATAGTCAAGCAGGGTTTAGCGTTCATAATTCTATTTCGTTACAATATTGTTTATTCAGAAACCTTGTAATAACGATTTTGAATGCTGTTGGTTGTGAAAATTGCGTGCGAGAGAACAAGTTACCACTTTTTGGGCCTGGGGGCAAAGCCCCAGCCACTGGGCAATTCTTCACTTTTTCGGAAAAAATTGTCATTTTAACGCCATTTGGGTGGATAATATTTTGCACGTTTTTATAGCAATTCGGAAAAGCTAAATTACTAAGATTTGGAAGAGTTTGAATAAATTTACTTTGCTCAGTCCAACTAACTCCGCACGGTTACTAGTCAAGTCCAACATACGTTTAAAAGCGGAAAGATTGCATGCTTGGCTTAAATCTTTTAAGTGACTTCTAACAAAATAGTTTCAACCCTCTTAGTCTCTCCAGGTTATGTCACTCAGTAAAGCATATTCTATTTTTTCGTAAATGCTCAATAAAAAGCAAAATGTTTGGTTTGCTGTAGAGAAACTATAGTTGCGAGTAATGCAAAAATGCAAGCATCTTCATCTACTGTAGTTCAGTGGCCCATTGCAGTTGTTAAACAACCTTATTAAATTTATTTTACCACCAGTCAAAGTGTGTTTTGACTGACCACAAAAGCTTCAAATTTTAAGGAAACTTCGCACTATCCCGTTGAACACCGTTTATACCCGGTCTTTACTAGGTGTAAAATCATGTACGTCGAGCGTATCTTTTGTTTATCACAATCAAAATTTCGGTACGCCTGAAGTGACAAGTGAAATAAAGTATGCGGCATATACTTACGATATTGCGCCCAGTGTAGGGTGAGTCTTAAACGGTTTGTGATTGCTTCGATTGCAAAGAAAATTTTGAAATTCCTGAATAGGTTTACAGAATAACAATCTCGATGTTTCAATGTAATTTGGATGCGGCTTTCATCTTCAAGCAGCGTATTTATAGACATGGGCAACTTTTTTTAATGAATGGCCATCTTTCTCATTTTAGTGTCAAGCTCTGTTCTTCTCAGAAGTTTAAGATCGGGTAAAATATTCGTATATCCACTATTGAATATTCAAGGATACATCAAATACTCATAGCTGCATATGTTTCTGTCAGCAATATCGTATGTTAAACACATGCAAAAACCTCAGTTGCTTAGTAAATATTGTACGATATCAAAATACAATACTAAAGCAACCTCTTAAGTGATTAACAACAATTAGTCTGTAACAGCTTCCACCATCAGTACTGCAAATGCTTATACCTAAACTTAAGTGTGAATTTTAAGATGGGTATAAAGCTATTGTCTAATTTCTATTGCATATAATTTTCCATAAGACGCTCTGCACCATATTTGTCCCAGATCTATTTTTTACCTTAATAACAATAATTCTAAACTCCTATCTCGAACAGATGGCTGTTTGTATTTCTAATCCTTTGTCCTTTAAATATCTACCAAAAACTGTTATAGTTTAAATTAAAAACAAAGATTTGGGGGCTCGGGGGGAAAGAGGGTGCTAACTCTAAACCATGTGAAAATACTTATTTTTCGAAGACCTACTGATGTCAAAAACAATTAGTTCTCTAATAAGTCGTTCAAAAAATTGATTTAAGAGGATCCAATTTAAGGGCTTTTCGGGGAAGGGCACTCCTACACTATATCAAAATGTTTTTCTCCAAAATATCTTTTAATATTAAAAACAATTTGCTTCCAAGCTTAAGGCTTTCAAAATATTGATTTTGGTGGTGAATTTGAGTGATTGCGGGGGGTGGTACCCCCAAACTATACCAAAATATTTGTCACTTAAAGATCTACTGAGATAAAAAAAAAAAACTAGCTCCCTAGCTTTAACTGTTCAAAAAAAAATTTTTGTGGGGGTGGTCCCCCCAAAATATGTTAAATGTTTGTCTCACAAATGTCAACTAATATAAAAAAAATAGAGCCCTTGCTTAAGCCGTTCAAAAAATTGATTTTTTGAGAGTCCATTTGAGGGGTTTCTTGAGGGGTCGTACCCCCAAACTATTTCAAAATATTTGTCTGACAAATATCTACTGACATTAAAAAAACTAGCACCCTAGGTTAACCCATACAATAAATTTATCTTTGGGGATCCGTTTCTTGGGGGGTGCTACCCCTAAACCATGTCAAAATATTTGTTTCTTAGAAATCTAATGATATCAAAAAAAAGAAAAACTGCCGCCCTAGCTTAAGCCATTCAAAAAGTTGATTTTTGGGAGATCCCGTGGGAGGGTGCCCACTAGGGTGGTCCTTGATACGTAGCAAAAATTAAACAATAAAAATTATCATGGAAACCGAAGTAAATGTTTTCCTTTTAGGCATAGGTGGGCAAGTTAATGCAAAACGTTAGCTTCGTTAACCACTAGTCCGTTAACAAACTTCATACCTCTGTTAACGTTAATCCGTTATTTTCAGTTTTAATCAACGGAACTTCATCAAGTCCGTTAATTCATTAACATTTTGCATGTAATTTACATTTCTTTTTATTTACTCACTTCTAGAACACGTATTGACGCTGATGAGCTGATTGTAAGGAAATATTTATTGCTATGGTGGTCTTTTTGTGTTTTGGAAGTTACATTTTACTGTCTAATCTAATTTCAAGATAAAAATACGTTCAAATGCACTAACGAAGCTGCGAACGGAAAACCTTTGGAAATAGCAAACAGCGATAATTAACAGACCTCTGAGGCTGCAGCTTATTATTTGCCACAAAAAAGGGCTCCTTTCTTTGCTTTTTCTTTTAGAAATCTCGTACAAATACGCAATTAGAGTTACCAGTGCAAACTGGTTTGTACCTGTGCGACAAATGAATGGTGCAAGATATTAACGATAAAAACCTTAACGGAAGTTAATTTAGTCCGTTAACATAAAAAAACTCTTTAACGGATTTACCAGTTAATGAAAAAGTTAGCTTCGTTATTAACGGATTAACAATTAACGGACTTGTGCCCACTTATGCTTTTAGGCTAAAACCATCGTGTGTAAAAATCTCCGAGTTAGAAAAAAATGTAGAGGTTACACAAAGGCAATAAAGTCTTTCATAAATACTCAATTTTGCAAAGATAAAGGCTTCGTTAGCAGAGTGTAGGCTGTTCAAAAACAATAATATTATTGGTGTAACCCAATTTATTGTATGTTGTCAAATAAGACGTTTACTGTCTTTATTCTCAATTAGCAAAAACCATGCCTATGGTATGCTTTGAGGCGAAATGCATGTGGAACTGAAGCTGATCTTCATCACATTTTTCCATTAGCCAGACGTATTGCTACATAGGTGCCACTGCCACACGACGCTTTGCAGTTGCATGCTGGCCTTGGATTCTTAGAACCAACTTTCTGTCTGCCATCAATAAGCCTGATAACTCACTCTAAGAATCAAAGTCAATTGATAGAAAATTTTGATCAATTTTCAGTTTTTGGAAAATTCAATTAATTGCGTTTAATCAGCTAACCACTTTTTCCAATTGTTGTTTTTTAATGGCACGCTTAGTAAAGTTTTCATTATCGTAAAGAGCTGCAACCATTCATCACTTCATGTGATAATGCACCTCTGGTTCAAAAAAAATCTAAGCCACTAGTTTCTTAGACGTGTACCAAAGCCGACCAGGGAATCTTGTCATTACGGTTGCCCCAATTCTCTTGTCAATGCGATTTTGCCACGTTTTTTGTAAGTCTAAGATTTTTTCTACATTTTGGCAAGTTTAGTGCAATTACAATTACAATTAGTGCAGATACGAGGAATGATGCTTGGTCAATGCTCGTCATAATCAGTTTACCATGCAGTTCTGGCGTATGGTAAACTGATTTTGGCCAGCATAAGTTAGAGGCGCCATAATCAGTTCTGGCGCCCCCAACGAATTTTTGATTTTGTTCAAGTTTTGCTTTAATGGAGATGCAAGCACCAGATTCTTACTTTTAGTGTTTGAGATATTCATGTTAAAAAACATATTACCCTGTTGCAAAAACTTTCTCAGCCTACCCCCATTCTTTTAATGCTCAAACGATGCCATTTGCTTAAGACTAACTGGTCCCATTAGGAATTAGGGCAATCTTGAGAAGATGTTTCATGCAGATGCCAGTGGTGATGATAGGCAAGTGAGAATAAATTTGATGACTTATTATTATTATTATTTCATGTTGGATCCGGTATTGTCCCCATCAACGGAGTTGGCCGGATTTCGTATGGTCATTGTCTTCACCACGCCTCGCCATTTTGTTCGATTACATGCATCTTCTTTCACCAGTCCATTTTTCTTCGTCTCATTCTCCACTTGCTTTTTCCACGTTTGTTTCGGTCTTCCTTTTCCTCTACTACCACTCACTTTAAATTTCAAAGCCTTCACTATCACATTTTCATCTTCTTTCCTCAAAACATGACCATACCACCGCATACTACTTGCTTTAGCCATCCTATCTAAAGACTCTTTTATGCCCAACATGTCCATCAACTCCTCGCTGTTTCGTCGATCTAACAGCTTAACACCACACATCGCTCGAATCATAGCTCTTTCTGTTATTCTCAAAATTGCCATCTCTTTTTCTCTCAAGCACCATGCTTCACTTCCATACAACAGAGCTTGAGAGAATAAATTTGAATAACATTGAAATTGGTTCAAGTTATTAATCGAAACTTAAAAAAAAGAATATGCTCAGAATATTACGAGATACTTTTTTAATTTTTTAATTTCTCAAGATGATCTTTCAAATTCTTTGCTCAGTTTATTATTTTGGACTTGCTAGTTGCCACTCTTATATCCACTGTTCCCATTGATTCTATTCTCAAACATTCTCTTTTGAGCCAGAAGAAAATTTTGGTACGTTTGTCATGAGGGTTTATGGATGAAAGCATTTAGACCACATCAAAGAAATTTTCAAGTCATCTTTTTTGGTACTTGTGGTAGACTTAAAGATTCGCTAAGTATTTTAACAAGTTTAATTAGTGTATGAGGTTTGAAATGGATCCGGAAATTAATACTTGGCAACTTAAATGATTCCAGTCAAACTTGTTGAGGTAAACAACTTCCAACTACAGGAGAAGACATATAAAGATCATATGACGTATAATTGACTTGTACACTGTCTTTCCAGTTTCTACAGTAATCAATGGACATGGGCCCCCAGTTAACGGTATAGAAAGTTCAGTTAAAAATTAGAAATTACAAAAAACACTACAGGCTGTTTCCCTCTGATGGGTTTGTCAGGTGGGGTGGAAGCTAAACAAAAACTGTAAAAGAGCTCAGTACACCACCCACGTCTCCCCTCCTCGCAACGGAAGCTCTGTGGCGGGCGCGAGTCTAAGCTATCCCACTAGGGTTAACTGTGGTACGCACCAGCCAGGGGTCGCAACCAGGGTCGATAGTGCGGAGCCGCGGCTGGTTCAAATCACTGTAAGCATTAACTGTTGAGGCTGAGCATCTTAATCAAGCACTGCTGATGCGCTAATGCGTGTCTGTCAAACGTTGTGAAAATACTGTCAAAATTTAAAACACTGTCCTAGATACCAAGCGGCATTTTACGTCACAGTGATCAACCATTTTTCTTAAAATGTGGTTTCATTAGGTTGATGATTTCTTGGTTTACTTGGCTTTGAGTCGACTTCTTAATACAATTTTGGTTCTTTGGTTGAGAGTTTTAACCGAATTTCCTTGTAGCATCGCAATTTTTTCTTCTAAACAAAGATTACATCTGTTAGAACCGTTCTGATAGAGCCGTGCTCGTCTCGTGATGTATAATATTGCATATCGGTAGCATATGAATAATCTCAAATTTTTGCTGTTCATGTGCAACCTGTAAACTTTAATTTTTCTCCGAGATGTTTTGCATGTACAGTTTTTTATGGAAAACGAACAAATTTAACCCGGTTTCCGTATAGTTTTCCAAAATTTTGAAATAAGGATCACCTTAGTGCCCACAAACTATATCAAAATGTTTGCCTCCTAAATATCTACAGGTAAAAAACAATAGCGACCTAGTCTGAGGGGGTTTCTTGGGGAATCGCCACCAAAAAATTTCGGCAGACAAAATTGCGTTTGCAGCTCAACGACTTTACAAAAAATTAAATTTCGATGTGTTGTGGTTTTGGTGAAGAAGAGCGTACAAGAATTAGAAAGAAAAAAAAAGGAAAAAAAAGAAAAAAAAAAGGAAAAACAAAAAACTTCACTACAGCCAAAAGTGGGTTGATAGGGATAAAAGGATATTTTAAGATGTATAACAAAGTGAAACAGTTTTTGCCGTACTTAAGCCGCTTTCTACGCCACACTACTTTCGGGACGGTTTTCGGGTCCGAAACCGAAAGTCACGCGACTAATTGCCTTAAAATTTGATGCAAGCATGCAACATATTAATCTCAAATTGCTGTCAAACTTTCACGTAGCTAGATTTTATCACTCTCGGGTTATTAGCAAAAGTCTGAAACTTTGCACTCCTTAGTTTGAAAATGGCCGAGTATAAACAAAGGAACACACGACGCGAACGTCGGTCGTTTCAATAGTAAAAATCAAAAGACACGATGTGTAGCCAAAGGTGGGCACAAGTCCGTTAATCGTTAATCCGTTAATAACGAAGCTAACTTTTTCATTAACTCGTTAATCCGTTAAAAAGTTTTTTTATGTTAAGTTCTGATAACTTCATGTTAAGTTTCTGTTAACTTCCGTTAAGTTCTGTTAACTTCCGTTAAGGTTTTTATCGTTAATATCTTGCACCATTCATTCATCGGACCGGTACAAACCAGTTTGCACTGGTAACGCTTGTTGCGTATTAGCACAAGTTTTATAGAAGAAAGCGAAGAAAGGATTCTTTTTTTGTGGCAAATAATAACCTGCAGCCTCATAGGTCTATTAATTATCGCTGATCACAATTTCCAAAGGTTTTCCGATTGCAGCTTCGTTGTGCATTTGAACTTATTTTTATCTTGAAATTAGATTAGACTGTAAAATACAGAGGTGGAGTCGAGGACACAAGGATGGAGGCCAAGGCTCAGGGCCAAGGACACAAAAAAAAAATCCGAGGCCAAGGACAGCCTTTCCGACGACAGACACTCTCGAGGCCAAGGACAGGAATGCTCGAGGCCAAGGCCAAGGACCAAGGACACAGCCGCAAGTGTTCTCCAAAAAAAAGGTCTTCAAAAAAGTTTTTCAGGCAATCTCCAATTTATAGGCGTAGTCAGAATTTTTGATTGGGGAGGCTTAAACCACAAATCACATGCAATGACGTCATCCAAAATTTGCCTGTTGGCACTTAACCAGGATTTTGCAAAGGGAGAGTACTTAAACTAATACAGTTGAAAAGTGCAAATACGTAACTTTGGAGACGTTTTGAGAAAGCCACTGTAACTCAAACATATCACAGACAGGGGGTCTGAGGGCAGGCCCCCAGCCGGCGGAGCCTTTGGGGGTCTGCGGGCTAAGCCCCCAGCTGGTGGGCGATTTTTTGAAAAAAAAAGCTATTTTAATGCCATTGAATCACATTTCGCTCATGTTTAGAGTCATTTGAATTTACTAGATTTTTGACATTTGAAAGCCAATTAAAAAAATTAAATTCTTTAATCCTCCATCTAGTCGCAATTTAAGTCCAAAACACGTTTAACATCTTGCATTTTGGTGTTATAGTTTAATTGTATGTGATTTGGTCCAGGTAGGAGGAAGTAAGGTGCATTGTCTCGTGCAACATTTTAGCAGTAAATGAAAACCCACTCGAAGATTTTCCTTAGAGATTTTTGTTTTGTCATGAAAATAACCAGTTATAGAAGTGCATGTTAGGCCAGGGGGCCCAGGCCTCCTTAACTGAAGTTCAACGATTTGTTCAATCAGCATTTTCCATGGCTAATTTTTTTTTTTAAGTATTTTGTGCGTAAAAACTGGCGAGGTGGAGGTAAATTAATGAATTGGTAATGAAAAATAGTACAATAGATGGTTACGCTTACCAACCATGTTATTGCCTGGCCGGATTTACATCGCGCTTGGCCCCTGGCACTTTGGATATTTTCGCAACATCTTTCTGCCAAATGTAGGTGAAGACCATAAAAAGTCTTAGGATTTGAGCGCAGGGCCCTTAGCAATACTGCGTCATATTGTGGTAAATCTGACCTTGGTTAATGCATTACGTTCACAAAAAGTCTAAATGTGATTCTGAGATAGCAACTTTTAGGACGAAAACTATCTATTTCTTCCAGGTTTACGTTTAAATTGGTTGGCAAAAATTGATTTGAGGGGGTCCCGGGGCCCCTGGTCTTCAATATTGTTGTTCGCTACAGAGTTATAAACGGGCCGACTAGTTCAGGCCCGAACCCAAAAATATACACCCGAACCTGGCCCGAACCCGAAAACTAATTTGAAGCCTAAATCATGCCCGAAAAAATCCGAAAGTTAAGTTACGACTGAAAAATTAAGCAGTATTGCCAAATTATTTTGATTATATTTTCGTGCACCTAAGACAAAAAGTACGTTTCAGGCCCGAATTAAGCCCGAAATTTTTGTCAACTTAAGGCCCGAACCCGACCCGAAAAGCCCGGCCCGACTTACAACTCTGGTTTAAGCGAAAAATGCTAAAAAGAAACTGAAACTGAAGAAACAATAGGCTTTTTTGTCACATTTCTGTCATTGGTGAAATTTCAATTAGGGGGCTGGAGGCCCGCTTGGCTAAGCCTATACTTCAATTGCGGAAAGCAAAAAAGGTAGTTGCAAATTTTCCGCGAGGTTTTTGGCGTTTTCCAACGAAATTTCAATGGTTCAAAAAATAGTGCTGTCCTCGAGCCGAGGACAAGGCAATTTTCGAGGACCTAAGGCTTCGAGGCTAAGGCCAAGGCCAAAGACTTGAGGGTTCGAGGCCAAGGCCAAGGACTTCAAAATGTGTCCTCGAGGACGTCCTCGAGGCCATGGACGTCCTCGAGGATTCCACCTCTGGTAAAATATAACTTCCAAAACACAAAAGGACCACCTTAGCAATAAATAATTCTTTACAATCAGCTCAACAGTGTCAATACGTGTTCTAGAAGAGAGTGACTAAAAAGAAATGTAAATTACACGCAAAATGCTAGCGGATTAACGGACTTTATTAACTTCCGTTAATTAAAGCCGAAAATAACGGATTAACGCTAACGGAGGTGTGAAGTTTGTTAACGGACTAGCGGTTAACGAAGCTAACGTTTTGCATTAACTTGCCCACCTATGTGTGCAGCGATTGGCATGGTGATGTCACAAAGTGATTTAGAAAGAGTAGTAGTCCATTGGAGTAATCAGGAGCCTAACAGAGCTGAAGCTTTCCCCCTCTTAGCCAGATCACTTGGAAAATTTAACCCGAATATGCAAGCGTTAAAACGAGTTTTTGACTTGAACAGTGTATAGGAAGTGGTGTTAAAGAGACTGAGCAAATTATTTTTCATGGGGCTTCCAACCCTTAGCAATTTAGCTTTTTAAGTAACTTTGAAAACGTGCAAACTGACATCCAAGAAAAATTACATAAACCGCCCTGCCTTCAATCCCTCCGTCAAAGATACGCTTGAAATTCATACGTTTTCTCAAAAACTTTACTCCCTCTAGAGCGGTGCTTCTCAATCTTTTATGGTTTGTGGCCCCCTTCTAGAGACTCTCAACACCAGTGGTCCCCTGCTCAGCAATGAAATTTTCTGTCTATATAAACCTAAAATCATAGGTGGGCAAGTTAACGCAAAACGTTAGCTTCGTTAACCACTACCGTTAACAAACTTCACACCTCCGTTAACGTTAATCCGTTATTTTCAGCTTTAATTAACGGAAGTTAATAAAGTCCGTTAATCCGTTAACATTTTGCGTGTAATTTAATTTCTTTTTATTCACTCTCTTCTAGAACACGTATTGACACTGTTGAGCTGATTGTAAGGAAATATTTATTGCTATTGTGGTCTTTTTGTGTTTTGGAAGTTACATGTTACAGTCCAATCTAATTTCAAGATAAAATAAGTTCGGATGCAATAACGAAGCTGCGATCGGAAAATCTTTGGAAATTGTGAACAGCGATAATTAATAGGCTGCAGTTTATTATTTGCCACAAAAGAGTTCCTTTCTTCGCTTTCTTCTATAAAACTCGTGCTAATACGCAACAAGTGTTACCAGTGCAAATTGGTTTGTACCGGTACGATGAATGAATGGTGCAAGATATTAACGATGAAACCCTTAACGGAAGTTAACAGAACTTAACGGAAGTTAATTAAATCCGTTAACAGGACTTAACGGAAGTTAATTTAGTCCGTTAACACGAAAAAACTTTTTAACGGATTAACGAGTTAATGAAAAAGTTAGCTTCGTTATTAACGGATTAACGATTAACGGACTTGTGCCCACCCATGCCTAAAATCTAAACAATAAGTGCGTGATGTAAATCTGAAGTGCGTGATGTCGAAACTACGAAAAACGTTTTGTGAATTGACAGGCGTTTAGCTAACTAGATAACTACTAACCCTTTTCAGTTAACACCAGACAATACTGTATGCGAGCACAAACCAGAGATGGAGTCCTAGAGGACGTCGTCGAGGACACATTTTTAGCCTGTTAAATTGTTTCCTTTTCGAAACTGGTTCTTGGTACTGGTGCCTGGCCTTTGCTGAGTCACACAAAAAAGGTTCCGAATTACGTCACAACGGTTCCCATTTTGAAACTGCTACCAGTGGTGGGCCGGTTTCAGTTCCAAAAATTGTGACCGTTTTAGGTTCAGTAGGTCGGCTGGATTCGCAGGCTGGTAGGACATAGGTTAGTAGCCTACATGGGTTGGTAATAAATTAGGCTACCATAGATAAGCCTATGCAGGTATTGGTAGAGTATACTAGGCTACTCTGTAGCTCAGAGTTTGGCAATAGGCCTACTGTACCAATGTGGTATCGTTACACCTCGCAGAAAAACATTTCCCCGAAAGTCATTTGCCAGAAAAACATTTCCCTGAACGTTCTTCTTCCAGAATTAGCATTTGTCAGAAATCACACTTGCCAGAATGAACACTTGCCTGAAACTACATCTGCCAGAATGAAACACTAGCCAGAAATTACTTCTGGCAAAATGAACACTTGTTTGAAATTACATCTGCCTAAATGAACACTTGCCTGAAGTTATATTTGCCAGAATTTACACTTGCCAGAATGTACAGTAGGCCGAATGTGCATTTCCACGAAAACTTATTTTCCAGAATTGACACTGGTCAGAATGTACATTTGGCCGAATGTACATTTCTCCTAAAACTTATTTTCAGGAATTTACGCTTGTCAGAATTTACATTTGGCCAATTGTACATTTTCCCAAAAACTTATTTTTCAGAATTTGCACTTGCCAGAATGTACATTTGGCCGAAACTACATTTTCCCGAAAACTTTTTTTCCTGAAATTATACACATTAACCCGAAATTTTGTTACTTTCCAGAATTTACATTACGACAATATATATTTATGCTTGCTCATTTTCAAAAACTATTAGTTGCGTATCGAATAAAAGGGGCAAAGAAAAGGAGTATCTCACGTCTTGTAACTAACTTTCTCAAACAACGTTAGGTTTAAAATATTTTTCGTTTTTGACAAAAATAAGTGCCTTTTTCAGAACCGAACTATTCTTCCAAAGTTTGTGATGTGTTTTCAAATTATTGGTAATATTATGGTATTTGGATAGTATCTGAAATTCACAAAAATATCAGCATACAATCGTTGTATATTTGAAGTATCTTAGTCAGGCGCGTGGCCAGAAATCTGCAATGCGGGGCTGTTTTGGGGATCTGATCGCAGAGCCCCCAGCTGGAGGCCATCGGGGGTCTGGGGCAGAGCGCCTATCCGCTGAAAAATCTTATATTTTTTACAAAACGGACTTAATTTAGGCCTAATTTGATAAAAATCAATGCTTGAAGACGTGGCATAAGAAGTTAGTAGTGCAAAAATTTGATTAAACTGGTTGCAGAAAAGGGCTATGCAGGAGCATAGGCGCAGCCAGAGGGAGATCCCAGGGGGCCCTGGTCCCCCAATTAAAATACCACCTATGATAAAAGAATTATGACAACATAGTCTAGCGATGTTTAGTTGCAGTTTTTTTTTCAATAATTACGCACATAATTGTAATTTACAATAATATCAATGACGACGAGGGAGTCTCGGGGCCCTTAACTAACGACCATGGGGCCCACGGCCCCTAAATAAGAACCAGGGAGCCTCGGGGCCCCTAACCAACAACCAGGGGGCAAGGGCTCCTAACAAACAACCAGGGAGACCTGAGGCTCCAAACCGACAACCAGGGGGCCCAGAGGCCTTAACTGACAAACAAAAGACCCTGGGGCCGTATACAGAGATCCCACTAGTAGCACGATCTACAAGTAGTCTGACTACTAGAACGACTTCGTATATTCAGAGACCGCTCAGAAGTTGTGCTACAAGCCTCACTACTTGTGAGACTAGCTAGCAAGAGTTCGTATTTACAAATCTCACTACAGCTAGTGAGACTACTAGTCAGACTAGAAAATTAGGCCAAATTTGCTGGAGCGGTCGAGACCAGTCTAGAAGTCTCATTAGCTGCTACTTTCTAACGAAAAACAACGCAACCATTGCTTATTTTCTGTCCAAAACATTATAATTTTATTCTTATTTTCCCTTTCATAGCAATTTTAATACGATACAGTGGATATTTTTGTCTGAACCATTGATTTAGCATTGTAAATTTAAACAATAAAAAGTTTCAGAATTTCTGATTTTACGGGAAATGCCTGCAACATTCGCTCTCATCAAGCGCAATTAAGAAGAAGTTCTTGTGAATGCAACCATCAGACCGTATCGCCACATGCAAGTCATGTAATACCGCAATAAATTTTTTTCCGACGCATTTTTGAAAGTTCGCTTTTTAGTGCGGGAGTTGTCAAATTACGTATTTTGTTTTGGTTATTGAAATCTACAGCATTTAATTACTGCATATCGAAACATGTCCGGGATTTTTTGTAGTTACCTGTTAACTCTTAGGCCGGGATCACACGATCAGATTTTTTGCACAATTTTCTGGCATCAATCGTATGAAACGTCGTGCAAGTCCATGACTGACTATTGCGGGCACCTGTCGTCAATTACATTGAATAGCCCGTGTGAAAAGGAAAATCCGACGTTAGAAAGTTTCGCTGACTTCTTGCGGAGAAATAGAACCGAGCTCTGCTTTCCCAGCAAGTTTTCAAAGGGCCGCCGTTCTCAACGAAGAAAATTGAGCTTTTAGCCGTGCCTTTGAAAACATTGAGCCGCAGAATACCAAAAATTTGCCGATGTCAGGGCAGAAAAAGAATGCTTCACGATTACCTAGCAAAGTGCTAAAAGAAATTTTGCCTCATTTGTTTTAATCGACAATGACGTATTTTAACATTGTGCCTGCTGTTTTCTCATATTTCTTCAAAGACGTAAATGTGTTGCCCGCTGTTTTGTTTACTTTCGAGTACAGAATCCAATTTTTCCTAATTTAAACTTGTGCTAAGGGTTTTCCAAATTCATTCTGGAGTTATCAACCAGAACTGCAGTATAGTTAATTAACTTGCCATTGTCGTCAACTCATGAAATTGAACTTTTAATTAGTGAAATCGAAGAAAGGCATCGCTTGTGATTTTAATCACAGTATTGAAAATTTCCTTCTGATCGCAAAAAAGTTTCCGGCCCAGTATACGCTAGTGCCGAATTTATGCAATTAGTGATACGTTTTTGATGATTTTAATATTTTTTTTGTTAAAATTTGGCGTGTCCAATTGCAAAAGAACTTGTTGCATTTTTAGCAGTTAAGGTAAATTTCAGTAGATAGTTTTCAGCTATTTGTCGCTTATTTTATAACAAACCAAACAAAAACGCTCTTATTCTTATTTAAAAATAATAAACTTTCAATTTGCTCTGACATCCAATTATTGAGGCCTCTGCAACCGCAAGTACCGAAAAGAACATACCTGGTTTAATATTATTTGATCAATCACGCAATATTATGCAAATTTTATTGGTAACAGATGATAGAGCATGAAAAAAGCTTCGCTATACGCTAAAGAGTCCCACACAAGCAAAGTTATTTTAACATTTTCCATTTTTCTATTTCATTTCATTGCAGGTCGACAAAAATTTTCACTCGTGTGGCTATTTATTACTAAAAGCTGCAGCTTTTCGCCTTTGTGAACTTGCTTTTTCAAGAAAATAGTTTTTCAAGAAAATAGCGTCTAGATGTGATAGGTCCAAAATTCTTTATGCAAACAAATTGTGCAAAAAACCTGATCGTGTGATCCCAGCCTAACGCTCGTAATCAAAATAACTTACGATAACACATGTCGAGTTAACATTTTTTGACGCCTTTTTCCTTTCTTTTGCGGTTTCTAGTTCAACGTAACGAGTTTTATGATTGTAATAATACGTCAATTAAGATGTTTTTTGACGTTTGCAGGCCAGAGTTTTAATATTTTAATCGTTTTGCGTGCTTTTGGCCTAAAGGCTACCAGCTCGGAAGCCTAGGGAAGAGCCACCAGAAGGGCGACTACTTAAACCAAGCAATGCGAAAAATTGTCTTCCCACAGGAATCGAACCTGCAGCCTTTCAAGAACCAATGAAAAACCGAAAGAACCAATGCAATTTCATAATGTTCCTGTACGACCTTGGAGTAAAGTGGCAATAGATGTGTTTACTGTGTTAGGACGCGACTTTCTTGTTACTGTAGATTTTTACTCTGATTTTTGGGAATTAGATGAGCTTACTAGTACTAACATGTAAGAGCCACTTTGCACGTTACGGGGTCCCGGACGAACTTGTAAGCGATAATGCTCCACAGTTTACAAGCACTGGGTTTAGCGAGTTTTCAAAATCTAGGGAGTTTTCTCACGTTACATCCTCGCCTTACTACAGTCGCTCGAATGGCAAAGCGGAAAGTGCTGTTAAAATCGCTAAGCATTTATTGACAAAATGCATGAAGCAAAAAGAAGATCCGTGGAAAGCTATTTTGGAGTGGCGGAATATACCTAATGCAAACTGAAAACCAGCCTTTCGCAGAGATTAATGTCCAGACGCACACAAACCATGCTACCAATGGCCGAAAGTCTTTTACGACCTAAAACAGAGAAGAGGGTCCCAGAAAAGATATTGCAGAAAAGCGTCCAATCCAAGCAATATTAGATCGTGTCAGTCGGCCCTTACCCGATCTGTCTCCCGGTGAAACAGTACGCGTGAAAGTGTCTGTCAAGAACAAGTTCTGGTCTCTTGGCAAAATGGTGGTGGTGGGTGGTGGTGGTACTACCCGACCCCTTCCGAGGGATGGGGGCGCGGAGGAACTCCGCGGAGACCCAACAGTCAGGCCACACCCCAAGGTCTGGACCATAGATCGAGAATAGAGAGAAAGGAGCCAAAGATAGATTTGCGAAGGGGTTCAGAAGCACGACAGTCGAGGAGGAGATGATTGAGGTCCTGTAGAGGGTGTCCACAGGCACTACAATCAGAATTCTCCTTCCGACTGATCTTGTGAAGATATGAAGATAAAAGAAGACTGTGACCATGGCAGCGAAGACGGGAGAGCTCACTGCATATGGAGCGAGAAAGAAGAAGTTTCTCTGAAGAGACTTCGGGGACTTGGAAGTTCAGATGAGAGTGAGAGATGTGACGTCTCCAATTGCGGTATTGGGAATAACGGACTTTGGCAATAACTGGGGGGAGAGGGCTAGGGATCGCATCAGTGGGCAGAGAGGCACCAGTTTTGGCAAGTAAATCCGCTTTTTCATTTCCGGGGAGACCTGCGGGTCCGGGGACCCATTGGAAGCTCAAAGTGGTGTTGTTGGAGAGGGAGGAGGCAAGGGACCAAACATTCCAGAGGGACTCAGGCAGGAGATAAGAGGGGGCTGAAGAAAGGATAGAGAGGGCTGATTGAGAGTCGGTTAGAAAAAGAACTGACTGGAATTCGCAGGTCATCAAATGGCTAGTACACCAAACAAGACCTTGCTTGAGGGCAAAGGTTTCAGCTGTAAAGCTGGAGGCAATTGGACCGGAGGAAACGGACAAGGAATTGGATGTGTTGCATTTGGAGCATGTTGCATACACTCCATCGCCACCGGGACCAAAAAGTGAGGGGACAGATCCGTCAGTCCATACTTTGATATCAGAGGGGGGGAGGGAGGATAGTCTGCTTGAAGCAATTTGGAGTCGGGCTGTACTGCTGCCTGTGCAGTCGGGAATGAAGGGGGAAAGAGTGAAGTGGGTTGTGGACCATGGGGGAAAAGGGGGGCAAGTGATCAGAGACTCGCGTGGGGATGGGAGTGGTTGTGTGGCTGAAGAACAGAATAATCTCCAGGAGGGTTTCTTCTTTAGTCGACAGGGAACGTTTTTCATTGCCAAGGCATAAAGGCTGAAGAAGTCGGGGGGAAGGCGCAGAGCACGTTCAAAGGAGTAGAGGGTCTGATGCTCTAGAGTCAGCTTTAGAAGAGGGAGTTGGGCCTCGAGAAGGAGTAGTGAGGAGGGGGTGGAGGAGAGGCAACCAGTAATGACCCTGCATGCAGCTCTGTGTAGAACTTCCAGGTGATTGGTTGCAGTGTTGCAAAGGAATGGGAACCATCCAGGAGAGGCATATGTGAGCACCAGACGCACAAAGGCTTTGTAGAGTAGGGAGAGAGATTCTTTTGTGGGACCCCAAGAGGCAGTGGCAATTGAGCGAAGGACTTTGTGGCGTGGATAGAATTTGGAACACAGGGATCGGACATGCGCCCCAAAGGATATGGTCCGATCAAAGGTTACTCCAAGGAATTTAGGGGTGGGATTGAACAAAAGAGGGAATCCCAAGAGGTTCAGTCGGGGTTGGAAAGTGGCTTGATGGGGATCTGTAGAGAAAAAGGAGGACTCACACTTCTTTGGATTGAGTGGAAGTCTCCATAAGTTGGACCATGTTTCTACGATGGCGAGGGAAGATTGGACAACAGAGGAGGCTTTGAGCGGGTCTGGGGAAGAGGACCAGATGGCCAGATTGTCAGCATACAGGGAGGCATGGGCATCCCGCGGTAAATCGTTAGTGATGTCATCAACAAACAGAATGAAGAGGACCGGACCAAGTACCAAACCCTGTGGGACCCCACGTCTGATGCGGAAGGAGCGGCTGTGGGAACCGCCAACCTGGACTTTAGCTCTACGATCAGAAAGGAAGGAGCGCACCCAGAGAACGAAGCAAGGGGGGAGTTTGAGCGAGAGGAGTTTGTGAAAAAGAGCAGAGTGCCAGACCGAGTCGAAAGCCTTGGAGAAAATTTGATTAGTCCAAACCAATTTTCAAAAAAGGCGAAAGAGAGTTATGCAGTAATTATCGCCCTATTTCTATTTTAAATCCTTTTGCCAAACTATTTGAAAAGTGTCTGCTTGGTCAACTAAACAATTATTTTGTGAGCAATAATTTGATTAGTCCAAACCAGTATGGTTTTAAGAAAAATTGCTCAACAAATGAAGCCGTTTTAGATATTTACAATAAGCTACTTGACAATATGGATAAAAAGCTCATTACATGTTCTATTTTCTTAGATTTAAGAAAAGCATATGATACCATCAATTACACAATACTGATCAAGAAACTAGAAAAGTATGGAATTAGAGGATTACCATTACAGTTACTAGCAAGTTACCTGACTGACCGTCAACAGTATACAATGGTAAATCAATATAAATCCACGTCAAGCTATGTTATTTGCGGTATTCCTCAGGGATCAACTGTAGGTCCGTTGTTATTTAATATTTATATCAATGATCTACCACTTGCCTCAAATTCCACAATTCATCTTTTTGCAGATGATACAAGCCTTACTCTCTCCCATTCTAATGTTTCAACACTGCAACAAAATATTAATGATGAATTAGTAAATGTAAGCAAGTGGTTCAAGGTGAATAAATTATCAATTAACTTTAATAAAACTGAGTTTATGGTAGTGACAACAAAACAAAATAAACCTGAACTCAAAGTATCAATAGATAATAATCCAATCAAGCAATCACATTACATAAAGTATCTAGGTGTTCTCATAGACGACAATCTAAACTGGAAACAACAAATCAGGGAACAATGTTCAAAGGTAGCATGGTGATCTTGGGCCCTTAATCAATTAAAACACTTTGTAGATGAGCAAACCTTAAGATCTGTTTACCACTGCCTCATATACTCTCATCTACAATACTGCATAAGTAGTTGGGGGACTGCTCCAAAATCAACATTAGCACCTCTCTTTATTCTGCAAAAAAGAAGCATCAGATTGTTAACTGGAAGTGGATATCGTGAGCATACTAATCCTTTGTTCTATCGAGCTAAATGCTTAAAACTCAAGGATATTTACTCTCTGGAAACTGCAAAGCTAATGTACAAAATTCACAATAATGTATTATCTTTGCAAATTAAGATAAGTTTAACCTAATAAAAAACTGCTATACACATAAGACAAGATTGAGCCACAAAAACAACTTCTTTCTTCCAAGAACTAGAACAAGATTAGGGCAAAAGTCTCTGTCATTCGCAGGAATTAAAATTTGGAATGAAATTCCAAGCAGTATAAAAGAAGTTTCATTCTACAGATTTAAAAAAGCTGTTAAAGCTCATTTTTTATCAACCTATGAAACTGATAAAAGCTAGAATAACAGCTTTCTATCAGCAATGCAGTAGTAAATTACAGGAATCTTAGTTTGGTTGATTAATATCAAAGTTTAGTTTGTCATCATTTCTCATTTCATTTAACAATTGCTTATCATCTAGGGTTTGAAAAGGAAACAATTCACTGTAACAATTTTGGCAGAGGTATGGTTCAGTAGAAGAACAAAGAGTGTGAAATTTAAGGGGACTAATGACTGTGCATTTGAGGTGAATCCATCCATCACACATATCACACTGAATAGCACACTGGTTCCTTTTACAAGGTCTTAAACATATTTCACATGGACATTTAACTGGCATTATCAAGCAGTCAAACCAATGAAAGATTCTACGCTAGTTAGACAAAACAGCAAATTTAGAATCAAATACAAAATACGCAGAAAAAGTTGTTTTGAATTTAAAATGAAAACAGGTGAAAAGTATCTTTCAATATACTGGTAATTATAAATTTAGACAGAAAGGTACAGAAAAAAAAAAGTCAGATCCAACTATGTACACAAAATACAAAAAATACAAATGTCAGATCCTGCTACGTAGGCACAAAACACCAAAAGAGTGCTGAGTGTCAAGTTGAAGTAGCCTTCTTATTCATACACCCAAGAGTTGTTAGCACAGCAATAATTGTTAAGTTCACCTTCTTTAAACCATAAAGCTATATCTTTCTTTGCTGTTTCCACAGAGTCAGATCCATGACATATGTTTCTCCCAATGTCAATACAATAATCTCCACGAATTGTTCCAGGAAGAGAATCAACAGGGTTAGTCTCTCCAAGCATTTTACGATCAGTTTTAACTGCTCCTTTTCCTTCCCAAACCATTGCCACAACTGGCCCAGACAACATAAATTCAACAAGTTTTGGGAAAAATGGTTTTGAACTGAGATCTGCAAAGTGCATTTCTAGCAAATCTTTACTGGCAGTTGTCATTTTCATGGCAGAAAGCCTAAAACCTTTCTCCTCAAAACGGCAAATTATTTTGCCAACTAAACCCCGCTGAACACCATCTGGCTTTACTGCAATAAAATCTTCAAGAAAAAGTTGGATTTGACCAAAGAGGGGGAAGGCTTGAACCAAAAGTTAAAAAGATTCTACCACCAACTATCACTGGGCCTACCGTTTAACCTCTTTTACCTGTCTTATTCAAATAGAATCAAAAATCGAAACCAAACTAGCAAGGACGTTTCTTTAAGATCTGAAAGCGAGTTTAAGAGAAGTAACCGCCAAGCAAGTTCATTAATATTGTTCCATTCTCATTAGTCACCACTAAACAAAAAACTTGATAAAGCATTTATAATTAAAATAATTGGACTGGTGAAGGAAGCGTCAGTTACATAAAAATTGCATTCTCAACGAGTGTTGATTCATTGACTTCAACGTTCAACTAGCTTCATTAAATGACCATCGATAAAACGAACAAGTTTTAAAAGAACGTCTGGTGGGATAGATAGTACAAAAAACTTATTGAATTCTTATCTTCCAATGTACAAGGTTTTGTTTTGTACGCTTTCAAGTGTGAAATTCCGCAGTTTTCATGGGCTGCTTGACGAGTTGATTTTTGTAGGCTCTGATTGTTGTGTTTCGGACAGTACATATACGCAATATCAGTTACAAAGATCACTAACAGCAAGTAACATACACTAGTATTTTAATTGAATGAATTACAGCGAGGCACTCAGTCCAATGCGGACAGTAATACACACTGTGACGTCATAGCTCATAATTATTAATCAACATCCTTCTGTTTTTTAAAAGGGTTCAAACTCATAACGAAAGTAAAAGGAACACCAACGAAATTCACAAACACGAACAGTGTAATTCTACACAGCACATGCTTTGCCATTACTTAATACATAACAAAGTTTTCAAATCGTGCCGGCATTTTATGCTCTCTGCTGGGTCTATTTGACAATGAGGGGATTTCGGGCCTTGGACTGGGGTTCACTTGTTCTGATGCAGTGGGATGGGTAAAGGCTTCAGCAGTGCTCGATCCTAATGATGGAAACCAGGGTGCCGGGTTGTGAATATCAGGCTCCTTATAATCTCTTGGTTTCCGTATGTGGACTCGATTGCGCCTAAAAGTCGTGCCTTGCGGGTTAGTGACTATATATGTTCGTGAGCGCAACTTCTTAGTCACTATGCCTTGTTCCCATCCCTCTTTGTGCGGGCTTTAAAAAAACACCATATCTCCGGGTTTTAGCTCAGGTAAAGGTTTGGCATGCTGATCATAGTGTTTCCTAATTGTATTTTTGCGTTGCTGCCTTTTGGTTGTGTTCAGCACACCGTGTGGTTTTGTCCGAGCAGGAATGATGGATCGGACATGACGACCAAAAACTAATTCGGCAGGACTACAGTTTACGTCCTGACGTGGGGTGTTTCTCATCTCCAACAGTGCTAAGTACTGGTCTGTATTCTCTGATGCCGTTTTCCTTAGCATGTATTTAGCACTTTTGACGGCAGCTTCGGCTCTGCCGTTTTCTCGTTGATGGCCAGGAGATGAGGTAACATGTTTGATACACCAACTTTTGCAAAAGCTTTGAAAACAATCCGATGTAAATTGCGGACCACAATCAGACACCACCATTTTGGGGATGCCGAAACGAGCAAAATTTTTCTTTATCGCATAAACAATGTTTTGGGCTGTAGTGGAATACATAACATCGATTTCGATAAAATTAGAGTAATAGTCGACACAAATCAAGTACATTTTACCATTGCATTCACATAAATCTACCCCACATTTCTCCCAGGGGTAATGACCATCATTATGCTGTATAAGTGGCTCGCGTTGGTTACTGGGCTTATGCTCTTGACAAATATAACAATTATTCGCCATTTGTTTGAGATCTTTGTTTAGGCCCAACCAAAAAACAGTGGCTCGCGCTCTTCGTATCATACTCTCAGCACCTAAATGAGCCGCATGGAGTCGGTTCAAAATAGTGTTTCGTTGGGATTGAGGAATAACTACTCGTTCCCCTTTTAGTACAATGCCTGCTTCACAGCTTAGTGTATCTCGTAGAGCAAAATAAGGTTTAAGATTTTCCGGCAACTGATTTTTGTGGTCAGGCCACCCGTTCTGAATGACATGCAGTAAGCTTTGCAATTCAGTGTCAGTTGAAGTGGCTTCTTTGATTTGCTTCAGTCTTTCATCGGCAATCATTTCGAACGTATCGAGCTGCATAACTCGTGTGTGCTCAAAAGGAGAATTCAGGTCTGGGACTGCTCTGCTCAAGGTGTCTGTTAATACCAATTCAGCTCCGGGAACATATTGGAACTCGATATCGTAGCGGTTTAAGCGCATGATCAGCGCTTGAAGTCTTTTAGGACTTGACTTAATGGTTTTCTTAAAATCATGTCCATTGGTTTGTGGTCGTTGCAAATGACTACCTTTCTTCCGTACGTATACTGATCAAATCTTTCCAATCCATATACCATTGACAGAGTTTCTTTCTCAATCTGCACCCAGTTCTGCTCAGCTGGGGTAAGCGCTCTGGACGCATATTCTATAGGCTTTCCATCTTGTAGCAACACAGCTCCAAGGCCACTCTTACTATTGTCCACCTGAAGCATCAAGGGCTTTGTCTCGTCGAAATAAACTAGCAGAGGAGGGGTAGAAACCTTTCTCTTAATGGTCAAAACAGCATTGTCACAGTCTTTCGACCAAACCCACGGCACATTTTTGCGGGTGAGGTTTCTCAATGGCTCCAAGTCAGTTGCTAAATTGGGCATAAATTTTGCGAGATATTGTACCATACCACACAATCTTTTTACTCCGGAAACGTCGTTTGGTGTTGGCATCTTCGTGATTGCGGTTACTTTTTGGGTGTCTGCCTCAATGCCCTTATTAGTAACTAAGTGGCCCATAAATGAGATGCTTGATTTCCTGAGAGCAGCCTTTTCCTCATTCAGTCGGATTCCTTGTTCTCGACAACGCTCTTGTAGGTTTGTTAAGTTCTTTTCATGATTCTGCATAGCTTCTTTCTCTGTTTCTCCACAGCCGATTACTATAACATCATCTGCAACAGCAAACACGCCTTTCAGTCCAGCGAGAGCCGCAACGAGCTTTTTTTGAAATATCTCGCTGCTCACTTTTAACCCAAAAGGCAGGCGGTTCCATTTGTATCGCCCAAATGGCGTAATCATGGTAGTCAAGTTACTGGAAGCCTCATCAAGCGCGACATGCCAGTATGCTTCTTTCACATCCAGTTTTGAAAAAATTTTCGCATGGCTCAGGTCGGGCAAAATGTCATCCAGAACGGGCAATTTGTAGTGTTCTCGTTTAAGTGCAGTATTGAGGGGCTGCGGGTCAATGCATATACGAATATCACCATTTGGTTTTTTTACTATTGCCATTTGGCTAACCCAGTCAGTGGGCTCATGAACTGGTGAGATGACTTTATGGTGCACTAATTCATCTAGTTTAGCCTTGACTGTTTGGCGAAGGGCAATAGGTATATTTCTACTTGGCAACACTTTAGGTCTAATATAAGGATCAACATGCAAAGAAACAACACCTAAATTCCCCAGATCATCATTTGCGGCAATTTTTGCAATAAACGATTCGGCATTTACACTTATTAAATTCATCATTTGCACTGTTTCTAGGCCTAACAAACAATTAAGCGAATCATTTACTACCACAAATTTTACCGAGTGGGTCGTAGAGTTTTTAGGATTCGTGACGTTGAGGATTGTTTCGCCTTCAGGTTTTAGTTTAGTTTTGTTCCACATTGTTAGCATTTTTTGCGTTGGGTTAATTTGTTCAGGCCTCACGAAACGTTTATTAATAGTGTTTATGTCCGCGCCTGTGTCCAGCTGGAATTGCACGTTAGTGTTATTTATGCGGAGCAGAGCTGTTAACTGAGATTTGCCTACAGCATGTAGTGTATAGTTTGGGTCATAGATGGTCGGCGTTGGGAAAGATGCATTCGCTTCTAGGCCTACGTCGTTCTCGAGGTCAGTTTGATCATAGTCTTCATCATGCACTTGATGGATTTGTCGGCGGCACGTCGCTTTGAAATGATTTCGTCCATGACAACGGTCACATTCTTTGCCGTAAGCTGGACAAAAATTTCTACCGTATTTGTGAGTCTTGCCACAGAAATGACAATTTATGTTCGGAACACTCACTGGTTGAAGCGGTTTGGTGTTGGGCCGGTTGGTTGAACGTTTGATTGTCTGTATAGCGCTACTAGGCCTAAAACTCGTCTCATTGCAATTGCTGGCAGTGGCCTGCATTTCTTGTGTTTGTTTTATGGAGCTTTCATAAATTCGGCAAAGGTCTATAGCTTTGTCTAAGGTGAGTTTGGTTTCTCGGAGCAACATTTCTTGCAGCTTACCAGGGGCGGTGAAAACAATCTTGTCTCGGATCATTCGATTTGGGTCTTGATACTCGCACGATTCAGCTCGATTACGCAGTTGTGTTAGATACGCATCAAAAGGTTCACTCCAGGACAGCTTCCAAAACCGATGTGACTCCATAACAACATTTTTTCTAGGATTGCAATATTCGCTTAATTTCGTAAGAAGCACATTGGGGGAGTTTTTGTCCTCATCATTAGCATAAGTGAAGTGATGCTCTAATTCGATCACTGTAGGCCCAGCGCAATGCAAAATTATCGCTTTCTGGATTTTGTTGTCTTTGGCCGTTGCCCCGCTAGCCAGTAAGTATATCTCTATTTGTTGCCGCCACCGTTTGAAAGTCTCCGACAAATTGGTTGCGGATATATCTAGCATTGGCGGTGGTCGTAAAGATACATCTGCCATGATGCTTATTGGTACAGGTACCGTAGGCTATTGCACGCGATTAAACTCACCAAAATTATCAAGGAAGCTTCTTTCTTCCAGCTTTTCAACCTAGATACGTTTCTGGCATGAATACAGATTCAAAGTATTACCGCTGCCACCATGTTGTGTTTCGGACAGTACATATACGCAATATCAGTTACAAAGATCACTAACAGCAAGTAACATACACTAGTATTTTAATTGAATGAATTACAGCGAGGCACTCAGTCCAATGCGGACAGTAATACACACTGTGACGTCATAGCTCATAATTATTAATCAACACTGATCAATCGTTTCCTGCACTTTTTGCCACCTTAGCTGACGTTGGGCTTGTGAAAGGAAAACTCGTTCCTTCGTTTGTCATTTTCAAGATCCTGTGATCATCAATTTTGCATGGCAATTTCTTAATGCCTCCAGACATAACCTTGCATACCTACCTAGCCTTTAACGTATGCTGTCATCACTGCACCTCAACACCAACATTTGGATTCCACATTTCATAACGTGTTCCAATTTTGGCTTGCTCCTGAGTGGTTAAGCGAAAGGTTCTTTTCAAAACTGCTTTTTCAAGCATCACAAATCATATAAATCATTAAAGAAAATAGAAAAATATGCATTCTCAACGAGTGTTGATTTGCCAAATAGGGTTGTTTTTCCTGGAATTTAGTGGTAAGAATAATCCCATGCAATCTTTATTGCCTTGTTATTTTTCTACCACCCTGTATATTTTGCATTGCGATGCCATTAATTTATTACATTTAATTATAACGATTGTACCGATACTTGTATATACTGTCCAATTGTTCCCACTAAACCGATTTCCATCAGCCATTTGTTGGATCAAGGACAAATAGTTTTTGGCAATATGATAAACATAGCTTGTACAAAAGTTAACAAATTTCTAAAATATGACTTTTAGCACACTTTAATTCTGGATTGGTCCAAAATTTAGGGCACTTATGCACATTTTTTAGTTTTGAGCACAATTGTTTTGAAAAAATTTGGGCACCTGCCGGTTAGCCTAAAAGTTAGAGTTAATATTGCACAAGTGCACAGTACCAGTTCTGCTGCTATAATTTACCATATTAATCAGGGACATGGAAGCTGCAAATTTTCGTGGAAGCTGAAGCAGGAAGCGGTAAAAGTGTTCCGCTTTTTCTTCCACTTTGGCCATTTGTTTTGAACATTGAAGACTTAAATGTGGTACAATTTTTGTAAAATATGACAAAAATTTACTGTTTATAAACAAACCAACATTTGCAAAGAAAACCTTTTTGAAGGTTTGTGTTTCACTAGAACTTAGATACAGGGCCAACCCATCCAACCCATCAATTCAAACTGTAAATGTGTTTGTTAATTTGCTGTTTTAGTCCTAAGATTTTGAAGATTTTTGCAAAGCTTTGGGGGCTTTGCCCATTTAAAAGGATCTGTAGGAGCATTTTTTGATATAACAGTCTTTACTAACATAACAAAGTTTCCAGCTCCAACGATTATGTTTTCTCACTGTGGCGAGATTTTGTTATAAAAAAAGCAAACAGGGGTCAGGGAAGAACATTATACTGCACCTTCTCTCAAGCAAAGTATAATATTATAGAACTTTCAAACATGATTTAAAATGCATGTCTTATAGCAGAGTATTGTTGCTATGTTAGTGAGATTTACGCTGTACTGTTAATGTAATTAAAACATAATTATCCCGAGCGCTGGAAAATCTGTGTCTCGACCCCAATAAGTAATCGCTGCTTATTTTTAGTTTTGGACTGAACGGTCAAAAAAATTAGTGTCAGCTGAAACATACCACCATGCGATTAAGCGTTTCACTTTTGAGCGTTCCTTGTGACGACAAAACCAATTACATATTTGGTTCCATATTATGTTTTTAAGATAATGATAACATAAACAGTTTATTTTTGACATTTCGGCAAAGCCAAAAAATCAGAAGTGGACTCGAGAACACAAGGCTCGAGGCCAAGGCCAAAGACACAAAAAAATCCGAGGCCAAAGCTAACGACAGCTCTTCCGAGGACAGACTCTCGTGAGGCGAAGGACAAGAATGCTCAAGGCCAAGAACCAAGGACACAGGCACAAGTGTTCTTAAAAAAGAAACAAAAAGGTCTTCAAAAACTTTTTCAGGCGATCTCTAAAAGAGGAAACAAAACAGGTCTTCACAAATTTTCCGCGGGGTTTCTGGCGTTTTCCTACATAATTTTAAAAATAAACAAATTCCTATTATTGTAGGAACCGATGCAAATGCACATCATACAATATGGGGATCTTTCGACATAAACCCTCGAGGAGAGGATCTGCTAGCGTATTGTGTTAGTGCAGATCTGAGTTTCTGTAATGAAGGTAATAAACCAACATTCAAAACTGAAACGCGTGAAGAGGTTCTAGACAACCTTAGTGAACCGGTATGCGTGGGACCGAATAGTTGGCTGGCATGTCAACAAAGTGCTATCATTCTCGAATCACATTTACAATATATCATTATATTAGGATCACATGTATCTTAGGTTCCAGCTTAAAAGCGGAATCCAAAGCCAGGCTAAAATATTTCGAAATGTTCGTCGCATGTGCTGGAACAAGCATGTAAACGAACTCGAACAAAAATTAAATGAACGAGTTTTACCACCCAGTACCGGTACCTTCCTCAAAAGAAGACATTGATGAGCTGGCAAACAAAGTTCATTCAGTAATAACTAAATTATATAAAGCTGTTATGCGAAAGTCGCTTCGTAAGAAAGATAGCATTTGGTGGAATTCTGAGCTAGCAAGCCTTCAAAAACAGGCTCGCCGTGCTTGAATAAAAAAAAGCCATTAAAACAAAACAAGAAGAAGATTGGGAGACACAGACACGGCCTAGCCTATTTCAAAAAAGCTGTCACAAGAGCGAAGCGCGATTCATGGCATAACTTTGTAGAGAGCGTAAGTACTCAAACACCAACGGCTCGGCTGGTTAAGGTTATTCGAAGAAATAAAACGGTGCGTGTTAGCAGCGTAATTAAACACAACAGAGAATTCACGAAGTCTCCACTAGAAACTTTAAACTATCTGCTCGACATCTTATCACCGGGTAGCCAGCAGACCGAAAATCATGCAACTGGGTACGATTTAGTGGACAATCCATTCATGAGACCTGAAGGAACTGAAATGATTGCAAACATATGCTTATTCAAGCGTATGGAAGCAGCTATTAATCAATTTCAACCATTCAAAGCCCCAGGGCCAGACGTCCTCTATCCTGTGCCTGTTACAGAAAGGTTGGAATCAACTGAAAGGATATTACCATGCCATTTTTCAAGCGGGCCTGAGACGCAGCTATGTGCCGTAGGCATGGAAAGAAGGCACATATATATTTCTTCCCAAACCCAGAAAGGAAAGTTATTTCGAAGCCAAATCCTTCCGTATGATCAATTTAACTTTTTTCCAACTGAAATGGTTGGAAAGACTAATTCTGTATCATATTAATGAAGATAATAACGTGCAGGCAAAGCTTTCTGCATCGCAGTACGGATTTGGCGCAGGTGTTTTTATGGAAACTGCTTTGCATGAATTTGTGCGCCGTGTAGAGCATTGACGTGGTAGAAAAAAGCCGACTCTGCTGCAAATGTCAGCTGACCAAATAAAGAAAACTAAGGTATTTAAGAGAAATTTCGAATGTCAAATTATGCATAAAACGAATGCTATCAGAACTGATAGCGTTCTAAATCAGAACCTTGTCAAGGTTTACACTGATGGCTCGAAGCCAGGTGGGAGAGTAGGTGCGGGTTTTTATGCAGAATACCCAAACAACTTCCCAAAACAAGCAGTTTTTTTCTCCTTGGATACACAGCAAATTCTGCAATTTTACAGAAATATGAAAATCTCAAATCTGAAACTTTTGATACCTATAAAGAATTTAAAAGAAAAATTGTTCTTGAAACGTTGCGTACATCACATCAATTGGTGAAAATTTTATGCAATTTCACTACATTAAATAAGAGGAAAATTCCGATGATGCGCCTCAATTACTTGCATCGGTAGTTGTAATGAATACATTAGAGGTTAAACCATTTGTTTGTTCTGCAGCCCTTCCGAAAAGTGTCTACAAGCATGTGATCGATTCTGAAACCCTTAAATCAATTACAGATTGTCAAATTTGTTGGCTCTTTGCAAATCTCTCAGTGAAAGTGAGAATCAATATAGCAGCTGTTATATATCCTTAGCCATATCACTTTTGAACCGGTATGTTGATTCCGAACCTTCATTCCAAAATCTTGAAGAAGTTTGTTTGCCTCTGATTAGCTTTGTGCTGGAACAGCTGAAATTGGCATTTGTTTCCAAAAATGGACGTCGTTACTCCTCCCGGACAATAACAACTGCATTTTTGTGGCAGCTTACAAGCTCATCCTTGTACAAAAAGCTGCGTCACTTGCTCATTTTGCCGTCAATCGGTCTTCTCCGAAAGCTGTCAGCAGATCTTGATCTGCAATGTGAAAGATTCGATCTAATGTATCTTGAACAAAGAAGTGCCAGCTTAAATCAGCAGGAACGATTGGTGGTGTTAATGTTGGTTGAAGTATATACAGCACAGCTGGTAGAGTACACAAATGATGCATTTATTGGCTTGACAGAAGCAGGAACACCAGCCAAAACTGTTCTAACTTTTACGGTACAGTTGATTTGTGGCAAGTACAAGATGTTGTTTATCTTATTGCAGTAGACAAACTTGACACTCAGTTGCTAAAAACTTGGTTTTACAAGGTGATGAGGTTCCTGGATAATATTTTTCACGTTGTTGCTGTCAGTGCTGATAACCATGTTTGTAATCGGTAAGTTTTTCGTTTATTAAAATTATTATGTTTGTCATGTTGCCTCGGCCAGGAGGTAGTGAAGGGACATTATGGTCTTCGAATCAAGCTGACACCTGCCACATAAAGAATTCTGCAAAGTGCCTTTTCCAACAGCATAACATTAATGCTTGCCGGCTTGTTCTCCGCAATGCTGAAAATCAGCAAGAAATTTAGGAATACCAATTTCTGAGACTTTGGTTTAATCGGAGGTGAAATCAAACCTTAGCCTACTCCAGTGGCAGGAGCTCTATCCCTTCGTGCATGTTGGTTGTAATTATGATGCATAATTATGAATTAGTTTATTGATTGGGTAAATAAAAAAGTTATTCAATCGGAAGAGTAGACAGTAAAAGTTTAGCTTTGATTTTCTACCAATGAACATCATTTATATTTACGGTTTTGCGTTCTTTTGGCCTAAAGGCTACCGGCACGGAAGCCTATAGAAACAAGCCACCAGAACGGCGACTACTTAAATCAAGCAATGCGAAAAAGTTATCCGCCCACAGGAATCGAACCTGCAGCCTTTGAATTGCTCTAGCTCAAGTGGTAGAGCAGTGGACTGGTAATCCAAAGGCTGCAGGTTCGATTCCTGTGGGCGGATGACTTTTTCGCATTGCTTGATTTAAGTAGTCGCCGTTCTGGTGGCTCTTTACGTTTCTTATCTCGTTCTTTGCGTTTCTTATCTTTACGATTCTTATCTCGTTTAGCTCTTTACGTATCTTGATTTAAGACCTATAAGGCCGGTAACGTTTCTTATCTCGTTTTCGTCTGCGGCCCCTAACACAGTGCCGCAACTAGAACGTTGTTCTATGGGGCAAAATTTCTTTCAGGAGAGGCTAAAATATGCTGCCTTTTTCTGCAATACGAGCATGCTGGGCCATAAGTGTAGCCAAGATTTTTGATTAAGGGGGGGCACAAATCACGTGCAATGACGTTACCAAAAATTTTCGAAAGAAAAACTTTTTGTGGGACAAAGATATTGTAGATTGGAAGGTCAGAAGCCGTGGCAAGTGTGTTAGCACATAACCAGTATTTTGGTAAAGGGAGAGAGCTTAAACCTCCCAAAAAGTGTAAAATAGGAGACGTGTTGAGCAAACTGGTGTAACTCAAACGTATTACAGACGTGAGTCTGGGGGCGAAGCCCCCAACCGCTGGGTGATTATTTGTAATTTTTTGGAAAACTAGCTAGTTTATTGCCATTGGATCACAATTTGCACGTGTTTAGAGCCATTGGAAAGAACTAGATTTTTAACATTTGAAAGCCAATTGAAAAAATTAAATTGTTCAATCCTACTTTAACTTACAAGTTAAGTCCAAAACATTTTAAAATCTTGCGTTTTGGTGTTAAAGTTTGTAAGTGATTTGACCCAGATAGGAGAAAAGCAAGGTACATTGCCTATACTGTACTATTTTAGCAGTAAATAATAATCCACTCCAAGACTTTCCTTCAAGATTTTTGTTTTGTCATAAAAATAACCAGTTGCAGAAGTACATATACGACCAAGAGGTACAAGCCCCCTGAATTCAAATTTAATAGTTTGTTCAATGAACATTTTTCCTCGCTAATTTTTTTTCAAAAGTATTTTGTCGCGTAAAAACTGGCGAGGTGGAGGTGGATTGTTATTTAAAAATGGTACGATAGATAGTTATGTCTACTAACTATGTTATTGCCCTGGCCAGATTTATATTGTGCGGGGCCCTTGCAGGGGCGTATTTAAGGGGGAGTTATTGGGCCATGGCCCTCCCTTTGGGTCGCCAGGATTGCAAAATTGCATAGAAAAGTGAGCAAATTTGAGGCATGCCCCCCCCCCTTTGCAAGTTGGGCATCAGGCTTTGGGCTCGAAATCACATGATTTTGGGCAAAAAATGGGACGAAATTTGAGTGAAGACCTTTTTTTTTTTTTTGCTCTTCACTGGATTTTGGGCGAAAATGGGCCGAAATTTGAGTGTGACAATTTCAAATTCTGATCTATGTTCCTCTCAAATTTTCTGAAGTTTCTGGCCCCCCCTTTTCAAAATCCTGTGTACGCTACTGGGCCCTTGGCACTTTAACAATTTTCGCAACATCTTCCTGCCAAACGTAGCTGAAGACCAAAAAAAGTCTCACCATTTGAGCGCGGAACCCCTTGCTAGTACTGTGCCATATTATAGTAACCGGCCCTAGTTATTGCATTACGTTTCTAAAAAGTTAAATGAAGGCCTTAGTTAGGAACTTTTAGAACAAAACTCTCCATTTCTCCTGGGTTATATACACATTTAAATTGGTTGGCAAAAACTGAATTAAGGAGACCTGGTGGTCATTTATTCTTATTAATTACTGTTGTAAGCAAAAAATGCTAGAAGAAACTGAAACTGAAGAAACAAGAGGCTTTTTTGTCGCATTTTTGTCATTGGTGACATTTCAATTGGAGACGGGAGGCGCGATCCCTGGCTACGCCTATGAGCTAGGCAGTTTGTTTTAGAAATAAGAAAGCTTTTAGCAACCACTGAAGCTGAGTTCAATTCATTGGTTGGTGTGGGTATGGGTTAGGGTTGCCAAATCGGTAGAAACGTTTTCAAGGACGTTTTGATGTCTGAACTCTCTTACTCTTAGAAAATTATAAAATCAATAATTCAAGCGTGCTTTATGAAAAGAGGATTAAGCATTTTATTCATAAGCTACTAGTACTACTGTTACCAGATACGAAATCATAGCTTGCAACTTCAACCATAGCAGACCGAAGTTTTTAGAAACTCTTATCCTGAACATAATGTACAATTATTGTGCATGCAAAAACAATAAAACTATAGGTGTAATGCATTGTGTCTGCGTAGTTTGTTTAAAAGAAATACCGGTATTACAAATCATTAAATGTGAAGTCTCTCCATAAATCGCACAATTACCAAATATTGTTTCGATGCTCGAACTGCATATCACGTTGTGTCCCTGAGAAAAACAGTTAAAGCTATGTTTCAATCAGGGCCGAATTGTCTACTCGTCTAGATTGACGAAGATTATAATAAAGTCCCCAAAGTGTCTTGTGTATGATTGCGTGATAAGCCTACACAGGGTGCCTGATTCACACGTCCAATAAAACACAATATTTTACACATATAGTAGAAACGGGTAGAGCAGAGATTGCTAGCACGAAATGTACATGGTGGGATGTGGGTAAGTGGTGCAAGGCATGGAGGAAAGAATGTTTGCTTTCTTGATTTTTGGTTGCACATTTGCACACCTACTTACTTCAAAGCATAGGCCTAGAAGCTTGGTGGAAGAAATTTTTGATTTTTCGGCTTATGCTTTGATTTTTCGTCGGCAGCGTGGCCGGGAGAGTAAAGGCGTCGTTTTTACGACAACCCTGATTGCAAGATCTAAGTTCCACCCGCACCCTGGCCACGCTGTTGCATCCTTGGATAAGGCGTTTTACGATGATTACCTTTGCATGGTGGCTTTGAACAAGCAGCAAATTCAGCGGGCAATAATTCGTAAAAATTCACAGGAACATTGGAAACTCCTAAGCAGGTGTGGATTCGTCCAAGCACGAAGTACAGTTACTGCAATTAAAAGCGTACGGATTGGCCAATAATTTGCGTCTAACGCTGTCCAGTGGCACTGTGACAGGAAGATAAATATACACTACAACAACAACTACGTTTTTACTCTGCCCCCTCTTTTTTACTCTCAACATTTCTGTTGTAACCATTCTCAGCTGAATTATACCATTGTTCCCTGAAATTATTACACCATAGACTCATTATTAGGAGTCTATTGTTACGCACAACGCTGATGCATTTAGCATTGAATATAAATATCCCAAATAGGGCTACTTAATTGTTAATTCAATATTTGGTTGTTTTGATTTTTAGGTTCATTGCCCACTGCCCAGTTTATAAAAACCAACGAGATTGGTTTGACTGTTTTACTTTGTAGGTTCAAGGACTTTAAGGACGCCAGATAATTTTCCAGAACATTTGTCCATTTTTCAAGGATCAAGGACACAGCGAGATTTTAAGGCTAATTCAAGGACGATTCTTGAGATTCAAGGACGTTTGGCAACCCTAGATGGGTTCGAAACCATTCGGGACAAAAGCAGGGGTTATTTTTGCCTTTCGGAAATAAATTCAAGTTTGTACGTGAAGGAGCAAGAAGGTTAAGCTAACCAGGGGCACCAGATGCATGTGCAGATAATTAAGTGGAAGTAGTATCGGTAGCTTCAGAAGAAGGATTCGGACGGGGTAAGGCCAAGGGTCTCTAATACTTCCCATGACAAACCTATCCATTACTGCCAAACAAGACAAAACGCAGTGTGCAACAGTTACTAAACAACTTTTTGGGCCAAGGTCAAAGTGACCACGTGCACTCATTGCAAATGCTAGCGTGCTACCATGGTGCTGCCGCAACCGCACCTAACGTCAATTTTTTGATTGTAAAATAGTTGCTATTGCGTCACAATAAAATTTTGCAATATTCTTCAAAGATTTTACTTACTAAACAATTCGTTGCTTGTCTGCTAAATCAAGCAAGGATTGCGATTATGCATTAGGCTTATGCATACCGGATGCCAGTGCCACCACAATCAATGTACCGATTATAAAAGTTTTGCGAAACGCAATATTTCGCATCAGTTCAAATCATTAATCAACAGCCTTATAATAGGCTACTTAGGCCTACCAATATTTTCTCTTATTGTCGCTTTGGGGTTTGGGCGGGCGAAATTTTTGTTTGGGAGGCGCCGCTCCTCCTGGCTCCCCCTGAGTTGCGGCCCTGCCGTAATCGCTTGAAAACTCCATCTGCAGCAGTGAATGCTGCCCAACGCGTAACCAGGATTTTGCTAAAGAGAGGTGAAACAAAGTTATTTTTGCACAAAACTTGTCTAATTTAGGCCTTTTGCTAAACAAACTGATGCAACTCAACCGTGTCACAGACTGGGGCCTGGGGGTGGAGCCCCAAACCACTGGGAAATGTTTGAGATTTTACAGCACAAAAATAGCGATATTAACGGCATTTTAATCACCTTTCGCACTTTTTGAAGCGGCATCAATGACTAAATTGCTAAAATTCAGAAATCATTTCAAAGACTTAAATTGCTTAACCTCTTTAGCGCTCCCCCCTTACTTCAGGTCAAGTCTAAATACTTTTAAACGCCTTTATTGTGACGTTAAATTTTCTAAGTGACTTGGCTAAGAGGGCCTAAGCCCCTTCACAATGGTGCTCCACTCACTGCGACCTAAAAATGTTGAGTGTGCTCCAAAGATCAAAAACAGCTGCTCTTTGAAAAAATGTTTTCACCTACTGTTCATGTCATAATCACCAACAAAGTATCGGTAGCGATTCTGCAGTCTTATATCTCTCTTCCGCGACACATCCGTGAAGGCGTGTTACAGTAAAAAGGCAGGTTATTCCGTCACATTTATGTACACCAATTGATTGCCAGCAATTTGGCAAAAGATCTGAAAACGTCAAAGGAAAATTATGTTTGAAAGTTATAAGCTATATTTTCATCATTGGCTATTGTCTTATCTTTACATGATGTTGCAAAAACAGCATTTTGAGTAAACTGAAATTGGGGGACATGGCCCCCTGTAGCGACGGCACTGCATCACTTCCCCGCCTACGCTACTGACCTTAGCGCAGACTTACACGTATGAAAAGACGAAACTGAAATTTCACGACCATTACGCTTACGTATGGGCTACAGCAGTGGTTTTCAACCTGTGGGCTAAAGGAGCATTTTGTGGTGGGCTAGAGCTATTTGGGTAATTGCAAATTCGGTTAAAAACCTGTCTTAATCATCGGGCTGTGGGGCCTGTTGAAGAGCGAGTAGCACAAAATTTGCGGTTGTTGGCGTGAATACCTTTTTTTTGTGGAGATCACCTGAAAATTGATAAATTGCGATTAAGCTAGCGATTTAGATGTGGGCAATGGAAAATTTTCAAATTGAAAATAGGTCACGGTGATGCAAATTGGGAAGCACTGGCCTACAGTCTTGCTTTAATGGAGCTCGTTAGGTGAGCGTTTTCTCGCAATAATTATACAATAATATAATGAAATAGGCGTATTCGTAGCTATAAATTTGAAGAATAAAAAACACAGTATGGAACTGTCATTTTGATTTGAGGTACATTACGCGCCTTTAGGGAAAATTTATTTAAAGCAAAAATTAATGGTTCTCTGACACCAATGTGTAAATTGGTGGAATTGTTTAATTCGAAAGATTGACAGGAGCCTGGTTGCAAACAAATATTAACTTAAAATTCTCTGGTCAAAAGTACACAGCAGAGAATTCTTAACAGCAGGAAATTTGAATTTTCATCCTATACAGTTGCAGTCCATACCTCCCCGATCCTTGTGGCGTGTGTGGAACTCGAGTTATGTCTAACTCAGTGTTATGTACATCATGTGGTAAGTGGGTCCATGCAAGTTGCACGGATAAGAAGAAAGTTGCAGTTTATGTGAATAAAAATTTTGTTTGTGAGAAATGTAGAAGCGTGGTAAAGAACTTTAAGCGACCAGCAGATGAAAAATTGTTAGGTGGTGTGGAAACTGTAAGCAAGTTCATTTATCTAGGTGACAGATGGAATGCAATTGGTGGGTGCGAAACGGCGGTAACAACTAGTTCAAGAATTGACTGGATGAAGTTCAGGGAATGCAGCGAAATACTTAAAGGCAGAAGGTTTTCATTAAAGATGAAAGGAAAGATTCATAGATGGGCAAGTTAATGCAAAACGTTAGCTTCGTTAACCACTAGTCCGTTAACAAACTTCACACCTCCGTTAACGTTAATCCGTTATTTTCAGCTTTAATTAACGGAAGTTAATAAAGTCCGTTAATCCGTTAACATTTTGCGTGTAATTTACATTTCGTTTTTATCACTCGCTTCTAGAACACGTATCGACGCTGTTGAGCTGATTGTAACAAAATATTTATTGTTATGGTGATTTTTTTGTGTTTTGGAACTTACATTTTACAGTCTAATCGAATTTCAAGATAAAAACAAGTTCAAATGCACAACGAAGCTGCAAGATATTAACGATAAAACCCTTAACGGATGTTAACAGAACTTAACGGAAGTTACTTTAGTCCGTTAACAGCACTTAACGGAAGTTAATTTAGTCCGTTAACATGAAAAAACTTTTTAACGGATTAACGAGTTAATGAAAAAGTTAGCTTCGTTATTAACGGATTAACGATTAACGGACTTGTGCCCATCTATGGAAAGATTTACAAAAGTTGTGTAAGATCAGCTATGTTGTGTGGAAGTGAAGCATGGTGCTTGAGAGAAAAAGAGATGGCAGTTTTGAGAAGAACAGAAAGAACTATGATTCAAGCAATGTGTGGTGTGAAGCTATTAGATCGACGAAACAGCAAGAAGTTGATGGACATGTTGGGCATAAAGGAGTTTTTAGATAGGATGGCTAAAGCAAGCTGTATACGGTGGTACGGTCATGTTTTGAGGAAAGAAGACGAAAATGTGATAGTGAAGGCTTTAAATTTGAAGTGAGTGGTAGTAGAGGAAGAGGAAGACCGAAACAAACGTGGAAAAAGCAAGTGGAGAATGAGATGAAGAAAAATGGACTGGTGAAAGAGGATGCATGTGATCGAACAAAATGGCGAGGCGTAATAGAGACAATGACTATACGAAATCCGGCCAACTCCGTCGACGGGGACAATACCGAATCGAACATGTGATGATGATGATGTATTGGGTAACGACAATGGGGTGCTTATTGATTTGCAGCAAACTGACATCAGAAATCAGTTGATCAAATTATAAAAATGTACATTTGGCCATACCGATTCAGCAAATTGCATTTTAACTTTTGTCATTGGTTTTCGTGCTTTTCGCAAAGATTAGCAAGTAATGCGGGGCAACTGCTAAAAAACTAAAATGATGTGCAGTAAAAGGGCATTCCGGTCAAAAAACATTTTGCTGGGTTTTCTCTCAGAAAAGTTTGACAGAACTTCGTTTTGTGTTCACCAAAAATTAAAGTTTGTTAAATTATAGCATGTGAAACAACTTTTATTACTCAACAAAAACAACCCTGTGCATTATTACACAGCACCATATCCAGGATTTTGCTAGAGAAGGGGCTTGGACCAAAATCTAACATTTTCCATGCCAAAGTTGTACAATATCCATCATTCGATGTGTTGTATAAACTGATGCACGTTCTAAATGCATCATAATTGTAGTTACATTTTATTCACCAAGTTACCTTGATCGGGAGACAGCGAAGGGACCTTTTGGTCTTCGAGTTAAGCTGCCACCTGCCCACATGTCTACCATACACGGTGGAGGCTTCACACTGTCCTTTTAATTGCTGAACGTCAAGCAGAGATGCTGTGAATCCCAATTTTTATAGTCTTTGGTTTGACCCGAGCGGGAATCGAAACTGCGTCTACTGTTTCAGTAGCAGATGCTCTATTCAATCAATCACTGATCGGTAAACGACATAGACGACATCTGCGAACGAACCCTTTTCCACTAAGCGATTTCGCAATTTATAGAAAAAACAACCATTCTAGAGCTATTCGAAAGAAATTTTGCACTTTTTTAAAGCGACTTTAAAAACTTCCATTGCCAGTAGCGTAGGCAGGGGGGTGGGCGTTGGGGGCTATAGCCCCCCCCCCATTGGCATGTCGACCAAAATGCAGAATGAGAAAAACACTACGGCTTTAGCACTTTTGAGACTGTTTTATGCACTGGAGTGGACTAAATAGTGATTTAAAACATTTTTTGAAACATATATTCAAACGGGGGGGAGGGGGGGCTAATTTTCAAAAATAGAACAACCAAATAAATAAAAACTTTGAAAAATGGTCGAAAATTAGCAGTCAAATTTGATCGCAAGTGTAAAAATGCTAAACATAGGTGTCATCAACAAACGTACTACAAACTAAAGAATAAGGGGTGGGGGGGATATTCCGTATTAGTTAACTACCAATCATTTCTCTCAAATCTTTTTTCATTAAACACCCCAAAATTTTTTCTCTATAAACTGTATACAAAATAGATTACTCCGTGTGAGTTTTATCGAACTATAAGATTTTATAATTTACCAGCATCTAAACAAGAAAACTAAAATTTCACCATTTGCCCCCTCACAAATAGCCCATTTATGCAACCAGTTTAATCATGTTTGCACTGCCAATTTCTAAGCAACGTTTTAAAAGCATTTTTTTTATCAAAATAGCCCCAAAAATCAGTTCTTTTTGCAAAAAAACACAAAATTTTCGAGCGCTGGGGGCTCAGCCCCCAGACCCCCGTGCCTCCGGCGGCTGGGGGCTTCTTTCCCAGACCCCCAAAATAGCCCCCCCATTGCGAAGTTCTGCCTATGCGCCTGCCCATTGCTGAGTCAATTCATCCCCAAGTTTTTGTTCAGGTCTTAAACAGGTTTAAAAGCTATAGCATATTTGGAATTTTTGAATTTTGCAAGTTTTTGAAGTAATTGCCTAAAGTGGGAAGCTTCTAATCAGCCTTGCTACACCTGTCCCCCAACCGATGCACTACTGAACACATCTGGGACAAAATATGACAATGATACAGTTGCTGTGACCGTTCCTTTAGGAATGCAAGTTGCGCGGTGATAAACATACAAATAATGGCACAAAAATAGCTACACTCAACCTTATGTTAAGACCAACGTAACGCAAATTTGCTGCTTTCTAACTCGTGGGTGCGTTATTGACCGAATAATATTCACGAAAAATTATTTGAAATACCTATTTAGAGAATCATCGTCAACAAATTTGACAAAAACAATTTTTTGGTGAAAAACTTCCAAGAATCGAAAGAAACTTGTAGTAAATCTCGAGACTAGTCGCGGGTCGCACTATGGGCTGCCCTGGCCTAAAGCGAGCTATTCATCTGTTGCACATCAGCTGTGTACATCAATTGACGCGCTTGGTTGTAGAGCAGGGTTCGAAATTACCGCTTGCCCGAGACAAGCCGATATTGCCTCAGGCAAGTTATTTTTCGGGTTAATAAGCTAACAAAATACAGCGTATTAAACAACACCAAACAAGGTTATTTAGGTATGCAATTTAGGTCCGCTTTTGTTGCAATAAAATAAAACGTATAAGCAGAGAAAGCTGTTACTTAGTTCATTTTAGCACATTGCAATCATCACAATGAACGCTTTGTTCAATCGTACGCACATCATTAATTGCAATTAACACTTCCTAATCGCACGCAAATTTTTCGATACTCAGACACACTTTGAAACTTTTTGGCTCAAAATGCTCTGTTTTTTTTTCTGAGAAAAATTTCCCACGCTTGCCGCGTTTACCGCTGTTTCAAATATCACAAGCACAGCTATACCCTGCGCTGCATGAAGACAACCTCAAGAATTTTGTAAGTTTTTTTTTTACGATTATTTTGGAGGTGGTTTAGCTCCTATTACTTTTGCAAAAAATTTCGGCTTTCTAGCAGATGTAGTTTCCAAAAAATTTGCGATTGAAACTGTATTACAATCAAAAAATCATTTTTTGCGTAATGCATTTGGAAAAAGTTATTTATTACGTCACGTTACTCTAACAATCGTGCACTAGGACTTGACTCTCAAAATAGGATACAGATATGCAAATTCAGCGATTTGCCAAGACGTACAGTACATTTTACAAATTTTCTTTCAAAGGTAAACAACCTCATAACTTATTGTGCCTATTTTTTTCGGGCAAGCTAAAATTTCCTCGGGCAGTAGACATTTGATATCACTTGCCGACGGGAAAGCAGGACTTCAGAGAGAAAAATTTCACGGGGGTACGAAGGTCGATACCGGGCCCCCAAATCTTATTGGGCCCCCCAAGCCTTATCGGGGCCCATGCCATTGAATCATTTTTTGTCCGATGGGGGTAGATCTTCATTCAAAAGTGAGGGGATAACGATAATTGCATACAGTTAGGACCTATTAAAAACACAACTAGACATAAAATTGGTTTAAATTCAGCTAGGGGGTCTGGGGGAGCGCTGTGAGCTCCCCCAGCGGGGTCCGGGGCAGAGCCCAGAAAGCTTTAGCACTTTTTATGTTTCTCGAGGGCAAAATACAGCATTTGATTAACATCTCAGCACCAAACTTGCTTAAATTGACAAGCAGAAAACGTGATATACATGAAAGAAAATATGTGAAGTGGGGGATGATGACATTGACGCAATATTATACAATATAATGACTTTAATACTGCAAATTCAAATATTTTAATGATAAAAGTTTTAAGAAGTCATCTGCAATCATAGACTTCACAAACTCAAATACCTATTAAACTCATACAGATAGAGTGAGTTACTTAATAATAGTAGTATAGTATGTCAACTTTGACTCCGCTTTCTGAGGTTGAAATGCTTTTGGATCTCTGGAAATGTGGGCCCTCGTACATTGTTATACCGTAGAATTAGGACTCTCAAGTCAGAGAAATGTAGCAACACGTTAATTTTGGTGCAAGTGTATGGCTTTTGATAGATTTTGCTCTTTTTTTAATCAAATCGGCCACTATTGGATGCCCTAAAGGCTGTGTAGCAAAAATAGCGACCAATTACCAGTACTGAATAGGCTGACAGATATTTTTGCTGTAGGCAAGTTTGATTACGATGCTTTGGTGCGATACCAAAACTTAACGCGCAAACCTAAACTCTTCGGGGCCCTAATCTCCGTTGAACCCCTGTTACTGACTCATCAAACCCCTTGGGGGAGGTGATACACGTCAGATCTCGGCCGCCCCAAATTCTCACCAGTATCTCATTCTACTTTTCAGAAAATGATAATTTTTGAAACAAAATGGATAGCGGTTGTTGGTGCAAAATCATGCTGCTTTCTGCCTCGTTCAGTTTAAGAACCTTTGAAGATTAAGATAAATGGAAAGAGAGCGAAAAAGTTTTTGAACCCAGTTTGAGAACCACTGACCTATAGGCTTTAATTAAAACTTATTAATAGCAATTTTGCATTACACCTAGCATTTTGTGAGGCTTAAACTAGGTAAGTAGGGGACAGGGGTAGTGACACAAGTAAATTGATTGTACTGGTACCTCACATTTATTTTCAATTGGCTACTGTACCGGTAAATGGCATCATAAATAAGAAAAGTTCCTTTACATGTCAGAGATAGCCTAACATCATTCTTTTTCTTGTCAGTTCCTGTTTGTCAATGCAATGTTAAGCTATACCAACATTTCAATATAGCCACTAGCATCGGCAGTAGGCCTACTCATTCCCTTTAGCAGCTAAGCTTCTGTTCTTCTGTGGTCTCGCTCCCGGTAGGCCAAGCCTAATTAGGACTAACCTAAACCAGGCCTAGTATAGACAGTACAAAACAACATTTTATACTTTATCTTTGGTTTGTTTTGTTACCCGCCTTATTTTCAAGCCTAGCCTACACGGCCGAAGCTCTAAACCTGAATTGAACAAGTTTTTTTTTTTAATTGAACAAGCTTACAGTAGCACCTGTGACTTGGAAGTTAGTGACGTTAATTTCAGAAGATAGTGACGTTAATTTTTATTTTGTGGAATGGATCAGTGATGTTTAAAATGATGTCACTCAGCAACGATCAAACGGAGAGAAATAATTTTTTTGCACAAACTTTAGAAAATTCCAGAGTTTTGATTTATCTACTTTTTAACGAATTTCAAACATCGTTATTCTGTCCCCGTTTAAAAAATTTCAGCCGTCTAGCTTGTATTGTTTCGACGATATTCGGGTTGAAAAAACGTTTGCAGCAAAAGGCAAAGTAAATCATTGTTAACGTAACAATGGAAATGGGTTACAATCAAGAAATTAATTTCGGCAAACATTATTATTGAAAAAGTTTCTATAACGTCACATTAATATAACAATCGCGCATAAAAATGTGATTTTATTGAAACAAGAATTTAGCTACGTTGCCTTTTTGCAACACAGGGTAGAAACGAAACCCGGAGAGTCGGAATGCATGTATCATCAGTGTTGACATTTATTGAAAATATTCGATCATTGCGTAGCCCGTATTACGCTGTTTTGAAATGATAATGTCGCGTCAGCATACCGCATTGCTTTTGCTTGAAAACGCGAACGAGGCAGAAAGCAGCGTGATTTTGCACCAACAACCGCAGTCCATTTTGTTTCAAAAATTATCATTTTTTAAAAAGTAGAATGAGATACCGGTGAGAATTTGGGGCGGCCGAGATCTGACGTGTATCAGTCCATAACATAAATGTCATCATAGTCAAATCGTATTTCGACCCAATAAATTTCGAGAATATCTTAATTGAAAACATTCGGAAAAAAAATAATTGCTAAAGAAAAACAAATCTCTTTTGAGAGAATGACTCTCCATATATCTTTAACGTCGAAATTGATGTTTTATTTTACAATGTTGGGTCCGCTTTACCTATCACGCGTATTTATGCGTATAAATATACGCATTTTCTTTGATTGCATGCATTTTGCCTGTTTTTCATTTTTTTTGTGTTTGCACTAAAAAGATATCAGACGTAATTGGACTAAACCGCCTTATGTAGGCCTGCATTTCGACCAATCGCCTAGCCCTAAAGCACCCGTTTGCCTGAAAAACGATGAAATCAATGTAGTATTGCTCAAAAAGTTTTTGTAGAATAGCAAAAGTGTAGCTACGATGTTGGTTTGATCCTTTAACTTTATTTTCAACAAGATTGGGTGAACGGGGATTGGTTGTTTTGAATTAGGCTTACAACTTCAAACTACGCATTGTCAAATGTTTATTACAGTAAATAGTACTCTAATTTATTTTTAGGAAATCTTTTTCAATCAAGTTCTATGTCTGCATATTACACCGTATAGCTGTGTTGATTTGTAGCAGTGTTCTCGTTGTTTATCAGAGAAGCGAGTCCGCCGACGTTGTTCAAATTGTGTCGAAGTCTACGCTGAGTATGCTGGCTGCGAGCAAAAACTTGCGCAGACGCCGTCCGCCTATTCCCGATCTACAATGTGCGCAAAATCATGAACGCAAAAGTTCGTGTTTAATTTATTTTAAACCAAAATTTGGTAGGCACAGCGTATCGCTTTACTAGCGTACAAGCATTCAGTCGTTTCAAACAAACTAACGACACCCCCGTACGTTCGCGATTTTACGTACAGTGTAGGCCGGGCTTAAAAACTCGCTATGGAAGCATTTTGTACAGTTTTCGGTGCGAACCAAATTTTGTTTGCGGGCGTGCTGTATAGTTAAACCCATTGTACTTAGCTATGACCATTTTTCCGCGAACGCCGCGCTCAGATTCGCATTAGTTCATTGAGACAACTAACCGCACGTAAGGAATGGTCGAACGCTATCGCATTATTTTGCTTAAATTCCTATTTTCTACCAACGATAATAATAACAGTACGGTAATCACTTAAGAAAACTTTGTACTGGCAAATTACAATATAGCGCATTTTTTCTGTTAGAAGATAGCGAGCAATACGTGGTGTCAATTAACATAAATAATAATAGGAAGCACTTATTTTTTCAAAAACCAATCATTTTCGGGTGTAGGTGGGGTCGTTCGTATGATTTTGCGAATCGTACATCTCATTTTTTTAAATATGTTACAATATACTACATTTGAAAGTTGAAATATTATGCCAGCTTGCCTGAATAATAACGGCAATCTGCGACTTTCTCGTATGGCCTACGTTAAGAAAGCGCGTTTTTTTGTGTCCGCTGTTGCATCATCAAATAGAATAAAATTGTAAAAAATGGTAAAACCATTTTTATTCTTTTTCATATATTTTTTTATGCGTTTGCTATGGGGTGCCATCCGTAAAAGATGAAATTGCATGCAATTTAGCGGAAATCGCATGCAATTTAGCTAAATTGCAGATTTCATGCAATTTAGCTAAATTGCAGATTTCATGCAATTTAGCTAAATTGCAAATTACATGCAATTTAGCTAAATTGTTACAATTTGTTAAATTGCACTCTAATTGCCATGGCTACGGATTGTGAAATGTTGCCAACCAAAACTGTAGAAAAAACTGCATTTGAAACCAAGCATTTCGCGGCTCACGTACCGTGCGTTATTGTAGAAAGACTAGGCCTAATGTTTGAATGCTGAGTGATGGTTGCAGTTGCAGTTATGTTTGTTTAGCAGAGCGTTTTAAGGGCCAGGTGATTGTGAGACTGTTCTCTTTGATTAATTAAGCTGCCAAACTTCCCATAGGTTGCTGTTGATTAGAACGTGTAGCCAGAGATGTAGATTTACGCTGCATTTTATGCGCCGTAAACGTACGGTGCAAAGTTTTTGGAACGTTTATCTTTATGCTGACGGCGTCAAAATTTTTTGTATGCGCTTACATCACTGCGTGTAGCTTGCCATGAAGGTCTTCTGCGACTGCGTAGCAGGTAGTACCGGTAGGTTACTAGTAGTCAGTTAACGGTTCTGCAATGTAAAGATTGAATACTGAGTAAGGATACGGCCGGCTAAGGTGACTCCCAGCAGCAAGAATAATACTGGTACCGTGCTCGGGTAGCGCTCTGCCAAATATACTTACCGGTATAGGCCTAGACTTTTTTACCTTGCAGTTTTATCGTTATTACACAAACACGGGTCTCTTTCAGTTTAAGCCTCCCCATCCAAGTTTGCCTAGTTGATTGGCTGTATCGGCCGTATTGATTAAAAGGAGTTAGATTAAAAGTTATTCTTATTGCAATTATTTCCTAAGCTCCACCATAGTTTACCACTTACGTCTGAAATAATAGCTGGTGGGTGGTTTCAAGCTGAGGGAGGCTTAAACTGAAAGAGAGCCCACAAACACTTACTGATAACTTTCAGACTAACACTAAGCTCAATGAATTCTGCTAGCGGTAGTTCAAATACTCCTGACTTGCCATCTATCATAACTACAGCATTTCAAAATGCTTCACAACAAATTATAGATGCATTGACGTCAAGTACTGGTGCAGTTGGTTCCAGTGGGCCTACGGGCATTCAACTTGGGCCTATTAGTGTCTGTACCTCTTCAACATCGGTGTACAACAGCGGCACAACTACAGGTAAGTAGTCTGCTAATAGTGTACTGCTGCACTCTAGTACTGCCGAATATCATTTAAGAGTGTCTTAAAAGAGTGTTAACTTGTGCATCAATTCCAAATTCAGCGATGCAAATTTTTGGCGATGTGTTTTCATTTCAATGACATGAACACGTTTTTCAATCGATGTGCATGAAAATTTTACCTCGCATCAGTATAAATCATATCAAATTTTGTTGATCTAGTGCAAACCAAAACAATTTAAAAAGTGATCAATTTCTTTTTTTTTTGGGGGGGGCACCTGGTATTATATGGAACACCTTTCCTTTTCGTGTATCTATTGTCATAAGTTAGCTGCATGTATATCAGCGACTCATTTTGTCATTGCTTACTTTGAAGATCTGTAGGAGAACATCACCTGGCATAGAATAAAAGAAGCACATTTCAACAGTTGCATATCACTCAGTATAGCTATGTCAGTTGTCTTAAGATTTATCAGGAGTATGGATTCCATAAAGCTAAAACTATCCATGTTTATATTGAATTATGTTATGTGTAGTTCGCTATTCTTGAAATTGACTAACTACACAACATTATTGATCATTTCATTAATTCTCTCTTTCTTATTGTGATGGTCCGCTCGTTGCTGTGTTTTTATGGTGATTAATCATTTTTACATTCATTTGCAGTTCATTCATATGCAATCATAAACAACTCTTCTCAGGTGAGTCCTAATAACGGCACTTGACTGCTTTGATGCCTGCTAAAGTGAGCGAGAAGCGTCATTGGTGATCCTGCACTCATTATGTTACATTGCCGTTAGAAAAGTTGGATTCCTGATAAGCTGCAGCTCCGTGATGTTTGCCCATCATCCCCCCATCCGTAGGAGGGGGTTGGGTAATACCACCACAACTACCACTGGCCAAATGCATAATTCGTTCTGTTCCTTCTAGCTATTGATCTGTGATTGTAGTGCATATGGCAAGGTTTGTCATATTTTGTGGTAATCTACTATTCTGAACTGAACAGATTCTGAACTGATTCTGAACAGCGTCTCCTTGTTCAGATTATGTTTTGTCACCATGGTGCAATCTAATTGACGTGCAGATAACTGAGGCCCACGAGATTCTTTATCGTGATACGTTTTGCAGCTTGATTTAGCTACATTAGAGAGGTTTGACATCAGAGTCTTCCTTCTTCTTAGTTACTTGCTGGCCCAGCTAACGAACATAACCTGTTCAGGTTTTGAGTTTTTCTTGTTGAACTATATTTTGTATGTTCTTCATCATTAGGCTTAAGCATGAACAACCTACTGGAGAATAAGACTCTCCAGCCTGTACGGCTCTGTAGACCATCAAAGAAAAAAATTTTTCCTCCTTATGAAGAAAGTTCAGGGGAAAGCTTCTCAAGCTTTCGCATTTAAAAAGGAGTAATAGGATGTAAATTTCTATATTGCAGAATCCTCGAAGAGTTACTGTCAATTTACAAGAGCTTGATAGTCTTCTTGCAGCTGGGCTTTCCCGCACAGAGATAGCTGCTAGACTTCACGTCTCAAAACCTACTTTATACAAGCTTATGAAAGAAAATGGTCTTTTCGACCGTTTCAAGTATGAACTAAGCTGTACCTACCTACCTACATTGAAAGTATATACGGTAGAGCAGCATTTGCTAAAATTGTCAACTGCTATACTACAACGGTTACTCGTAAAAACAAAACCATACTTCGTTCTTGGCTAGCTTAATGGTTCTTAAACTTTTTCATTGCTGGAAGTCACCGAAAGTTCTCTTACCCGGTTCTTAAAACCTCTGGGAACAGAGCTTGCATCCCTCGGGCCTGTGATTACAGTGATCACTCTTGGTCAACTATCCCATGGCGATGGGTAACTCTGCTACCATTGATATTCATTTTTGCCGTTCTTTTGCTGTGCTAGCCGTTATTTGGTTAAGGCAATTTTTCAAACAAGCACGCGATCCGAATACAAACCCAGTTATGCTTTGATGTTGCTAGCACAACCATCGACGACGACCTTAATGCTTGATTGCATAATCTGAACTGTTTAACATTCATATATTCCAATAATTTTGCACTTATAATGTAACGATGGTATGGTAAGAGCCAAGATTGATTGTGCATTTTCACATTTACAAGTCCGCTTAATGACTTTCCTTGCCATTTTCAGTAATTTCTATGTATGATATTGCGGTGTTACGTTTGTACATACCATATTACAGATACTCTGACATCGATGATGACGCGCTTGATGAAGTAGTGAAAGATATTAAAAAACAGCATCCAGCATGTGGAGAGAAAATGATGAGAGGACATTTGGTCAGCCGTCAGTTGCACATTCAACGGCGTCGATTACGAGAGAGCATGAAAAGAGTCTGTTCTGAAGAAATCAATGATCGTCGGTTAATTACGATACAGCGCCGCCAGTATACAGTCCCTTCGCCCAACTTCCTGTGGCACCTCGACGGAACCCATAAGTTGGTACGGTGGAAGTTGGTACAGTAGTGCATGCGGGAATCGATGGTTTTAGCCGTTTAATCCTATATTGCCATTGCTCTCCGAATAATAAAGCTGCCACTGTTCTGCATTTATTTCAAGAGGCAGAACACCGCCATGGCTTGCCATTGAAAATTCGTACTGATCAAGGTGGTGAAAACGTTTTGGTTTGGAACTATATGTTGCAGAAGCGTTTAAATCGAAGCGCTGTTCTTATTGGTTCTTCTGTACACAACCAACGTATAGAGAGACTAAATAGGGACATTAATACGCAGGTGGTAAATTATTACGCTAACTTGTTTACCCATTCGGAAGAACGGAAGCTGCTGGATCCAGAAAACAGAACTGACCTATACTGTCTACACGAAGCTTTTCTTCCGGTGATAAACAATAAGCTCCATCAATTCGTAGAAGGATGGAATGACCATCCTTTGTCAACAGAACAAAATTATACGCCCAGGCAATTGCATTTGCTAAATCTTCGGCTACTTCAGCTTCAGGCCTTAGATCCTAAAGGGTCGATTGAAAATGGTGATATTCCTCAAACAACTGCCGTTAGCACCGTTACCATGGAACCTCCGCCATCTCCGCTTTCTGTTTCTGAGCATGATCAATTGTTACATCTCATGTCCACGAGTAGCGATCTGCACGAAGTTGCGCTGTTTAAGGTAGTATCGGAATATGTCGGAGATTGCATTGAAAGAAGAGTACAATGATCGAAATTTACAAATCGCAAACTGTTCGCCCACAGGTCTGCCGCTGTACGCAGCTCAATTTTTATTTTACACATTTTATTTCTCCATCGCAGGACAGACAGCCGTTTGTTTTGTTTTCGTTTATGAGTAGCGAGCAAAGTGCGAGATTACTAGCCAACATACTGTATATAATAAACGGCAAGCCGTCTAGCGACTGAGTAAATAGTATACAGTATAATATATATTATATATCTTTAAAACATTTTCTTTTATCAATGGCTACCGTTACACAGTACGAAACTTTCTAATTTTGATTTTTGTGGTATTTAATAGATAAACAATAATAAACAAATAAACAATAATCCATGGTTTAGTCAATTGTACAATGCCTATGGAAGGCCAAAACCAGCACAGTTCATAATACCAAATTCCATGGCATCTTGAAATTCTTCGTAGGTTTGATGCTGCAAGGGAATATTCAAAATGTTGCTGCACGTGTTAGCAGTGGGGTATTTGGCGTTTTCAAAACGCAAAGTTGGTAATGGAACGAAACCTAAAGGCGGCTCTTCATCAGCACCAGTTGCGAATATCATTACATCTTTGAAGCGGCACTTGACTTCCTCATCTAAAAACATGTTCTTCTTTAAAAAAAAGCAACTATTTACAAGCCTAGAAAGATTTAGCTTCCGGATGCAATAACGGAGAAAGTTGGTCAGCTTGCACAAGTTTGGCCATGTAAGCAAAATGCCTCAGCAAAGACTTCCCAAACAATCCTTGCTTGCAAGAATGATAGGGAAGAGGCCTGTGGGATGCCCTAAAACAAGATGGCAGGACTACATTGAAAACATTGTATGGAATCACTTGGGACTGCGTCCAAGCGAAGCAAGGGAGGTGGCGGAAGACCGTGAGGTGTGGCGGCTTAATCATGAGCTGTGCTGCCCCCGCAACTCTAACAGAAAAGCAGGTGAAAAAAATGAATTATGATGATCCCGGTATGGAATACGGAAACGGAAGTGTGTGAATCTATTTGTGAACATCGTTGCAACTTCAATAGTTTCTAACGACTGTTCGACAAAATGTCATTCCTTACGACCACTTGTTAGCGATCTAACCTGTCACCCCGAAAAAAACACAATCAATTTAAACAAACCATTAACGGCCAAGACGAAATCTCTCCAAAACGCAATGGCTTTGTCCTGTTGTAATCTTGTATTGCTTCCTTCAGCTGCCAAATCGTGAGGTTGAAAGAAATCTTCTAATACGCGCGACACTGTAATGTCACTGGTTTTGAAGCAGAAAAGCTCCATAAAAGATTTTGGACTTTCTTTCGTTTTTTGCAATAGCCCAACACTGCTCAAGCCGGCCGAAAACCTAAACATATATACATGAACACATTTTTCATAATTGCACGAATGAGACTTTCATACATCGCTACAAAGTAGGTGCAAAGCAAATAGTAGACAACAAACTTATAGTATTAGCTTGTTTACTTTTCCTGATCAGTCTGAATCATGGCTTGCTGCAATGATCAGCAAATGCCTATATTTTTCGAAATCCATGTTACGTATGCTTATTGCTTATAAGCGTTGTGCTTCAAAAAAAAACATGAAGTGATGTTTTATAGAACTAAAGCAAAATTTAACGGCTCACCACCGCTGGGACTCTTTCACAAGGAGCTGTGTTTTCAGGTGCATTTGGAACGGCCTAATTTGCGACGACTGAGAGAAGTTTTTCTTTCTTTGCTATATGCATTATCCTCACGAGGACAAACACTTCCAAATCGTTTTTGCGGCACCAATTTTACATTCACCATTTCGAATATTCATGTACATTTTTGATAATGCAATTTTAGAAACCATAATTAAGTTGGTTATAAGCACGTCAAGGATATTAAATTTCATTACTGGATGTAACCAGACAAAACTTAAAAGCAAAAATAATATACAGTACACTTACCGCTGTAACGCATCTTGTAAACGATCTTCGATATAGAACTTAATGGCAGATGTTAAAATTTGTTCCCGCAAAGAGGGATCTGCCAACATTCGATAATCGCAGCCGCATAAAAGCAAATATTCTTCCGCCTCATTTACTGCTGTTAGCCATTCATTATCGTCAGCAGCATTTTTCATCTAAAAACCACAGTTCATAACTGCTTTCACCGAACTGTTTTCATTCGCACACCACTTGCTTTAAATTGTAACAACCTTATGCAATCTTGTTACTTATGAATGCTGTCATTACTTGTCTACAACCACTACGTGGTGTCCTATCAGCAATAGTTCATCTTGGCTTAAACTGCACTCGCTGCCAAGTAATTACATAACCCAAAAATATTTTTCAGAGTCAATATAAACAAACCTTGAGCAGCTTTTGGTAATGCGGTGAATGTGCCATCACAGAAAGTTCGCTTAGATAATTTCTAGGCTGTTGAACGAGGATTCGGTAAAGGATCTGTGCCAGACGTGAAGGTGAAGGGCCACCATGCAGCAAAGATAATGCAATGCAACTTCCTCCAACGAAATACATATCTTTCTTAATAGCTATAAAAAGCAACTTTTTGAAGTAAAATAACACGAGGTAAAGTGGGAATACATGTCTCGGAAATGAAAAGGATTTTCAGAAACCGTCTGAAACCATCATAACGGAGATTGGAGTTGGCAACACGTCATATGACATTTAGGGTATGAGCCAAAAGGAATTGGCGGAAAAGATTAGTGATAGTTCAAAAGCAGAAGGGGCCTGGCAGAAGCGAGTCCTAGTAACAGCATTTCGAGAGGTTATCATTAGAAGGCCACGTTCACAATAAACGGAATGGATTCGTGCAATGGCGAACAAAGCTTCCCATAAATAGTTTCAGCTCTAGCAAGCACTTAAGTCGTTCGGAAAAAGCAAATGCCAATCGAACGTCAAAAAGTACTGTAGCGATGGTAAACGTTCTAACATATTCAACAATTATCGCAGGCAACATTGCGTGATACAAAGTGCGATTTGGAGTTTTATATATCTTAATTGTCGAAAGTTGTCTCAGTCACACCATGGAGGTGGACCAGCGGCGGATTAACGAATTAAACAGGCTAGAGAAAAAGTAACAACTAGATCACCAATAAAATCAATTTTTTCTTAAGTAAAAGAAACACTGCATACTGTAATACTAATTTAACATAAATGAAATTTAATCTTCATTGCGAAGTAATAAAATCGTAATTTTATCACTTTGCAATGGAGAAAACAAGCAAAAGATTGCAGCATTAGTATATACGAATACAAAACCGTTGGGCTTCTTCCGGTGAAAAAAATTAAAGTTTTTTTAAAACACAAACACTAATTTTTAGCAATATTGGTGTATTTCGTGTATACTAGTACAGAAGTATTTTTTCTACAAATTGCTTGCTTAATATCATTCTTTTTTGAATATTATAACGCTTATTCATTGTTTTAAAGCAATCGACATTCTACATTGATATTTGAGTATGGAGGGAACGAAGCGAAACATGCGTTGTTAGCATTAAGACACTGTAACCGTTTTGGCTAAGTTGACGTTTATCACCTCTCACAAACCTGCATCATTTCGCGACAATATTCGAGCAGCCTCCTCTCCTTCGAAAATGTTGCTATGTATTACAGCACGTGTGGGTAAACGAAAAAATTCCCTAGTGGGACCCCCAGCATCCACTGCAGTTTCAGAGGAGCCATAACTGTCGCTAAATTTGACGTCAATCCGGGCCATTGGTTTGAAGCTTTTTCTTTGAATGGCCCGGACTGCTCCATCTAGCACATTGTTTCTGTTAATATTAAAATAGTTGACAGAATCCTCTTCAATAGCCTCTTGAAGCGTCTGAAGATGTTGCTTCCAAGAAATTTCTTCAGTGCTAATTCTACAAAATGTAAATGAAATATTGCAGTCATTTAGTATCATAAGCAATTGTCAGTCAAGGTTTGTTTCATCTTTATCCCCTTGTCACGGGAAAGCGACGGAAGCGCTATGTATTGGACGAATCCGCACCCGCTTAAAAGTAGCCAATAAGTCGAGTATCTGTTTGATTTGCTAACTCTTTGCCGAGTTGTACTGCTGCTTCTTTGATTATACCAAGCAAAAATATTTTCGTAAATCGTCTTATCCAAGAACGAAACAACGCGACGAGGGTGCGAGCTGAACCACCGGCCTTTTCATCAGTGGCCGTAGTAAGAACTAAGAATTCGGATGAAAGTCACGGGTTGTTACGGGCATGGGTTCGAATCCCACACGTGATCATATGTTGCAGGCAAATCCTGAAGCTGATTTTAAGAATACGACTTTTTGTCCTCTCATTTTATTCAATTGTGGCAACTAATCGGTCAATTAAGACATTACGAAAAGTTGCTGCGCAATTCACATGTAGGTTAAATGACAAACTAGGATGGTTTCACGCTACCTTCCTGACCGGACGCCACGGTTTTTGACCAGAGGGCTCCGACTCCAGGACTTGTTGAAAAGTACCTGTGACGTTTTGGTGCGTGAAAAGGCGCTATTTGGTAACGCAATAAAGAAATAAGCAATAATAAAATACTTATTACACGAGGTTATAATCTCAATATCCTTACTTGAGATCACCTTCACCGATATTTGCAGAACAAGTGTTGGAGAAGGATGCCATTAATGCATCTTGCATATCGCGATCGTCATCGCCATCACCCATTTCTTCATCATCGTCTCTCCATCCTCCTTCAGACAGGACGCGAACGTAATTGCTGAAACAAAGTCGTGTAGAAAGTTGCAATGAAGTCATTTTTGTTCGGCAAATACAGAGGGCTAATGAACAGACGATTCCGCACACACTCTTAATCACTGATACTGCCAGACTATTAGGAGCTTGGCAGTATGCTTGGCACAGACCAATGGATTCGCTGGGTAACTAAATAACTGGACAAGATCAAAATTGGCAAGCTGGCGAAACCTGGACAAAGACGAAGAGGCAAACCTTCACGAGAAACATGGCTGATGAAGTTGTTGGTCACTGAAATTCATTTACCCGGGAAAAAAAAGGCAACATTGTGCTTAGCAAGATAACACAAATTAATATTGAGCAAAGTTCTAAAGCAGACAACTGTCGTAAGTGTAATATTCCAAACAACGATTGTGTTACTGAGCAAAAATTGTACTGAGATTATACACAACCAAACAGATCTACTTACTTGTAAAAAAATGGTTGTTTTGAAACAGATGTAGTTGGAGACTGTTCCAATAACAAGGTATTATCTACGTTGCGAGAAATTTTCTTCTACACAAGAAATAACGGTAAAACAGCGAGAAAATTATTCATATCGAAGAACGAAATTTCTGGTAAGGCAACGGCACAACAATAACATTTGCTCGAGCAAAAATCACCTGTATTGCACTTACGCATGGAAATTGCTACATTTGCATCTAAACTAGGTGCGCAATCAAACCACTTTTGGTAATAAAGAAATAGCTTTTTTTTTTATTCTTGTAGGTTTACTACTTTTTCCAATATATCACTTTTTTGCTGTGCATGCTGTGTACATCTGTTTTTACACTTCAGTTTAACCACATAACGGAGAAAAAAAGGAACAGATATCATCACCATTGTTCATGACATATTAGAGCTTCTCGAGCTTACATCAGCTCCTTTTAAGCTGGATTGAAAACATCAAATCATCCAGTTATCGCTTTTGTCTTGAGTAACAACTTTTGACACCACTGCCTATACTTTCCTACAGTAGCCATTTCATGTAACAAGTTTCTGTATTGTGAGTTTATTTCATGATTCAATATACGTGAAAAGCACTAAGCGCCTATTTCTCATTGAGGTCATACAATCTTAAGCTAAAGGTAGCAGATTGAAGGAAAACAGCAACGTAATGTGTTTTGAAATAGTAGGCCAAACGAATGAACGAGTCATCCTAAACTAAGCTATAGTTTATAGTATGCGAAAATGCAATTCCTTATCTATTTTTACTTCTGCAACGTCTAAAAGCAAGGTTCAAGTTTATGCGAACCTTTTTATTTAAATAGTGATAAGCTGATTCAACGTTTATCAGTAAATTTACTTATTCATTTTGCAACACTTCGCGCTGTCTTTGGTAATCGTGAATGAAATGAAATACTGGTTAATAAAGCAAATGGCAATAAACACAGTAACTGCGTGTTAGAATCGTAACAGAAGCATATTGTAGTAGTACCGTACCATCATTACGAAAAAAAGCAAATGGCACCAAAACGTTTTGAAAAAACACCCCAGCTAATTTTATTTAAAAAAAAGATACCTACCGGTAACTCTTCATTGCTGATGCCTGGACGATTGTCCTGTGTTTCGATTATTTCCACCGCCACAGAAGAAAGCTCTGGTTCGGCGGAAAATTCCGAACATTGTTCGGGTTCCACAAAGTTGAAAGATGCAGACGCTTGTTCCGCGACATGTGATAAGCTGATGTCAGTAAGTGGTGTTAAAAGAGCATGCTTCTTGTCAATGGCAATGTAAATGCAGCTTCGTCCCAACGCATAAACAGCACTGCCATCCCAAACGTAAGTCGCAGAGGCGTTAGGTTTCGTAAGGACCTTCGTGCAACCATAACACGATAAAAAGTAAAACTTTAAAGGAGCATTATCACTGTTGGTGAAACATCTTTTAAACAAATTGCCAATATCACGTTGAATTTCATCAGGATGGGCAAATTTAGCAATACTTATTTTGCCAATTAGTCCAGCTAATGCTAAGTTTTGTCTGTTTTTTCCTCTTGGGACCGAAACAGCAATTGGCGCGTTGGTATGTTCAAAGTCCGTTTTATGGTATTCAAAAGGCAGGCAAATAATATCTTTAGAAAACAATTTGCTTTTTGTGGTTGTGTGACAACGCCGAACACTTTTTGAATGAAACGGAGAATAACGCCGTCCAGTGTTCCTCGCTTTTTTAAGGAAGGAAGATCAAAAAATGAATCCTAGAAAAACGATGGACAACTTAATACGAAGTAAAAATATGATTGCATAATGCATACTATGAACGCAGTACTCGTTTCATGAATTTGAATCATTAAAGAGAGTTTATTTAAATTTTTTAAATTAATAAATTTTTAAAATATAATTTTATGAGTTATTTTTAAACAATTACAATTAATCAAGTTGATAATCTATTTTTAAATCAGAACTTACCAAGTTGACAAACTACGTTATACCTGAAAGCATTTCGACAGCAATATTACCGCAGGCTTATTGTAAGCCTGCGGTAACGCTGCTTTTTATAAAGGTCAAAAGTTGTATCCCAAGTATGTGTTGAAAAGTTAAATTTTTTACTTGGCAAAATTGTGAGAGAAAAACTCTTAGTTATAGACCACATCATCTCAAAAACAGTAGTATTTAAAGAGCCCAAATTGGGTAAGAAACGTTTTTAAAGAGTTTTCGCATTGGGAAGACGACTAAAGCAGCCAGTTGCCAGTGCCCCTTTTAATGTTGCGAATGCCAGCCACACGAGAGAAGAGCTAAATTATTGGTACCCTTGTGTTACTTATTAGACAATGATAGCAAGTTAAAACAAAGCTTACCTCTAGAAAGTCATTATCGCTGTCATTAGGAAAAGTTATTAGACTCTTTGAAGAAGCTGTTGCTACCTGAACAAGTTAACAAATATTTTCTCATCAGTAACAAATAAGTGAATAAGACTAGTAAAGTCTATATACTATCTTTTGAATATACCTGATGAAACAGAGCCGAATGTAATGAAACTGCGTTATAGTGGTAGTAATAATCTTGAATTAATTTCCCATTAACTAAACTTCCAATAACGTGCAAGTGATGCAGTAACTTAGTCTGCATGTAATGAAATATCCCAACCTGTCAAGCACTTTAATGTAGAAAATACTACTTGTTTAGTTCAACATGCATGTTTTTGTCCAAATGTGAGACACCATGATGGGTAAACTGACTGCTTCAATCATGCAAATAATATCAAAGTATAGAAATTACACAGTTGGACCACTTCATCGTCCAAAATGTCCACCAAAGACTTTTATTGTAGTCACCTGAGAAGACAATCAAAATCTTTATGAGTAACCTGGATTGGTGGGCATGTTTCATAAAAGCATGAAATGAACCTACTGTATAATTCCTAAGCTGTGGAAGTACAATGATTAGTATGGGATTAGAAAAAAACATAAAGAAAGAAGCATGGATCAGTCTATTAGAATACAGGCAAATTTTTTTTTTTCATTTCTCTGTTTCTTATTAGAATACAGGCATTTTTCTTGGATTTATCATTACTTTGGTGATATATTTTTTCTCCATACCCAAAACTACATGACGACATGTTATGTAAGTAAAAATATCTAAAGTAAAAATTTTAAGCAAATAGCTAACCAAAAATCAATCAGCATGACGGTATGCAAAAAAAAGTCGGCAGCATGGCCAAGTGGTTAAGAGCGTCGTGTTTACGACGATTATGATCAAAAGGTCTGTGGTTGAACTAGTATCCTCATTGTATTGTTGTGTCCTTGGATAAGGCGCTTGACGATGCTTTTATCTGCTTGGTGGAATATGGCAAGCTGCAATAACTCGATTGACAAGAGTTTACAATGTCAACAAGCGGATAATAGAAACCCAAAAACTCCTAAGCAGATGTGGATTCATCCAACATACAGTGCCATCGTTGGTTTGTCGTAAGAGGAGGATAACAATGGAAGAAAGAAATCAATCAATCGTACAATCTGAGTGGGTGGGTTACACAGAGTGACTGCATTATAATGGAATGACCATTGACCAGCATACAAAAATTTACAACTACGTCATTTTTGGCTAATCACAAAGCATCAGCACCATCCAATTATAACTTTTTGTGACCAATAGTTTTGAAAATGCTGGTGACATGGATGCTTTCAAAACCTTTTTGAACATTTTACAGATTTAATGAATCAGTATTGTAGCTATGGTTACATTATCTGAATCATAGTTACACAGCACTTACCTGTGTGTCAGTGTTGTTTCTACTTTTGTTTGAATCTGTACATAAATAAAAACAAAAGACAAATGAAGCAGGACATTACGGCAAAATTGGCATGAGATATTATGCTCCTTTGTTAAATACCGGTACACTTGTTCATGATCTAGCAGTATGGTTACTTCATCTTCAAGGTTAGATTATGTAATGTCTAAGAGCAAATTTTAGCCCAATGAACATTAATATCACTGGAATGTTTGAGCAATCACTAGTTTTTGCAGTGCTTAAAATCATTTTTGTAGAAGCACGTAGGAAATCTTTTGCCGATGCTCATGGGCAATACCAGCTTTTTCAATTTTGCTACACAATCTTGATAGAAGAAACTCATACTCATGGGCTTGACATCTGACATTTCCCTTCAATTTTAATTGCAACTCTGAATCTCATATTTCTACCCTCAAAACTTTTTTGATGATTTTTGACCAATTACAAAAAGGCAGCATCTGCTGCTGCTTTAGAGTGTATCTAACCTTTAGTACAGCTGCTGCTACATAATATTAGTTTGTTATATTACTTACCTTTTTAATTAGTGCCTAATTGGTTACACAGTTACATCCTTAGTTTGCTACAGCAGTTACCTTGTTATGTCCTTAGTTATTGCCTAATCCCAGCATTAAAGGGTAGGCAAAGTACTTTACGATAAGAACTATAGTTCAATAAACAATTATACATTGTTGATTTTGATAAGCTCATTGATCAGTATGAGAAGCCAACTACAAGGTATACCGTACAAGAATGCAACAGAACCATGAAAGCAAGATGCAAGACTGAGCAGAACTTTAATTCTTACAGTTGAGCACACACAAACAGGAATGTAGACACTCGATGACATTCTTGAAAATCAGCAAATGAAGATTTGGGATACTTCAAAGTAGGGATAAGACACTTCGTAACAAAAATGACCAATTTGATTAAAAAATTAGCCTAACTTGCCAATCAGCTGAAGATTTGCATCACTGAATTTGGAATTGATGCACAAGTTAACACTCTTTTAAGACACTCTTAAATGATATTCGGCAGTACTAGAGTGCAGCAGTACACTATTAGCAGACTACTTACCTGTAGTTGTGCCGCTGTTGTACACCGATGTTGAAGAGGTACAGACACTAATAGGCCCAAGTTGAATGCCCGTAGGCCCACTGGAACCAACTGCACCAGTACTTGACGTCAATGCATCTATAATTTGTTGTGAAGCATTTTGAAATGCTGTAGTTATGATAGATGGCAAGTCAGGAGTATTTGAACTACCGCTAGCAGAATTCATTGAGCTTAGTGTTAGTCTGAAAGTTATCAGTAAGTGTTTGTGGGCTCTCTTTCAGTTTAAGCCTCCCTCAGCTTGAAACCACCCACCAGCTATTATTTCAGACGTAAGTGGTAAACTATGGTGGAGCTTAGGAAATAATTGCAATAAGAATAACTTTTAATCTAACTCCTTTTAATCAATACGGCCGATACAGCCAATCAACTAGGCAAACTTGGATGGGGAGGCTTAAACTGAAAGAGACCCGTGTTTGTGTAATAACGATAAAACTGCAAGGTAAAAAAGTCTAGGCCTATACCGGTAAGTATATTTGGCAGAGCGCTACCCGAGCACGGTACCAGTATTATTCTTGCTGCTGGGAGTCACCTTAGCCGGCCGTATCCTTACTCAGTATTCAATCTTTACATTGCAGAACCGTTAACTGACTACCAGTAACCTACCGATACTACCTGCTACACAGTCGCAGAAGACCTTCATGGCTAGCTACACGCAGTGATGTAAGCGCATACAAAAAATTTTGACGCCGTCAGCATAAAGATAAACGTTCCAAAAACTTTGCACCGTACGTTTACGGCGCATAAAATGCAGCGTAAATCTACATCTCTGGCTACACGTTCTAATCAGCAGCAACCTATGGGAAGTTTGGCAGCTTAATTAATCAAAGAGAACAGTCTCACAATCACCTGGCCCTTAAAACGCTCTGCTAAACAAACATAACTGCAACTGCAACCATCACTCAGCATTCAAACATTAGGCCTAGTCTTTCTACAATAACGCACGGTACGTGAGCCGCGAAATGCTTGGTTTCAAATGCAGTTTTTTCTACAGTTTTGGTTGGCAACATTTCACAATCCGTAGCCATGGCAATTAGAGTGCAATTTAACAAATTGTAACAATTTAGCTAAATTGCATGTAATTTGCAATTTAGCTAAATTGCATGAAATCTGCAATTTAGCTAAATTGCATGAAATCTGCAATTTAGCTAAATTGCATGAAATCTGCAATTTAGCTAAATTGCATGCAATTTCCGCTAAAAACTTTCCGATTTGAACATGTTTTAATCATAACAACAAAATTTAGTCTTGGAGCATAACGGTCGGAGTTTCTGCTAAATCTAAGAACAAAAACGATTGCCAATATAGAACTAAGCATAACAATTTATTAGACGCGTTTCGCTTTAACTTAAAGCATCATCGGTAGAATGAATTTGCAAAGTAAGAAGCACGAATTTATATACAATAGCCACCCATTAATTCAGGTGGCCACGGCACGGCTTAAGATTTGTCATAATTGAATAAAAGAGCGACAGGTCATAGGTTCAAACACACAAGAAAACACAGCGGAATAGCGACGTCATTTTAAACAACAATTTAAAACAATTAAGCATTGAAAAGATACAGGGGCAAAGATTGATTGTCGACATTCAGTTGCGGTTCTGTTTTGAAAATATGTAGAGTTTCTTTGATGCGTATTTTAGTTACGTGATTACTTTTGTCCAAAATTTAGGGTGAGTCAAAATTAATTAGGTGGTTGGGATTATTGAGCAAATGTTTGCAAACTTCAGAATCTTCACACGTGCGATGTTCATTGAGGCGAGTAATTAGGTTCCGTTTGGTTTGGCCAATATAATTTTGACCACAACTACAAGCATGGCCTACTTAAAACTAGACGGCCGGACATTCCACCTTTTAGCGAGAAAATTAGAAGGGCAACTTTTTCGCGACGTTTGCGGCGTTTTAGTAATTAACACGTCTCGTGACAGTTTTTCAAGTGAAAGCAATTCTTTTTCTGTGCAAGCCGTTTAGGTTTTCGAGTAATTGCGACTTACAAATCAGTTTCTTAGTAGCCTCATAAAATCAATAAAATGCAATCACAATCTCATTATTAGCATAGCAATGTAATACTTTGAAGGTGCAGTAGTAGATTTAGTTAATGGTTTTCATCGAAGTAAAAATGAAGTAGTCACCATGGCAATAAACACAAAATAACAGGCAACATTGCAAATTCGCAATTAAGTAAGTTGGGTAGTATTAATATCCAAGTTGGACAGCAGTATACAAATGGAAATTAGAGCGAGGTGCGTTGCCGTTTTCTTTGCCTTTGCTTAAAATTTTGAACTACATCTTTTCGAACTTGGCTATTACCAAGCTTTTGTCCATTATTAAAAAACACATTGCAAATTGAACGATTAATAAATTTGATTACTGCAGAATGATTGTCGCACAGAAAAGACAAGGGAACATTGTTTAATTTCAATATATGTTCGGCGGCAACTCTTTCAGGCAAGTCTGCTTTGCGAGTGACAGTTTCGCATAACTCCAACATTGCAAAAGATTTGCAGACATAGTCAGTTAAATCTAAAGCAGGCAATGTTAAGCCACCGCGTGACAACTTCAAAAGATAATCATAGGTTTCAGGAATGGGCCCTCTTCCGGAGTTAAAAGTTAAAAGAACTCGACAATCTGAGCATTTCGTTTTCTTTATCATCTTTTTGGCGATATAGCCAGATACAACTGCAGCAACTTCTATTGAGTTTTGCTCTAGAGAAGTATTTTCAAGTTCAACAGAAACATCTTGCAAATCTTTGTTTAATTGCATCAAAGAGAGATCTAGGTTGCTATCAGGATACACATCTTCTTCCCAGAATGAAATCGATTCTTTGAGAAGTGATTTAATTGTTAAAATCCGCTCACTTGTGTTCACTTCCCGCAATCCTACCAAAAAACGACCACCACTCATCTGCCGGTATCTTGAAAAGCGACGCTCTAGCGGATCTGTCTGGAATCTAGCAGTCAAAACGTAAGAATAGCCGTCATTCAGCAGGTCCTCAATAAGAGAGGCAGTGCATCTTAAGGTAGTAACAAGTGCAGAAGTAGTTTGTTTACTGAGCGTATATTTTTCGGTGTTTGAAGATTGTTGAACTTTCCAATCAGCGAACCAGTCTGCCAACTTTCGAAGAAACGCTGGCTTGCAGTCATTTAGTTGAGCAGCATCTCCAATATGAAAATTCATATTTAACTCTTGTTTGCTGTTGCTCATTGTCCACCAGAGATTTATCAATTATAAAAACTTTGCCGCATTCTCGTGTTCTGGAAAATAGCTTTTTAGAGCAGTTGAGGTGTTTGCGTCAAATATTGCCAATGCCAATGGTACACTTTGCCTGTTATCTCCTGGGTGTAGTGCTTTGTAGGTAAGCTCTTTGGCTTTTCTTAAATTCGCCTGTAACTGTTCATCTTGATCAAAGATATCGTGAAGCAGCTTCCATGATATCTCTCCAGCTGGAAGAGTGATAAATCTCGGCAAATGCAGGAAAAATAAAACGCCTGGAGTTTAACTAGTTGTTGCGTATATTTTTCAGCAGGTGAGCTGAATCAAAAAACAAATAAGAGATGCGATTCTGCGTCGAAGGATGCAAAATGGCGTGCTCGTGCGAAGTACATCCGTATTTCGATTGCAAATCGCGGAAGGCCGATACATTGCTGGGATGATTATCCGATATTACAGCACGAACATGAAAACCGATTTCATGGAGGCTTTGTACACTCTCTTCAATCTGCGCCGACAGCCATTTTCCTTCAATTTTGGATTCGGGTACCGCTTTTACTACCAACGGAATACTCTTCCTCAAGCCAACAATCATAAATGTCATGATTTCCCATCATTATCGCAACCAATTACTTTACCTTGCTGATAATACTTCTTTCTGCAAATACATTTCGTCAATCAGTAATACAACATCTTTATCGATTTTTTCCTCCATTAACAGCACTTGGATGGCTTTCAACGGCTCCACTCCTCCCCGACTCAATTTTTTCAAGAGGCTAATTGATGGCAAAGCAAAATAATCGAGCAGTAACCGTTATGCAGGCAAGGAAGTGTAACGTAACATCAGCGCAAATTGCAAAAGTTCGGAAGAAAATTTAGGTTTATCATTCGGTTTCTTGAATCTAATTTCTAATAATTCGTCCATTATGTTGTTGTGGCTATCTTCTGAAAAGCTTCTTATATATGGCGGAAAATTTTCGAGGTAAGACTTTTTTGTCAGTCAGCAGTCTTTTCCTTTGGTAAACCAAACTGGAAGAGGTACGGGAGAACCTGACAGAAACAGCTTTGCATGCAAATCATTATCAATTGCAATCACTTCCGTAATTTTAGGAATATGTAATACTTCACACTGTTCCAGTTTGTAAAAAACTGCTTTGGTTTCATTAACTTGCAACTTGTAACCACTCGGACATATACTGTCATCAATGCTTGCGAAATCAACAATTTTATCAAGATCATTGAATTCTTCAGTCTGGTCGGGCAACGTTGTTACTCTCGTGGGAGGTTTTCTTGAAGTTGCAGATGTAGGCAGAACCGATGGTGGAATTGCTTCAGTGTTGGTATATATTGAAGGTACTGGTTCCAAATCCCATCTTAACGTTGTACGTTTACCAACTCTCAAAAATTTACTTTCAAAATGCTTGGCACATATTCCACCGTGATTAGGCGGTACCCAATTATTTCGATTTACGAAATTAATCCACTTTTTGTTCAAGTCTGTTTTTTGGGTAGGAAAACTAAAAATTGGAAATCTTTCGGGAACAAAGTCAATTTTATTTCTTCGCTTTGTATATCCTGTTTTACAATGTGCAATAATGCAAGTATTCACCATTTTATTAACTACGTACATAGCAAGAACCTGCAAGAAGCCGTAAGTCATTAACCTTCTTTCAAATTTCGACTACTAACACCAGTTATGCAAGGCATAGGGACCTCGTGATGGATACGCCGCCACCAATTTAAGTATTCAACTCCATAGATAAAGTTTTAAAATATACAGTTGCTGAGAATTGGTGGAAGCGTATTCATTCTACAAGAGTCTCCAGGATTGAGGAATCTATTTTAGAACCCTAAACAAGTGAAAGAAACTATTGGGGCATATATTGAATGCTACCCATCGCTGCTCTCTGACTGTCATTATTGAGCTATCTGATTAGTCAAACGAAAACAACTAAATTAGATAATTATGAATTGCCTGCCATCCTTTAATTTTGCCACAATTCAGTTGCCATTTTATGCAGGCAAGGAAATTTCCTTGCCTGCAAATTTGCTACAATGGGCAAGCTCGCTATTTTCGTGTAGCTTAACTTCACAAAATCCGAACTACATTATACTACATGGTGCAGTCAACTTGAGAGTCCCACCTCGAGTCACTACCGGGTCATATTTGAATGTTGGGCTTCCTCTTTCTAAACGTCTTACAACTCTGGAATTCGGAAGAGCCTTCGTCAAACTGCAACTGCCAATCACAAATAATCCGAATTGAATTTATATTGGAGCCACAGCCCAAATCCAGAATGCCAATTAATCAAAACAGCTTAGCAACAAGATATCACACAGAAACTTAGCCCTAAACTACTTATGAATCGTTTAGAATAACTTATGTAACCTGGTTCAAACAGAATCAAAGATAATTAATCTTAGGCCTACAGTAAGTAACTTATCAAGCGATAGAGAAAAAATACCAAATCCAGCAGACCGCAACTAAATACTGGCCAACTGTCAACACACTCAAAAATCCAATAAACTCTGAACTAATAACCAAAACTAGCGTACATAACGGAAAATACTACACTGTTAGTAAACTAGCCGTAAACAACGCTAACGCTGTGCTCAAACATGTACCAAGTAAAACGAACAGCACAGCAGGCTGCAGACCACAAAGACGACTATTACGTCACAAGGAAAATTCGAACTAAACACTAGGTCAGCGAACTGAGAAAGTCAAGAATGACGCTAACAAAACGTAAACTCCAGAATCTCACCCTGTCACCGTAACACTACAGTATAGGTTATACCGTAACCTGGAAATTAATATCCTTGCTAAACCTTGATCATTTTGCTTCTTAAAATATGGTTTATAACTCTGAGTTATACCAATTCAGCAACTCTACAACAAGCACATGCTAAAGCTGCTGCTAAGAAACTGGGGGGAGATCACGAGCTCATCTCGTTAAGCATTCTCGCTCGCACATGACGTATAATCTCGGTGTGGTAACTGAGAGCGATCACAAGATTTTTCTCGCTCGTAAAACTTGTGTTTTTCTCTTGGAAAACCAAGAGGAAGTCAGAGCACTCGTACAGCAGCTTTTTATTGCAAACCGAGTCTGAAAATGGCTGCGTTTTTAGCTCTTCGAAGTGTCCATAGAAAACAAAAACAATGTAGACAAGAAAATCCATTGCAGAGGCCTGAAAACGAGCTTATTTATGAATACCGACTGAATAAAGCTGCTATTATGGAACTTTGCGATCTGTTAAGAGAGGATTTAAAACCAGCGCTATGTAGCTCAAGAGTTTTGACGGTGTAGCAGCAGTACTAGGTACTGGAGGTAATGTCTGAAGAAAAAGACCCTAGTATTTGCCTTCGTTGCGATTCAACAGCATTTACTAGGGCATTTATCTCAGCTTCCGACCATTTAGGACCTCTTTTTTTAACTGCTTTTAATTTTTCCATCTTTTGTTTCCTTAACGGTACCAAAACCAAGTCCAAATCAAAACAAAGAAACTCAAAGATTATGTTTTTCTTTCTGCGTCCACGTGCAGCGTGTCCAAAGTACAGAAGAATCCACGACGCATATTGCTTTTTTCTCAACTTTTTGACGCAAACTCTCACTTTTGCGTCAAGCCTTAAGAGGCGATTAAGAGAAATACTCATGATATCAAAACACCCTCGCTCGTAATTCCCTCGCTGTTTTTCCTTGCACATACCGAGAAGCTGTAACGAGCGAGAAAAAAGTCGTGATCCCGCCCCTGATTCGTAAGTCGCAATTACTCGAAAACCTAAACGGCTTGCACAGAAAAAGAATTGCTTTCACTTGAAAAACTGTCACGAGACGTGTTGATTACTAAAACGCCGCAAACATCGCGAAAAAGTTGCCCTTCTAATTTTCTCGCTAAAAGGTGGAATGTCCGGCCGTCTAGTTTTAAGTAGGCCATGCTACAAGTTAATTGATACACAACACCTGACGAATGTAATAACGATTGACGATCTTTATACGGAAATAGTTTGCCAATGGTAAAGTTACGATGAGACATTATCAATTTGATATCATACGGGCATAAAAATTCACGTATTTCTTTTTCAATTTGCATAGAAATACGATCAATAAACTGCAATTTAAAAAAGACACAATGCTTCGTAGACTGTTGTTGGTTAGGGTGGAGTTTGGCATCCGGTTTTTGATTTCTGTTTATGGCTTTGCGAATAACATTCCGAATAGTTTTGGTAGGATATTCATTTTTTGCAACATTTTGGTAATTTTCTCACACTCAAGAAACAATAATTGTCGAGTGCTGCAAACTTTAATAGCTCTATTGACTAATGATCTAATCAAATTTATTTTGTATTTAGTGGGAGCCAAACTACTCCACTTATTATACAGCCCAGTGTGTGTAGGTTTTCTATAAATGGATAACTCTAATTTATCTTTTGAATTGTCAACATTGACGTCCAGGAAGGGCAACTGTTTATTGTTTTCAAGTTCGTAGGTAAAATTAACATTACTGTGAATCTGGTTTAATTTTCTATAAAACAACATAGCACTTTCAAAATCTGGAAATACTGCAAAACAATCATCCACATACCGAAAAAACTCTATTATTTCAGCAAATTTCGTGGCTCACGCAAATTTATGTTTCAAAATTTCTGCAGAAACAAGCCAAGGATGACCGAGAAAAGTTTAGCGCAACTCACAAACACAAGCTTCAAAACTTAGGTGTGCATATTTCAAGTGACGAATTAGATGTGGTTGTTAACCTGTCCTATAAGAAACTTACCCCCATTGAACATCAAGCTCTAAATCATGGTCTACAGTTTGGAATTTTACCAACGAGATTTAACTTTATTGATGTGCAAACTGAATTTGAAAATTTATACCGGAAAGTGAGACCTCGTCTTCAAAATACTAAGCGACTCTTGTTTAAAACCAAATTAATCAATCTGTATAACAAGTACAAATCTACTTATTTCTACAACAAACAACACGGAAATGTTGGCATTTCTCCCGAAGAAATGGAAGCCCTCAATTCTCTGAAAAAAGACAATCCATAATCATTTGTAAAGCTGACAAAGGTAACGCAGTAGTTGTACTCAACAAGTTAGATTATATCAATAAAATGAACTGCGTTTTATCGGACACGAAACGGTTTAAACAGGTTAACTATGACAATAATATTCATAATTTGGACAAATTTCAAAAGTGCTTATACTATTTGAAACGAAAAGGCAGCTTAGAACAAAGAAATTTATGATCGCATCAGGCCATCAGCTGCAGTTACTCCAACTCTATATGGACTGCCAAAAATTCATAAAGAGAACTGTCCTTGCCGCCCAGTTTTGGCTTCAACTGACTGCTACACTTATGAGTGCGCATCATGGGTCAGTGAAATTTTGAGCCCATTAAGGCAACATCCAACAAATCTTAACGACACTTTTGAGTTTGTAGATCGAATGCAGCAAGTAAAATTAAAAAACAATTCGATGTAAAAAGCCTGTTCACCAATATTCCTGTGGACTTCGTTACGGACATAATTTTAAAAGAAATTTATGGCAGTGATTCGACGAAAAAAGTTTACGGTTTGACTAAGCGACAATTCAAGAACCTTCTGGTGTGAACTACGAAACCCTTACTCTAAATTTTAATGGTAGTTTTTATGAACAAATTGATGGCGTAGGTATGGGATCTCCAATCGCTCCGGCTTTTGCTGACATTTTTATGAATTATGTGATTGAAAAAACAAAAGAGTTTAATATGCAACCGGACGTGTTTTTTCGATATGTGGATGATTGTTTTGCAGTATTTCCAGATTTTGAAAGTGCTATGTTGTTTTATAGAAAATTAAACCAGATTCACAGTAATGTTAATTTTACCTACGAACTTGAAAACAATAAACAGTTGCCCTTCCTGGACGTCAATGTTGACAATTCAAAAGATAAATTAGAGTTATCCATTTATAGAAAACCTACACACACTGGGCTGTATAATAAGTGGAGTAGTTTGGCTCCCACTAAATACAAAATAAATTTGATTAGATCATTAGTCAATAGAGCTATTAAAGTTTGCAGCACTCGACAATTATTGTTTCTTGAGTGTGAGAAAATTACCAAAATGTTGCAAAAAATGAATATCCTACCAAAACTATTCGGAATGTTATTCGCAAAGCCATAAACAGAAATCAAAAACCGGATGCCAAACTCCACCCTAACCAACAACAGTCTACGAAGCATTGTGTCTTTTTTAAATTGCAGTTTATTGATCGTATTTCTATGCAAATTGAAAAAGAAATACGTGAATTTTTATGCCCGTATGATATCAAATTGATAATGTCTCATCGTAACTTTACCATTGGCAAACTATTTCCGTATAAAGATCGTCAATCGTTATTACATTCGTCAGGTGTTGTGTATCAATTAACTTGTAGTTGTGGTCAAAATTATATTGGCCAAACCAAACGGAACCTAATTACTCGCCTCAATGAACATCGCACGTGTGAAGATTCTGAAGTTTGCAAACATTTGCTCAATAATCCCAACCACCTAATTAATTTTGACTCACCCTAAATTTTGGACAAAAGTAATCACGTAACTAAAATACGCATCAAAGAAACTCTACATATTTCCAAAACAGAACCGCAACTGAATGTCGACAATCAATCTTTGCCCCTGTATCTTTTCAATGCTTAATTGTTTTAAATTGTTGTTTAAAATGACGTCGCTATTCCGCTGTGTTTTCTTGTGTGTTTGAACCTATGACCTGTCGCTCTTTTATTCAATTATGACAAATCTTAAGCCGTGCCGTGGCCACCTGAATTAATGGGTGGCTATTGTATATAAATTCGTGCTTCTTACTTTGCAAATTCATTCTACTGATGATGCTTTAAGTTAAAGCGAAACGCGTCTAATAAATTGTTATGCTTAGTTCTATATTGGCAATCGTTTTTGTTCTTAAAATTTTGTCTCTCCCTTTTTTTATTTCTGGCTACGTCGGTGACTATAAGTGTATTTACAACAAGATGTAAAGATTAACTTAAAAATATCCATTTAATCATTGTTTTTACTAATCTGCTGAGAGATGAATCCTTAACTTCTGAAAAACTTTGTACTTTATTGTTTGGTAGAGATAAACTAAAAAAAAAACGATAAAACATCACGCGGCTTGCTGCGTGTGCCAATATTAAACATGCAACTCGTACAAATTTTGAGACCGCGGGCTGGAGATTGTATGCGTCTGGATGAGGTAAGAAAACATTGCGAACTTGTAGTGAAAAACATTTTTTATTATTGAAAAAAATACAATAAGAAATCAATTTTTTGTAAAACTTTTTCGCTCTCTTTCTATCTATCTGCTTTTGAAGTCGCTTTTATCAAAACTTTTAACCCTGCCCTCTGCCGACAAAAAGAATTCGTGTACAGCTTAAAGATTGTAAACAAATGACACTCTCTCATCGATCCTTTTCCAGCAATCCCTGCTCGGCTTTTTTCCACAGCCGCTTCATTTCCTGCGCTCTCTATTCTGGCGATTCTTCTTGACAAGTGTAAGATAAAAAGCTTCGGAGATATGAACATTTTAAATAAAATGAAACGCCATAAAACCATCAAGGGAACCACAAGGGTACCAGAGATATCGCAATTCCGGGAGGGGAACCATAGCGATTCAAATGGAAAAGGAGAAACAATGTCAATCAGCAAGCATGTAGATGATCACAACACCACAAGAATTGCACTGGTGAGCATCCGCGACCGGTTTCGTCCTTGCTCAAGGGACTCATCAGGCGGAAGAACAACGTGAAAACCAAATTGATCATCGACATGTTGGCTGATCGACATTGTTTCTCCTTTTCCATTTGAATCGCTATGGTTCCCCGCCCGGAGTTGCGACATCTCTGGTACCCTTGTGGTTCCCTTGGTGGTTTTATGTAGTTCTTGACAGTTTGCTTGGGGTCCCTATGGCTTGTTCTCTTGACAAGGAACACTCGCTTAGCGTGATGCCTATGCACAATGTCGGTTTGCAAGTTCTGTTCTCCGTCGCTGTATTGTTTAATTTGGTTTTCTAGTTGTTCTTCCGCCTGATGAGTCCCTTGAGCAAGGACGAAACCGGTCGCGGATGCTCACCAGTGCAATTCTTGTGGTGTTGTGATCATCGACATGCTTGCTGATTGACATTGTTTCTCCTTTTCCATTTAAAATAAAACGTTTTTACTTGAAAAACTTTTTTTAGAAAAAGCTTTTATTTGAAAAAAATGAAAAAACACATTAAAAAAACGCTTTTCTGAAAAAAAAAAAAGAAAACTGTTATATGAAACAAAAAAATTTCTTGAAAAAAAATTTCGTTTCGACAAAAAATACTTTTGTTTGAAAATACTTTGTTTTTGAAAAAAGAATTTTTTTTCAAAGAAAAAAACTTTTGTAAAAGAAAAAAAAATTAAAAAAAAAATTTAAAAAAATTTAAAAAAAATTTTTTTTAAAAGAAAAAAATTTTTTTTTTAAATTAAAGAAAAAAAAATTTCAATTTCAAAGAAAAAAACTTTAAAAAATTTTTTTTCAAAGAAAAAAATTTTTTTGAAAAAATTAAAAAAAAATAATTTGGAAAAAATTTTTATTCATCTCTGGCACCTGAAAGTCCCTGCGCTAAAAGTCTTGGCGCATAAAAGTCCCGATGCATAATCGGCGGTACATAAACGTCCCGCGCCTAAACGTACGTGCATAAAAGTCACGGTCCGGAATACATCAACTAAGCAGCTGATAAGACAAGAGGAAAACATTCTCATTTCTAAGTTTAGGTATGTTCGTCTTGAAATATACTTTTGTTTAAGAATTTTATGATTTGTACTTTTCATTAGCTGTAAACGCAGCAAAGCTATTTTGTCTTTGAGTAATAAGCTAGTAGTACATAGCAATATATATAGAGAGAGACGCACAATTAAAATCATTGTATGTAGTAAGCTTTGGAAAGTATATTTCAACTAATTTGGCACTATAAGTGTACTTGCGCCAAAAAAATCAGGAATTTTTTAAAACTAAACATTTTAAACATGGAACTGTTGAAATCTTCATCCTAACATATTTATAATGTCACAGGAATATTTCTTGTAGCTAGGGACCATTCAGAAAAAGTGCAGTGCTCGTATGCATATCTATAGCAACACGTAGGATGCCTACTATAATGCCTACTAATACTTACCATGCCTATTTAGAACAACCGTTTTTGCTTTTCAGAATTATTGTAAAAGAAGATATTAGTGCTGATAGTTTTGAAATATATGGTTGGCAGGTGCAGTTTCCAGTTTTGCAAATGACAAATCTGAAGGTTGCTACCTTGTATTCTTTTATTGGTATGAAAAGTCATTTTTTGTTTGAAAATTTTTTATTTTTTTAGTTAAGCACATGGTTACGGTTGAAACAGTACCCAGCAATAGTACATTTTTAAAGTGACTTCAGGCTCAATCACACTTCCTGAACCATTTTAACAAAAGTGGATTCAAGGTCATTGTGCAGCTAGGGTAAAAGAGCAAGCTTTAAAAAATATAGAAATACTTTATTCATTATATGAGTCTGTTAACCCCATTTTAGACGGGCTATTTGACAAACGCACTTTGCACAGGATGGGGAAAAGGCAAAAATGCTCTACTGCCTAACTCCCGATGCGAAAGTTACGGGAACACCAAGAATTTTTTCATTGGTGTCATAAACAGTTGAAATTGCGCCCTCATCATGTTGTTTTTTTGGTTGTAAATCATACCTTGCCTTCGTCAAACTAAACATGCCACAAAAAAGTTTTAGGTTAAAATATGAGCCAAAAATAAACAAAACTTGGTTAAGTAGCTTCTATAAATTGGAAATGTTTCCTCACTTAAGCAAATTTAAAATTTTTAGAAACTATTTTTGAATAAATTTAACTCAAATTTAAGTTAATTTGAAGAAGCTTTTTCTTTAAAAGATTTATTTTCAAAAAATGAGAGAGGCATTTTTGCCCTCTCTTCTGTGCAAAGTAGCCGATGCTATAGAATATTATCGTTGTGTTTGTAATGGTTTAAATCCGTGCATGTTATGTTTGATCCAAATAATTTCGAAAAGTTGAAAATCTGCAATGGAATTGAAGCTGAAGCCAGTATACAAGATGCTGTCAATCATCCTATTTTGAGTTGGAAAAACTCATATAGGTGATCGTTTGCAGTACTTCTCATTCTTTGAATTGTGCTATATATGAGTAACTTTATTACTTGTAGATGTATAAAGATTTGAGCTTAATCGTTATTACTTGGGTCTCTTGCATTGAGTAGTTTGTTTTATTTTTTGTTTCAGATTGTGACAATCAAGAAGTCAACAGATGTAGTGTTTGCAATCAATTGCAACGTGTTTTGGATCAAGAAAATGCCTCCTCTTCTGAGATCGTATGACATTTCAATTTACCCAGTTATTTGTACCGAGTAGTTTTTTAAAAATATGTTTCTTTTTTGGTTTTTGATATTAATGAACGATAGTAATTGTCCGAAAAATTAATCCGTGTATTTCCCAGCCCAGCAGCCAGTTGGTCCAGCGGTAACGCGTGCGTCTCTGGAGCCGGAGGTCTGAGGTTCAAATCTTGAGCCGGTCAAATTGGACTCAGTGTTGCCAACGGCTCCCCACCGCTGCAACATTTCTTCGAATGAAGCTGTGTTGCTCTCGCGCAATGATGCGGAGATGGGCCCCACAAACTCGTTACACGCTTTGGCGTAATGCCGCGAGTCTAATTAAAATTTTGATTTTGATGTTTCTTAGCCTCTGTTAATCTTGTGTTTACTTTTTTTTTAGAGAAAATTTTAATTTTATTCCTAGAGCTAGAATATTTTAAAAACTTTATTAAACCCGTTAGGCAAAACATGTCTTTGTCTAATCATTGTGACATTAGTGGAGTTCATTTTGGCTAGGTTTATCCATATTGTCCAGACGATACAAGAACGAATTTAGAACCGAAAAAAGTTCACGTGATTGGTTAAAACGCTGTCGGTAATTAACAATAGTTTACTGACAACTTCGCCAGTTAAATGTTTTTCAGCCTTGCACTTCTACTCATTGTGGAGAGAACATCATCCAACCCCTCTCAAAGGGATCATCCAACCCTTTGCCGAAGGATAAATTTACTTTGCCGAAGGATACAACCCTTTGCCGAAGGACGATGTACTTCCAATCACCGCAGAGAGGCCATTATCCAATCCCTTCCAGAAAGAAAAATCTGCTGAACCAGTAACTTTTAAATTTTTTTATTGGCGTCGATTATCATTGCTTGAGTATTATACCTTAAGTAGCTTATTTCTCAACCTCAAAGCGAATGTCGGCGATAATAGTTTTCGTCGATTTGTTTTTCTGTCAATTATAACAATTTTCTGTTTTGAAACAAACTTTCGTTTGTAAATGAAAACTTGGTTTTTACGTAGATCCAGTTGGCTTTCACAAAAACACTTTTGATTGAGGAAAAACGTAAGTAGTGGAAAAAATCGAAAATATTTTGTTAATGAATTTATTTGCAGATTTCAACTGTTTTTACCTCTTTCACAGCCTTATTAAATTTGTGGCAGAAGCTTTTTTTGCAAGAGCAGTTGTGGCATGCCAGCTATTCACCACACGGGAGAAGGTAGGTACAATAACTTGTGTTGTGCAAGAAGCGCATCTGCAAACTGCTATCGCTTTTGAATAATTCGATCATTTTTGATTTTATTTAAACGATTATGCAGTATCTCACATTTTCAAATGGAAATCGAAAATTAATCTATTTTCAATAGTATGAAGGCCTTAATAATTAAATGCATTGTTTTCTAACCAAGGAGACAATTTTTTTTTGGATCAATTTGTAATGAACAATGCGTCGGTCGTTCCTTAGGTTTGCTTGAACGTTCCCATTTCTAGTGCTTTATGTTCCAGATACTATCCAGACATTTTACGATGGTGCATAGAGTTATATAGTCGATCGCCGGCCGCTTATCAGCACTTAATAAGTAGCGGTATTCCGGCTTTGCCGACACGACATACAATCAACCAATACAGGTTGGATTGGTTTATTCATTGGAGTTGCGAATAAAATAGTGTAGATTATTTCTGGGTTGTTGCTTTGTGGGCTTGTAGTTTTAAGTAAAAGTTTATACTGTAGGCTTTGTGTTAACGCTTAAATACGCCATTTCTTTTAGAAGTACTATTTTGATGTGTTTGGTAGTAGCATTAAGATATAATTTTGAACTTGACTGCAAGCTTGATGCAAGAAATTATTAATGTCTGTCAGAAAGGAAGTATTTATTTCACATTAGGTCACAAACTCAGGTCTAATTAAAGCCGCTTCTTAAACCTTTTTATTCCATCACAGGGATAAAATTAGATTGAATGCTTCTTGAGTCGACAGCTTGGCCGAGAGGGCAAAGGCGTCGTTTTTACGACGACCCCTGATCATGCGATTAAAGTTCAAGTCGCACCGTGGTTACGTTGTTACGTCTTTCGATAAGACGCTTTACGATAGTTATGTTTTGCTTGGTGGCTTCGAACATGCAGCAAATTCAGTGGACAAGAATTCCAACGAAATTCACTAGAACAATTGAATCACTGGAAACTTATAAGCAGGTGCGAATTTCTCTAAGCTCGAAGTGGTTAGCGCAATAAAAAGTTTGCAGATCGTCCGATAGTTAGCATTTGACACTGTCCACTAGTCCAGTTACGGAAGATGAGATATGAACATTTGCAGCCATTTGTAATGCAATTCGTGGAACGAAAAAGATTAATCTGCTTATTTTACGTAAAGAAAGTGATGATGATGATATCGATATTTCATCTTCTGGTATTATTCCTAAAAAACAATATATTTCAACAATTGTTTTAGTTATTTTTACAGTTTTGGAAAAGCAATGATGGTTAAGTTACACTTGCAGAAACGGTGTCTCACCAAAACCAGGCATCAATGAAAAAGCGCTGGGTATCACGAGTGATTGAAGAAACATGGAAAAGATCTTGCCTGCTACTTAACATTAGACGAGATGAAAAGTTAAAGATGCTAGCAAGAAATGGTTGATACAGCTGCATTTCTCCATCCTCTTGTCACGAGAAAGAGCTAGCGGCACCAACTGTTTTTTTTCTTTTCAGTAAATACTTTTGTGTATAGCCATTTGTGATAAATGATAACTTACTTTTCATTGCAAGACACTTTTTTTAGTCAAAGAAAATTTGGTAATTAATGCGGCCAGCTTGTGGGGCTTGTGAATCATGGAAGCGGGAGCGATGAGGTACAACGTGCCGGTTCCGATTGCCTTGCAACTCATATTTTAGGTTGGTTAATTATTTTAATATTATGAAGTTGGATTGCAATACTTCAAACTTAGCACAATACAATTAAGAACGAGATTTTGTTTGATGCCAGATAGGACAAACTGCTTTGAAAACATGATATTATCAATAAGGTTGGAGAATTTAAATAATTTGTTTTAAACTCATTTAGAATTCTTGGACTTTTTAGCTTTTATTTCATGATTGCGAAATTCCGTCTGCTTAATTTTATGTGAACTTTGTGATTCTTGACCAGGATGCTAATTGTATTTGCCACTTAATAGCAACTTGTCAATCAAAGCACAGCTTATTTGTCGTCAGAGAAATTATTTGATTTTTTACAATTGGAAATGCAATTTACGGATTTCAAAAGTCTATTTTAACTATTTCAAAATTTTAGTTCATGAAAAATGTTACCTGAGTTGTAATCATCACTTTAGTTTGACAGCAATCTTTGTTTTGCAGCGTTTTATTTGCGATCTTCTAATCATGACATTTCAATTCCTATATCTTGGTATCCCACCGCAAGTACACCAGCCAATATGTTAGCAATATTATTTTGGAAAGCGGTTAAGGAATGTGAAGCCAGAGGAGCATCTATTTTAGCGCTTATTTGCGATGGACATCCCCAACAACCGCAAATTTATGAAACTAATCTGTACCAATGACAACTTTTTGCACAACTTTTACACTGCACCAAACTATTTTGCTGAAGCTTGGGAAATTCTTCTCTGTTTAGATCCATCTCACCTTCTTAAGGTATTTTTGCAGGTTTAATGTACCTCGTGATGAAACTACCTAGTACATGCGCTAGTTTAATGTTCTTAAGAAGTTTGATTTAATGTAATGAATAATTTTTGATAATCAATTTTATACAAAAGACAGCCAGAAATTCCTCGTTTGCTTCAAAACCAACTGGAACGAGATATTTGCATAAGAATGGAAAAGATATTTTGTGGACAGACGTAGTTCAACTTTTTAAGACGCAGCAAAGTTCAATGTTAGCTCAGCAAAGTCGATTATCGGCGGATAGTGTGTTTTGAATAGTTATTTGAAGGTGAGCTGCTGCTGCTTTACGACAAGAAACAACGAGAATTTGCTCCCAAGCAAGCGCAATGAACGATCGGCTCGTATTGAATTATGTGATTTTCAAAACAGCTTTTTGTTTTCTCGATATGAAATCACTTGACTTATTTTTTCAAAATCTCAAACTGAAAATATCATGTAGACAGACCCAACTGTTTGCTAGTTACAAGCAAAAGTGTAAAATTTCGCACTCGTTAATTAGTAAAATAACCAATTATAAACATAAAAACACGCGATGCCAACGTCCGTTGTTCAAATTAATTTTTCGGCTCCTTTATAAACATTGCTAGTGTGAGAGAAAAAGAGTTTATTTGTCATCTACAGCACATATATCAATAATAAACAAATGCAATAAAGCGTGCACAATGCGTGTTATATGAAGAAAAGGTAGTATGCGATAAACGTGAATGAAGGCTATTTTCTTGCACTTCTTCAACCATACTGGCCTGTGACCACCGCTTCAAAGTCTACATAGTTTAACAACAGCCAATTAAATGCATTTGTCTCGTGAGAACGGTTGCTAATACTGCATTAATAAGTAATGATAATAATCAGCAACAACAGTAACGGACTTTTGTAACAAGAGGTACTGATCTTGATGTGTAACAGCATTGCGTATTTTTTAGATGAAAGTGGGCCTAGCAAGAGAGGTGTTGAGCTGGAATGTTGGGCAATGTTTGAGCTTGGTTTCGAACGCCCAAGGAACGTCAGAATATACGTATTTTGATGTTTGCAAGGTATTAGGTCTACCATTGTTACGTACGTCTAAAGATTTTGAGGTAGTAATTACGCAATTACCTGCTAATCACAATCTTACGAATTATCTTAACAGGTGTTTCAACAATTCAATTCCAGCAAAATAATTAACTTTTACTAGAACCGAGAATTTAGGGTTGAGGCTGGTTTTTAAATTTTCACGAATTTTCAGGCTTATTTGTTTTAATTTTTATAGGGACATATAAGCTCATACGAGGTGTGTTTAAAAAGTAACGGGACTGGGTCTATTCATGTTTTATTCTATTTGACAAGTAAATTTTACAACATGTCACCTTCAAAGTAATCTCCATGGGCTCGAATGCACTTTTCCAATCTCCTCTGCCACGCTTCCACGCACTCCTGGAAAGATTCCTCCGGAGCTCTCTTGTCACGGTTGTTTTAATGGCTTCTGAATCTTGAAAACGAGTTCCTTTGATCACTTCCTTGAGTTTGGTAAACAAAGAGAAGTCACAAGGGGCCAGACCTGGAGAGTAGGGTGGTTGCTCCAGTACAGCAATGTTATTTTTGGCAAGAAACTCCCGAATTCCCAAGGCATTATGACCTGGGGGATTGTCATGATGAAGCAGCCATGACCTCGTTTCCCAAAGTTCTCTTTTCTCCCTCACTGAGCTCATCAGACGTCGCAAAATGCTTTCGTAGACGTGCTGATTAATAGTTTGGCCTTGTGGCAAGAATTCTATGTGGATTCCAAGGACATAAAAAAAAGCGATCTGCATTACCTTGGTTTTGGACTTGAACATCCTCGCCTTTTTGGGTCTTGATGACAATGCGCTTTTCCATTCAAGGGTCTGCCGTTTGGTGAGTGGGTCGTACTCGAAGATCCATGACTTATCGCCAGTAACAACTCTTTTCAGCAAGTTCGTTTCAGTTTCGAGTTGCTCCAAAATGTCTTGACACACTTGCACACGCCGCTCCTTTTGTTCTTCATTCAGCAACCTTGGTACCATTTTTGCACAGATCTTCCTCATCCCCAGATCTTCCGTAATGATCCTCCATGCCCTCTCACTATTCATACCCAGCTCATCTGCTATCATTCTAACAGTAAGACGGCGATCGCTCTGCACCTTTTGTCTCACACGCTCAACATTTTCATCTGTTCTGCTTGTGGATCGCCTCCCACTCCTGTGATCATCTTCCATCTCCTCTCTTCCCTCTTTGAACCTCCTGTGCCACTCAAAAAGACAAGTTCTTGACATCATGTTATCACCATAGACTTCTTGAAGCAAATTTAGTGCTTCAGTTGGAATTTTTCCAAGACGGACAAGAAATTTTAGGTTGATTCGTTGTTTTACGCTCATCCTTCGCACCAAAGAAAAAAAAAAGCCAAAAATTCTTAATTCTATCAAAGTTTCACAAAACGGTAACAAAGAAAGCGCCTTGACAGAAAAACGTGCAAAAAAGAATTTAGTAGTCACAGAATGCTGAAATTTGGTTTTCGAAACCGTAAGACATTGTGATACCATAGAAGCAATGCTTTTTTCTTTGCGATAAAAGTTGTTCCTGCAGCGGGCACAGTCCCGTTACTTTTCAAACACACCTAGTATTTTTTAATTTCATTTAACTTTTGAAGTGGCACAAATTTGTTGTTGCTTGGTTAAAACTTAAGTTGATTTTAGTTATAGATCATGATTACTGTTAGACAAATCAACAACGCAATTTAAAAAATAGCAAAAAACGTGGCTGATTACTTGCAAATGTCTTTTCCCGCTCATTTTTATCCTTTGGTTATCAATACAAAAAAACTGCAGATGGTTTGACATCGTGAACTGCGGATCGCACAATGCAATACGCTCGACTGATGATGTTCGGTTGGACTGATTGGAAAATGAATTTATATGCTATCTTTTGAACTAGAAGATGATTTTTGAATTGATTCTTTGCTGGAAAAGTTAGAACTACCGTACAATGAGTGTCTGAAGCAAACAAAGATCTTTACGTAAAAAACGAGGCTCTGCCGCTCCCCTTTCCATCTTCCTATGCCTCTGATGTCGGAAACATCTAGTTTTAGGCCCCGCTAGCAGCTCAGCCTAACATCATACTTAATAAGTAATCAAAAACTTTTGTAGAAATTGCAAATGTCATAGCCGAAGGAAGGACATGCAAACCTTGGAATTTCGGGCCAGAGCGTGGCAACTATGGATTGCATCTATCACGTTACTGCATTAGCCTGTTCAATGACCATTTTATGTCTGCAGATGAGAACGCACTTTTGTAGTCGAAAAGTTTACAGCCTATGCGACTATACTTGTTTCAAGTGTAATTTGAAGTCCGCGCATCTTTAACGATTACGGGATTATTTTTTGAAGGAAGAAGTTGACAGCCAACACAAAAGAAAAAATAAACGCATCATCGCCAATCCAGCACTTGAAGGTCTTTTGCCCATGTCACAAAAACCTAAAAAAATCTTCAACACGTTATTGCAATAACTTGAGCCCTATGGCTGTTTTCATACTTTATTGTTTTATTTGCCCTGCAAAACAGCCCACGTCTTATAAAAACTGTACAAAAATAATCTCAGAATTGAGTTGCTGTATTTTTGTTAAAATAATTTAAAAATCATTCAGCTCTGAGGCTCAGGCAATTTAATTTTCTTCAAATAGCTTCCGAATCTTGGCAATTAAGTTTTTTCAAATGACTCCAAAAACGTGTGAAATGTGATCCAAACGGCATTCATAAAACAATTTTTTTTCAAACACTTTCAACTATTGCCCAGCCATAGGCGTAGCCAGGGGGGGGGGGGGGGGCCCGGGCCTCCCCAATTGAAATGCTACCAATGATAAAAATGTAACAAGACTATTGTTTCTTCAGTTTCAGTTTCTTTTATCATCTTCGCGTACAAGTACACGCGTACAATAATAATTAACAATAATATTGATATGGAGGGTCCAGGCCCCCTCAATTTAAATGCCCCCCCCACAATAATATCTAAATCGCCCCCAATTTAAATTGGCCCCCAACAATAATACTGATCGAGGAGTCCAGGGCCCCTTCAATTTAAATGGGCTCCCAACAACAGTATTGATAAAGGGGGCCCGGGCACCTTCAATTTAATTTTTGCCAACCAATTTTGATGGGCCCGCTACAATAATATTGAAATGGTCCCCAATTTAAATGGGCCCCCAACAATAGCATTGATATGGGGGCCCGGGCCCCTTTAATTTAATTTTTGCCAACCAATTTAAATGGGTCCCTTACGATAATATTTAAATGGCCCCAACAATAATGTTGATCCACGGGGCCCGAGACCTTTCAATTTAATGTTTGCCAACCAATTTAAACGTATAACTCGAGTGAAATTAAACGTTTTTATCCTAAAAGTTGCTAACTCAGGCCCTCGTGTAGCCTTTTTATGAACGTAATGCAATAACCAGGGACAGATTTAACTTATGCAAGTCAAGTCAACTCAAGTTTATTTTACCAAACGCTAAAAGTACACAGGAAGGAATCAGTGAAAAGGCCATACTATCATCTAAGTCAACTGCACCTATAGCATTACTTAACTGTAACAGGCGTAAACTTAAGCTTGGCAATAAATAATATTACAAAATAGCTCAAAGTAGGATAAGCACTTGAATAACACTGCCAGGGGCCCCGCGCTCATATAAGACCTTTTTTTGATCTTCACCTGTAGCCTATTTGGCAGGAAATTATTGAGAAAATACCAAAATGCTAGGGGCCCAACTCTTTGTAAATCCGGCCCGGGCAATAACATGGTTCGTAGGCACAACCATCTATTGTACATTTTTTAATAACAATTCACCTACACCTCGCCAGTTTTTATGCAACGAAATACTTTTGAAAATAAATTACAGACAGTAAGGGGAATGCTCATTGAACAAAATTTTGAATTGAGAGGGCCTGGGCCGCCTAGCTGTATGTGTATTCCTATAACTGGTTGTTTTCATGACAAAACAATAATCTCTAAGGAAAATATTCGACTGGATTGTTACTTACTGCTAAAATATTGCTGGAGGCAATGTACTCTACTTCCCTCCCCGGGGCCAAATCACTTACGAAATTTAACCCCAAAATACAAGATTTTAAACGTGTTTTGAACTTACAATGCAAGCAAAAGGAGGACTGAACAACTTAATTTTTTCAATTGGCTTTCAAATGTTAAAAATCTAGTACTTTCAAATGGCTCTGGATACGTGCAAAATGTGATCCAATGGTGTTAAAAGAACTTTTTTGTTTACAAAATTACGAAAAATCGCCCAGCGGCCGGTGGCTGCGCCTCAAGACCCCCATAGCCTCCGGCGGCTCCACCAATACACGTCAATAATGATACGTTTGAATTACAGTAGCCTACACTTTTTTACTCAACACGTCTCCCAATTTAGACATTTTCATATTTCAACTTATTGGTTTAAGCCCTCCCTCTTGAACAAGTTCCTAGTTACGTGCCACACCAGGCCACGGCTTCTGATCTTCCATTCTACGATATCTTTGCCAGGGTATCGAACCGTTTCAAATAACGGTTCGGGTTTAGCTCCTGCTCAAAATATTTTAGCGGTTCAGGTTTGGTTCGGGTTCACTTGAGCACCATTTTCGAGGTTCAGGTTGACTCAAGTAAAATATTACTGGTTCAGGGTCGGTTCGGGTCCATTGACTTAAATACTGTCGTTACTCGTTTCGTCCAGAAAAAAATTAGTTCAGCAAGTTAACATGAATCTAGAAAAAAAAAGGAGATATTGCTGATCCTGTTGATAATCACTACTACTCTTATTGTGCGTGTACCAGCGCCAGCGGCATCCGGATATGGAAAAATATATTCTTGCTTTTGATAGGGGTTCAGGTTCGGTTTGGGTTCACTTGAGCACAATTTTGAGGGTTCAGATTTGGTTCAGGTTCATTGAAGTAAAATTTTGCTGGTTTAGGTTCGGTTCGGGTTCACCAAAATGAAACGATTCATTCGGGTTTACCAACCCTGGTGGTTGCATATCGCTAATTGCATTATTATTCTAAAATAGTTTATTGCGAAAAATAGAAAAAGCACAGTGAGTTTGCATGAAAAGCACTAAAAACGCTTAGAAAACAATTTTTAACTTGGAAAACATTAACCGCTACATCAACTACAGTATCCTCCGTAGAAACGATAATAAAAATAAGAACGCTTTAGAAACGTTAACAATAAAAACGAATAGATAACAATTTGAACTACTAAAATATTTTCAATGGAAATGATAAAAATATTCAAACAAATACGCTTTAAAATCTCGCAAAGCTAAAACCGCAAACATGAAAGAACTTCAATTAAATTATTCTCACATTCAACTTCGTACATTTTTTAAACCACTCTCGATATTAATCGGAGTTGAGAGAAAGACAAACACCTTGTAATACCCAGTGGGAAATATGCTCGGTCGTAAACAAATCGGCGAGGAAGACCAATCCGACACCCATGGCATTACGACGCATAGATGTGGTATAGACGGGGGTGGTCAGAGTGTTCTGCAACTTCAAGCGATGAGCTTCAATGGGAATAACTGAAATCAAAAATTAAATACAATAAATTACTGCAGATCAACAATAGTTACTGTATTTTGCTGTAACTATAACAAAGCCAAAAATAGGCGGCTGCTTGACTGGAAGACAAGCAGGTCAGTCTGCAGCCTTCCTAGTCTACACCCAGCAACTTAACCACTCTCCTTGAAATCTTTATTCACCAAGCTGCGTGGTTATAAAGCAGCGAAGTAACCTTTTGAACTTCAAGTCAAGCTGCCACTTGTCTGCCGCACAAGAAGGCTTTACACTGTCCGTTTTTATTGTTGAACGTCAAGAATGTTTGGGAATATTAAGCGAATTGTAATGACCATGGCTGAATTATTATTATCTCCGCTCAACGAACGAGGTATTCCTATTCCAGTAAGTGAAACGAAGTGATTCTTCAAACATTGCCCAACCTTTTTACTAACTGTTAAAAAAATACTAGGCATCGGAGTTTCTGCAACTTTTCCATGCTCAAGCGGGTGTAGGATTCTTACAAGCCCCGGTTGTCAGACAGTGTGTCATATTGGATTGCTTTGGGATCTCGGGTTTGCATGTTGAAGCTCAAGGTATTGGATCGGTCATAGTGCCCACTGCAGGTATATGCCCTCAATTCTACAAGTGAATATCATTTTTTTGTGGATGAACTAAATGATACTTTTCACCGAGTATCACCTACAAAATCTTCAGTCCCAATGGAAGATTTTAATGCAAATATTGGAACAAGCACAGATACGTGGAAGGGTGTGATCGGAAGGCATGGAATCACTGAAATGCACGAGAATTGTCATCATCTCATTTTGGATCCGGTGTTATCACCGTCGACGGAGTTGACCGGATTTCGTATGGTTATTGTCTTTACCACGCCTCGCCATTTTGATCTATCACACGTATCAGGGGCGTAAATCCCGGGCGGATGCATCCCCCAATAATTTTTGAGGGGGGATGCAAACCCCCCAAATAATATATCGTACGCTGCTATTTTTGACATATCTTGCGGATTCAATGGCCTCCCGTTTCTTGCTAATATGGTTACGGATTGCTACAGCCTTTTTTTATTCACGCACTCAATCAATAAAGCACAAACATCAATCGTTCGCATTGCAGAAAAAAAGATAAAGCTCTGCTTTCTTTATGCAGCGGAACCGAGATGCAGTAAGAAAAAAAGAGACGAGCGTTGCAGATAGTAAAAAAGAGCGCGCTGGTTTCTTGCTAAATGCGCGGCATTTAAGTGTAGCAGCAATAGCGCGGAGAAACAAACTATAATTAATAAAAAATGAAAATACGTTAGTCGTCAACAGTTCAGTACTCAGCAGTAGAGCTCTGGCGCCAATAATTAAGACTATAGCAATTTAAGCGCTATAACCATTTAGATTTCGTTACGCAGCCCACATATTATTAGGCAAGTACAGGAAAAAAATGAAAAGACAAGCACCTCATTCGTAATGTCGAGCAATACCAAAAACTTTGAAACTAGTCTGCCCTGCTCTTGCCAAACGCGCAGAGAATAAAATAACCAACTTTAGAAGAGAAGTCAGTGAATTTATTTTGATGTACCCCCCTTATTCAATGCTAAGCAGCACGACGCTCAAGGCAAGGGGGCTTAAACTGAAGATAGCCTACCGGGGAGAATTTAATTCAAAACCTGTCCTGTCGCTGTAAGACCAGAGCAGTTAGAAAGCGCGGGTACCACTAATTTACGGAGCATCGGTTCGAAACATAGGAATTGTCGGGACCCCACATGCTTGGGCAAGATTCAGTTCAAGAAATAGTTTGAATTTGAAACACTTCAAATTTTCACTCCGGTAATTCTGAAGCAGCGATACTCCATAAATTAATGGCAGTGTCTGGTTCCCAGAAAACGTTATAAAGCTATTTAAATCTCAATATGCAGGCTAGGCAAGCACAATAAAAAAAGACAAGCACTATGCTTTAGTGAAGTAAAGTTACACGAAAGAAAAATGAGGTGTTTCTATTCGCACAAGGCAGCGAAATGCAGGTCTGTCACGAAACTTCTACCACTAAGTTAAACCTTAATACAGATAGATAGGATAGATCACTGAATTTGGAAGTCTTAGCTGCATGCACTATAATAATGATATAAGTTAGTAACAGTAGTCTTAGTCAAACTACTAAGCTTATGCTATTAGGTTTAACTTTTAACTTATTGAAACTAAAGTTTAACATTCATCCTAACCAATACAGCTTTAATGAAATAAATGGTAAAGCTAGGTAGTTAGCCTATCAGTGCTTCGCGAAAACTGAAAGCTTTTCGAGATATTGACATAGCAAAGCCTATAAATAGAATAAAATTGATCAGTAAACCAAGCAAAAGACAGGGCATCTTATTGATCTCAGAGACACAGTAATTCTTATTCGTGCTTTTTCATGAAGAGGACAAACTCTCAAAGGACAACAATTTTCAATTTTTCTGCCGCTCAGCTAAATGAAAATAACTTGGGAGTCAGATACAGACTCAGGTTCAGCGTCAGAAGAGATAAATATTGACTTACATGCAAGCGAACAAGGAGAAGTCGAACAGACGCCTAACGATATATGCATAGACTCTAGTTCTAGTACAGATGATCTTGAAAACCTTCAAATTGATGAGCTCGGCAGCAGCAGTAGTGCTACTTCGTCCTCAGTATCTTCTCAGCCCCAAGTACCGGTTACGACGACTGCCGTCGGTGAATATTCGAAACCAAATCATCCGGATGTTAAAGAAATACCTGCACTAAAGAGGAGAACACAAGCTGTTCGATTTCAAAAAAAGTGGTTCGATTCATACCCGTGGCTTCACTACCAACCTTCGTTGCAAGGTGTATCATGCTGGACATGTATCAAAGCTAAGGGTATGGGATTGCTTCGCAGCAATTCAAAGAAAGACCCTGCTTTTTTATCGAAAGGCTTCAGAAATTGGAAAAAAGCGACAAAAACATTTGAAGGTCATCAAGTTTCGGACACTCATCGTACTGCTGCTGTAAAACTACAGGCATCAAGAGCGCCGTCTGTATGCGTCGTAATAGATGAAGGATTCGCCTCTCATCTTATCATGACGTGGTGTAAGAAGTACATTAAGTGCAACGCGCATCTCTCCAGGCATTCGAAAATTTTGCTATACTTTAGTTATATTTAACTTTAATTTCTTAATAATTCTTTATGCAGCACTTTTTGTGATCCAATAGTTTGTTATTTGGGATTTCCAACAATTATTTGGGATTTCTAGCGGCAATGTCCAACTCACAAAATGTTCAGTGGATGTGATTTGGCCCCCAGACCTCAAGCCAGTGATTAGAGTTGTGTTCTTTCTTATCTCAAAACAAATTCTTCGCGCTCGCGTATTTTCAGAACAAGTTGTGTCGGAACAGTGACGTTGCCAAGAGCAAACGAAGTGAGGAGGCACTAGCGAAAAGAGGGGCACTAAAATAGACTAAACTTTTGTACATAAAAACGAACATTACGGCTACAAATTATGCGCTATTTTAAAAATTTTGTATTCATGTCTGAAAAAAGAGACGTAAGGCTGGCAACATTTCGTAGGTCATCAAGTTTCGGACACTCATTGTACAGCTGCTGTAAAACTACAGGCATCAAGCCCACATAATCGATTGAAAAATCTATCTGCAGCATTGAATGCGACCAGAAGCGCAACCAGGAATTTGCTAAGGGGGCTTGAAACAAAAGTAAATTTTTTTGCACGAAAATTATTTAATTTAGACCCCGTGCTGAACAAACTAATGCGACTCAAGCATGCCCCAGACGGAGGCCTGGGAGCAAAGCCCTCCGCCCCCGCGCAATTTTTGCGGCAAAAAATAGCGATTTTTACGCCATTTCAATCACATTTTGCACGTTTTTGAAGCCATGTGAATAACTACAGTAAATTGCTAAAATTCAGAAGTGCTGGCTGGCGTTGTATATAGCAATTTGCTTTACCGGCAAGAGGGCTAATTTTGGCTGTTGGGGTTCAAAATTTGTAGTTGGCATTTACACAGTTATGTACGCCTGATGATCACAAACGAGCTTAAAATATGCATATAGCGTACTTATGTGGTAAATTGGTAATGTGATGTCATACATGGTGTCCATGTTTTGTGATGCTAGTGCAATGCGGTTGAGCTAAGTGAAGTGCCAGTGTGATACTGGTCGAGAATCCTCTTTCTGGTGACCTTGTTGTCAGACTTTGATCAGAGTAATCTGAGAAGAGGGTACCATGGCAAGTGCAGAAATTGGCCTCGTGTGTGGTTTGAAGATTCGGGTGGGCTACCAGGATAGGCTATGTGTGAATTCAGATGCTGATGAAACTCTAGCCTAATGGGAAAGCAGATATGTGACGGAAGTGCTACTTCACAGTTGTGAAAAAAGTTTATGTTCCAAATCTGCTATTTAACTTCTGAATTCAGAAGTCATTGAAAGAATTATATTGCCTAACCCCTTCAGCTCCCCCTTCCTTCAGGTCAAGTCCAAAATACGTCTAAACGCTAGTATTTAGGGCTTAAAATTTCTAAATGACTTGGTTGCACAACTGACTGCGACCTAAAAAACCCTGAGTGTGCTCTATAAAAACAAAAACAGATGGTCTTCAAAAAAATGCTGTCACGTATTGTTTTAGGTCATAATCACTAACGAAGTTCCGGTAACGATTTTGTAGGCTTACATCCCTATTTCGCGACACATCCGTAAAGGTGTATTGCTAAGACGGATTATTGCATCACATTTGTGAACCGTACAGCAATTTCACAAAGTATCGAGAAAACGGCAAACCAGAATTATGTTGAAACGTTATTATTTGTTTTTCCATTATTTTCTGTTGTATTGCCGTTACGTGATGTTCCAAAAAAAGTATTTACAGTAAACGAAAATGGGTGGAGGCATCTCCAATCCTAATAGCGACGGCACTGAGTACAATATCAACATGCCATCCCTGGTACATACTTTCTTCTAAATTCACACGCGGAATAGGCTCGGTCTTGTTTCAGCATTAGCAACTCAAAATTGTTTGTCCGGATCCCCGGATTCCTTATTATGACTCTGGGTGGCTTTAGTGCTTTGCAATTTGAACCGCCTGCGCCGAAAGTATTCGCAGAAACAGAAACAACAATTTTCTACTAGGGTTTTTGCCCCCACAATTCTCCGATTAGAGCTTTCACACAATGCCATTTAAAGTAAGTTTTAGTATGACTTGGCTTAGTTGGCGATCACATTGTATTATTTTGCAAATAAGGAAAGGAAACGAATTGACAGACTAGAAGTTTATGCTGTCTTTTGTTTGGCTATTTTCCTTTTCAACCAATCAAAAAACAATACTGTCATCGAGCCGAGGACAGGACATTTTGGAGGACTTCTAGGCTTTGAGGCCAAGGCCATGGACTTCAAAATGTGTCCTCGAGGACTCCACCTCTACCATTTTTCGTCATTTCATTCACTACTAGTCTTCTTCCTCTACTAGCGCGCACTGTGGATTTCAAACCCTTCACTATCACGATTTCATCTTCTTTCCTCAAAACATGACCATACCACCGCATACTACTTGCTTGAGCCATCCTATCCATTATACTCGACATGTCCATCAACTTCTCGCTGTTTCTTCGATCTAATAGCTTCACACCACACATCGCTCGAATCATCGCTCTTTATGTTCTTCTCAAAATTGCCGTTTCTTTTTCTCTCAAGCACCATGTTTCACTTCCATACAATATAGCTGATCGTACACAACTTTTGTAAACTGTTTCTTTCATCTTTAATGAAAACCTTTTGCCTTGGAGTAATTCACTACAACCCCTGAATTTAATCCAACCAATTCTTGTTCTAGCTGTTACCGCTGCATTCAATCACATCCACCAGTTGCATTTAATCTGTCACCTAGATAAGAAAACTTGTAACAGTTTCCACGCCATCATACAATATTTCACCTTGATCCTTCAATTCAAATTCTTGACCATGCCTCCAAACTTCTTGCAAACAAAATCCAAAAATAAAGGTAGGTTTACACATTATCCGCAATGTGCATTTTCATAATTTTTTTTGCGTAGGTAAAACGCATACGCTTTTGCATACTTAAACGGACATAAGCGGTTACGCAAATTTCGTATATTATGTATGCACAATGCACATAATAGTATCCGAAACTTCACTACGTTATTTGAAAATATCGGTAATGAAGCAGAGCAACAAACTAGAATGTGCTGGATTTGGTATCTGCATATCATCTCATGCTTTTGTGCGCCATCGCAGCTTTTGAGAAAGAACGATGAAATGAGGCTGGTCTACACCGGACCTAAATCGTGGGCGTACGAGCGTATTCTTTGTTTATTTTTTTACCAACTGACTGCTTCTATATTGGTAAGGCAGTACGCCAAGCGTACCAAATTTCTGTTTAAAATAAACTATAAATATACTCACGATTTTAAGCCCAATGTAGACCAGGCCCTGAGGCCTAGTCTACATTGTGCGTACAAATCTTTTTACGCCCAGCGCAAGAGCGTCGAAGATGTCTACACACTGGTTATGTAAAACAGCGCTTACAAACGTGCTGGCGCATCAGGATATGCTGCTGAATGCCATAATGTGAAGAATTGGATAACGAAAATAGCGAATTAATAACACTCAGTCGTCGCATCCGTTAAACTTGCGCCAGATTACTGTATGTATCGCGAGAGAGGTAGTCTTGTCTTTGTGATAGTAATTCAAACGTAAAGAATTAATCATTCTTCCACACAGTATAATCTACATAGCCAATCAAAGGATTTGGCCAATCAAAGACTTCTGGCTTGCGAAGTTCACATTTTCATTCTATTTGAATAAGCAAGTTTTGTAATCTTCTTCTAGCGTTCGTCGTTGAAATAGCTACAATGCCTGAGAGTTCAAGCAAAGGCAGCAAAAAGAATGGCAAATTGAGCTATGCTGATACAATTGTACAACTTATACAAAATCAATTGGAAAAATTAATTCAAAATACGATTTTGAAAGCTACCAAGCCATTAAAAGATGAAATTGCAGCTATGAAAAATGTGGTTAGTCAGCTACAAGACCGCTAAAAGTTTATCAGCGATAATCACGATAATTTATCAAAAAATTACAATCACATAATTCTTACTAACAAGCAGCAAAACCAAGAAATTAAGCAGCTTAATAAACGAGCTGAAAATTTGCAAAAAAGGAGCAGCGACGAAGAAATGAAGATGGACGAACTTGAGCAATAAGATAGAAGGCAAAACCTAAAGTTTCAAGGGGTGCCTCAAACAGAAAAAGATGTTACTCAAATTATATTAGACCTTTCCGAAAAGCTTGAAGTTAGCTTAAAAAAGGATGACATCTCTATTGTGCACCGCCTACTCCAAAGGCAGCGCCCTGGTCGAACTAGATCAAGCTCAACAAAGAGACATCCTACAATTATCGTACGTTTTGTTAGCAGTCTAATCAGAAATCAAGTTTATGCCAACCGCTACAAGGCCAAATATGTTCAAGACTTTCCCGTCGAAGGCATAGAAAAATTCTATGTCAACAAAATTTGATACAAAGGCGAAAAAAACTCCTATGGCAAACAAAGCAAGCTGCAAAAGAACTGGATTACGATTACTTCTGGACGAATAACGGCCAAATCTACATGTGCAAAGATGAAAAAACAAAATACATATTAAAAGTGAAACTGATCTGGACAATTTGTAGTGAATTGTGTGAGTGTAATTATTTTTGTCTCGATTTTAACAATTTGATTTGAAGTATGGATTGGCACAATAACCAAATTTCTGACAAAATTTCATGCGAGTACAAAACCCTCGAACAGTTTCGATCCGAAACGCTTGGTAATTCTAAAAATGCCTCGATACTGGTCGTTCACATCAACAATGTTAGTCTACACAAAAACTTTGACTCATTTAAACTTTTTTAAAATCAATTCCCCAAAACAGTCGATGTAATTTACCTAAGCGAAACTCGACTAACAAATCGAAACGTAAGTTTTTGCGATATTGCAGATTATCACTTGTTTTACGGCAATTCGAAAACAAGAGCAGGTGATTCTGCTATTTACGTGACTGACAATATAAAATGTAAACAGCTGTCTCAAATCAAAATCAAAACTAGTGGATGTGAGGATGTTTGGGTTGAAATAAACCTTGGAAAAAATGAATCTTTAGTTGTGGTCTCGGTCTACAGGCACCCTCATAATGACAATAAACGCTCTGAAGACGCCTTTGTTAATGTGATAAAATCGTTTAAACCTAACTAAAATCATGTCGTGCTGGGTGACCACAATATTCATTACGATAAAGCCGTGTTATCGCAAGCAACTGCTGGTTACATCAATCATATTGCCAGCTTAATTGAATTCAACTAATTGACAAGCCAACACGTATTAGTCAAACTTCTAATACTGTAATCGATCACATTTCTGTTAATTGGAACTTATTAAATTATGTGCTACCTTTTATCTTCTATGAAGATATTTCTGATCACCCACCAATATGTGTAGAAATCCGGTGTAAACCGAACAAAACAACAGCCAGACGACCTTATACTAGCAAAATAGCGCAAGAGAATATTGATTTATTCTTAAAAGATTTGAGCAACCAGCTTAATACGGCCGAAATGCGAAACACAACATCGACAAATTTTTAACTCTAATGATTAGTTTAACAAAGTTATATTTTCCTCTAAAAAGAATAAGCCGAAAGCCAAATCAAGATTTCAAAAAAACCCTGGATAACCTCTGGCATCCTCGCAACCATCAAAGATAAGAACAAATTGTACGCTAAGTTTCTAAAAAATAGATCCTCGGACCTCCTAAATAACTACAAAGATATAGAAATCAATTAACGCATATGAAGGAAGTGGCTAAACGCTACTACTTTGGAAATCTTTTTCGGAACGCAAGAAATCCTTCCGATACTTGGAAGCATATAAATCAACTGCTTAAACAAAGTATACCGAAATCATCACTACCGCAGACAATAAAAGTTAAAGGTAAACTAATCTCCTCTCCTCCAACAATTTGTGAAAAACTTAATCAGCATTTCGTCAGCATAGGAGAAAAACTAAGTGCTAACCAAAATCAAAAATTTGACAAAAATTATATCAAAGATTATCAATCATCTACAATTATTTTGCATCTACAATTATCAATCATCTAATATCAAACATCTACAATTATTTTGCGACCAACAGATGAATTCGAAATTGTCGAAACTATTGCAGGTATGAATATCCATAAATCACCTGGTCACATTGATATCCCTGTGATCTTAATTAAAGAAGCCAAATTTCTAATTTCCCGATTTCTAGCTAGGTCATTTAACGATTGTTTAGAAACAGAAAATTACCCTGACATATTCAAAATTGCAAAAATGATTCCCAACATAAAGGCGGGTCCAAACTCGATCTCGGCAACTATAGGCCTAATTCCATTCTATCTCCAATAAACAAGATATTTGAAACTATTTTACTCAAACGTTTGTTTGACTTTTGGGAAAAGTATAATCTTTTTACAAAATATCAGTTTGGTTTCAGAAAATTACATTCAACTAATCTTGCAATAACTTAGTTGCATGAAACAATACTTATGGAAAGAGATGTGAACAACTCAGAATGTGGAAGTTTTTTTGATTTTGCCAAAGCTTTCGATTGCGTAAATCCTCAAATATTATTAGACAAATTAGAAACACTGTGGCGTTAGAGGTAATGTAATTTGTTTATTACGTTCATATTTGACGAACAGGTTTCAATACACTGAGAATAGCGGCCAACAAATTCAATCTAAACAACTACCAATTACAATTGGCGTGCCACAAGGTAGCGTCCTTGGGCCGTTCTTGCTTTTAGTCTATATGAACGATTTGCCTAATTGTAGTGACTCTGACATGATTTTGTATGCTGATGACTCCGTGCTTCTCTGTGCAGATAAAAACTTAGAATACCTCAAAAAAAAATGTGAAAATGAATTTTGCAAAATTGAACACTGGATAAGACTAAATAAACTTACCCTCAATTACAGCAAGCAATTAGGAAACGACCAGTTGGACGACTAACAACAACTTAGAACTATAAGGATCGATTACATTGAGGATTTAGGATGGAATCGCTTGGGACTTCGCCCAAGCGAAACGATGGAGGTAGTGGAAGACCGTGAAGTGTGGCGGCTTAATCTACAGCTGCTGCCCTGCAACCTTCACGGAAAAGCGTGCAGTGAAGAGAGAGTTTTGACAAAAAAAAGAAAAATTAATTGGTTTATTTTGCTTGTTTGACTGGCACGAAGCACAATTGGGCAACGGAGAAATTAGATCTAGTTAATTTACGGCAGTTTAATAAATCTCTTAAATTTTCATGAACTATAACTTGTGGCTATCCTGTGCATCATTTGGCTGACAATTCTTATGTTGAGTTTTGAGCCGTGGTCTCTGCAAGCGCTCGGGTTGGTAGGATGTGATGCGCGCGGCACGTCTTGCTTGCTGCGGGGCTTGCAGTGATTATGAGCTCGATCTCCGTTTGCTTTGTTTTAGAACGTTTACTGCAAAGTTTAATATACAGTTTGATTTGAAACTCAAACTTGTTTTTTAAGTTAATAGAATTCAGTTGGCTTTTCCTTAGTTTGTGATCATGATTTATTGATAAGAAGCACAGTTTTAGTTCTAGCTTTAAGCTCTCACTATAATCTAAGTCAATTAGCGACAAACTTTATTTACCTTTTAAAATAGGCAATTCTTGAATGAGTTGTTTCGGCCTTGGCCGAATCAAACAACATTTTTCTCTGTCCCAAGCAGCTCCTTCCAGGTACAAGCCGCTCACAAAGCAACCTGAAAACAAAACTTTGAAAGTTTCAACAAACTAATTTACGCAAAAAAGACTCAGTATTGCAAGTGTTGTTCTCCATAGCAACAACAAACATCATTGACCTTTCAACACAATCATTTTCAATCTATCCAAAGTTAATTATTACGAAAGCTCTTTTTAAAAGTAAAAATTATCAATGATGTTTTTCTTGCCTTGATGAGTTCTTTCAGTTACTTCATCAGGGTTCTGCCACGAAGTTACTTGAGTGTATAAAGTTGATCGGTCAAGCGGCCAGCCATTCTTCCTGCAAGTCGCTTGTACTAGAGCGGTGAGATAAGACTCTGGAATGTGGAGACCTGAAAGAATGAGTTTGTTTAGAAAAGCAGATATTTCTCGCGAAACCCAGAAAGTGCCTTTCACCGATAGGATAAAAAAGTTCAATTAGCACGGTATTCCAAAAAAATATTTAACCTCAAAGGTTATTTTGACTTTTTTTTTCAAAAGTAAGACCTTTTCACAGCGCACCAGAACTGGGATAACAAAGCTTTATCCCAGTTCTGATGCTGAGTCTTAGGTTCGGCTCCCTAGTGACTTAGACTGTTTAGAGTTAAGGAGAGCCAGGTTCAGTGTTCTCCGCTAGTTGGGTGTACTTTAGGCCGCCAAGGAGCCGGATATGGCCTCGATACCGAAACGAGGAACTATTATAATTTTTAAATTCTCAAATTATTAGAATATAAATTTTAGATTTTAAACTCTGTGTTACTTTTGGCAGATACCCCTGATGATCCCGATTACGGGTGAAACAAACTGTAGGGTTTTAAATCTTAATTTTTGACGTGTACTGTGTTAATTCAAACTCCACTCATCATAAGTATTTTACTAGATAAACATGTTTTTAAAGCAGTATTTAATTATTCTTTCACAGCCCCTCAGGGCATTAGGTTGACGTGGCACAAATAACTTTAATCTTGTGATGATATACCGTGATACGGACAGAGAAGAGCACAAGACAGGTTTTTACACGCAAAAGTACAAAATTTTATCAAAGTTTTATATCTTCGACTTTTGCACTAAGTACAAGCTATGCGGCGCAACTCTTTTCCAGATCAAGCTTTAAAGCACCGACCTGACAGCCACATGACTGCTGGCTCTCCCTCATTCACCCAAGCTGTGTACTGTTCGTGTCGTTTTTTGAAATGTTCCATCCAGTTGCCGAGCAGCTTAAGTGTGTCCGGGGCCAGCTTTCTCCATATCGTTGGAATCTGTCCGTTGTATAACGCGCGAGCCAAGTCATCCAGCTCATTGCTCATACCGACTTCACCCACTAAAGCCTATATTCAAGCAAAACATTAAACAGCGCAAACTACTCCTTGATTCGGGTGTAACTAGGCTATTCAACTCGGTTGATATTAAACATCGTCTTTTCGAGGACCTACTAATATAGTACAGTGTTTTTGAGAAAATTTCGTGAAACTTTTTCTGATACTGCGGCTACGGTTTGTCTTTCACTCTTTCGTTGTGACGGCACAGCTTGACTGTTGTTTTGCATATAAGATCTACCCTCTTTCCACCCACTTCCCCCAAAAAAGCAAAATGTTACGTAATGATGGAAATGTGGGATAGTATGGGCACGGGAAGGGTGCCTGTTGCCCTCTGTTTTTAGGGCACGGCAGAGGAAAAAAGCATGTGTAGCTTACCTGCTATTTGGGTTGTTTATTAGCTACAAGCTAAGTTGATTGCTTACTCTTTGTAATTCGACGAGACTCTTCGCCATCCGCCCGATTAGCTTATTCCATCTTTCCAGCTCCTGCAAAAGCACGACTGAGGTCGGTGAGATGTTGCCTCCCATAGCTCGGTGTATCTTGTCCAGTTCGAATACGGCTGGAATTTTATTCTGCGAAAATAGTCTAGTCGCTGATGCATGCAATACCCAATAATCTGCACAGTACACAAACGAGATAAAAATGTTGGGTCTGGTCATTAATTGCAGAAAATGACTGGTGGTGGTGGTGGTACTACCCGACTCCTTCCGTGGGATGGGGGCACGGAGAACTCTGCGGAGACGCAACAATCGGGCCACACCCCAACGTCTGGACCATAGATCAAGAATAGAGAGAAAGGAGCCAAAGATAAATTTACGAAGGGGTTCAGAGGCAGGACAGTCGAGGAGGAGATGATTGAAGTCCTGTAGAGGATGTCCACAGGCACTACACGCAGAATTCTCCTTCCGACTGATCCTGTAAAGATATGAAGATAAAAGAAGAATGTGGCCACGTCAACAAAGACGGGAAAGCTCACAGCAAGTAGGGCGAGAAAGGAGCAGTTCCTTCGAAGAAACTTCGGGGACTTGGTGGTTCACATAGGAGTGGGAGATGTGACGTCTCCAATTGTGGTACTGAATATAACGGACTTTGGCAACAACTGGGGGGAGAGGGCATGGGATTGCGTCAGTGGGCAGGGAGGCACCAGCTTTGGCAAGTAAATCCGCATTTTCATTACCGGGGAGCCATTGGAAGCTCAAGGTGGTGTTGTTGGAGAGGGAGGAGGCGAGGGACCAAACATTCCAGAGGGACTCAGGCAGGAGATAACAGGAGGCTGATGAAAGGATTGAGAGGGCCGATTGAGAGTCAATTAGGAAAAGGACTGACAGGAATTTGCAGGTCATGAAGTGGCTAGTACACCAATCGAGACCTTGCTTGAGGGCAATGGTTTCAGCTGTGAAGCTGGAGGCAATTGGACCAGTGGAGAAGGACAGGGAATAGAATGTGTTGCATTTGGAGCATGTGACATACACTGCAGCACCACCCGGACCAAAAAAGGAGGGGACAGAACCATCAGTCCATACTTGGATATCAGAAGAGGGGAGGGAGGATAGTCTGTTTGAAGCACACTGGAGTCGGGCTGTACTGTTGCCTGTGCAGTCGGGAATGAAGGGGGGAGACGGTGAAGTGGGTTGCAGTTTGTGGGGGAAAAGGGGGGACATGATCACAGTCTCGCGTGGGGTTGAGTGGCCATAGAACAGAATGATCTCCAGGAGGGTTTCTTCTTTAGTCGACAGGGCACGTTTCTTGTTGCCAGGGCATAAAGGCTAGAGAAGCCTGGGGGGAGACGCAGAGCATGTTCGAAGGAGAAAAGGGCCTGATGGTCAAAAGTTAGCTTTAGAGGAGGGAGTTGAGTCTCAAGAAGGAGGAGGGGGTGGAAGAGAGGCACCCAGTAATAACCCTGCATGCAGCTTTGTGTAGAACTTCCAAGTGATTGGTTGCGGTGTTGCAGAGGAATGGGAACCATCCAGGAGAGGTATATGTGATCACCGGTCGTACCAGACTTTGCAAAGTAAAGAGAGAGATTCTTTTGTGGGACCCCAGGAGGCAGTGGCTATGGAGTGAAGGGTTTTGTCGCGTGGATAGAATTTGGAACACAGGGATTGGACGTGGGCCCCAAAGGATAGAGTCCGATTAAAGGCTACACCAAGGAATTTAGGGGTGGGATTAAACGAGAGAGGGATGGCCAGGAGGTACAGCCGGGGCTGGAAAGTGGCTTGATGGGAATCTGTAGAGAAAAAGGAGGACTCGCACTTCTTTGGATTGAGAGAAAGTCTCCATAGGTTTGACCGCGTTTCTAGGAAATTTAGGGAGGATTGGACGACAGAAAATGCTTTCAGCAGGCCTGGGGAGGAGGACCAGATAGCCAGATCGTCAGCATATAGGGAGGCATGAGCATTCCGAGGCAAATCCTTGGTAATGTCATCAACAAATAGGATAAAGAGGACTGGACCAAGTACCGAGCACTGGGGGACCCCACGTCCGATACGGAAGAAAAAGCTGCGGGAACCACCAACCTGGACTTTAGCTCTACGATCAGAAAGGAAAGAGCATACCCAAAGAATGGAGCAAGGGGGAAGTTTGAGCAAGAGAAGTTTATGAAACATAGCAGAGTGCCAGACCGATTCAAAAGCCTTGGAGAAGTTAACAGACGCCAAAATGGTTCGGTCTGGAGGCTTTTTCTTTTGGAAGCCGCCCCAGAATTTGGTCGAGAGACGACCTACCAGGGCCAAAGCCGGCCTGGCAAGTGGAGAGGAGATGATTCGATTCGAGGTGAAAAGTTAGGCGAAAAAGAATCAAGCGCTCAAAAAGCTTGGAGATGCAAGAGGTGAGAGAAATGGGGCGAAATAAGGACGAAGAGGAAGTGGGCTTTCCAGGTTTGTGAATGGGGATGATAGTGGAAGGTTTCCAACTAGAGGGGAAAGTGTGAGAGGACCAGGACCTGTTGAAAAAAGAAAGAAGGAGGAGTTGTGCTGACTCATGCAAATGCTTTAGTAAAGGATAGGCAATCTGGTCGGGGCCAGATGCAGTGGAAGAGGAGAGTTTGGAGGTGGCAGTGGAGAGTTCAGCCAAGGAGAAGGGGAAGCAGAAGGAATTGTGGAGGGAAGAAGCATTCTCACAGCTAGCTTTCCGAAGTCCATTCATGAACTGTCGTTCGGCTCTGCACGAGGTACGGGGTGTTGCTTGAGATAGATGTGAGTGAAGATAAGAGGCATAGTGACTGGCAGTGTCAAGAGGGGAAGTGCAACCGAGAAAAGAAGGGTCTTGGGAGGAGTTTTTTGCCTGAGATGGCATTGAGGAGCCTGAAGACAGCACGAGGATCAGAACGAGGGGACAGATTAGAACAGGTGCTTGCCAGGTTGCAGATTTGGCTCTAGAAATGACTGAGGACGCCCAACGAGAAGCATCTATGTATCTGGGGCGGTGAGCCTTAGACTGGTGTGCATCGGAGCAGGCCCTCCGTTGCTCCCGCACTGCAGATTCCGCTTCCTGGGACCACCAGGCTTTGGGGGAACAACCAAGGTGGCCAAAAGAGATAAAGGCCTTGGCAGCTTCGACTAAGAAGAGGGAAAAGGAGCGGGCAGCCTGGAGGATGTTAACTGCATCAACATCAAGAGAGGGGAGATGCTTAACAATATATGATTGGTGAACATCCCAACGAGCCTTTTTGTAGTTGAATCTGGGGGGACGAGTGTTGGGGTGACGAACTGGAGAGAGGAGGAGGACAATCTCTATGGGTAGATGGTCAGAGCCAAGTCCAGGGAGAGTGCGCCAATCGCTGTGGGGAGCGAGAGACGCAGGAGCAAACGAAATATCGGGGGATGAGCGACTCCCAGTGGAATGATGGTGGAGCGTTGGAGAGGCGGGGTCGTTCAGGATTTCCAGACCGGAGGAAGTGATCCAGCGAAACAGGTCATTTCTGGGCGGGTTAGGGGGGATGAGACTGTCCCAGGTTGGATGGTGAGCATTGAAGTCTCCAAGGATAAAAGTGTCAGGGGAGTTTGGAAAGATGTCAGGAGAGAAGGTCCTGGTGCAAGAAACAAAAGGAGTGCTTCTGATGGGAGGGGAGTAGAGATTAAGGAATTGTAAGGGAGAGTGGTTGGAAAAAAGAACTTTAACACAGATGTAGTCTGAGTAGGGGTCCTGGGAAGAAAGAGAAGAGACAGAAACAGAAGAGAAGGCCAGGTCAGAGTGGATGAGAGTGAGGACACCACCACCGGTGTTATGACCTCCGGAGGAAACAGGGCCCTGTCTGCCGAATGTTCGATCCGTACGGAGGGTGGATTATCCAGGGATTTGAAACTTCTTGGTTGCCGAAAGATGGGTTTCTTGGAGGAGAATAAGGTCATACTGATTGTTGGAAAGAAAGGCAATTAGTTCAGCATAACGAGAGGGGGAAAGACCGCCGGCATTCCATTGAAGAATTCTAAGGTTTTAAGGGGGGCGTGGAGTTTGTTGAGGGTGTGGCCGTGAGTTGTTGGTTGGTTGGTTGTGTGCTTGTGGGCGATGGAGGTGTGGAAGGTAGAATGAAAGCAGGAAGAGGGTAAGTGTTGAGGAGGGAAGGGTGTGAAGAGAGAGGTAGAGATGAATCCACTACATGTGAACATGTTGGTGGGGGGTATGTGGGAGGGGGAGGGGCGGGTGGAACTGAAGAGACGAGGCGAGGGTAGGCTTGCTGGTGGGTGGGAGAGGCAAGGTCCCCATTGAAACAAAAAGGGCAATTCCAACCCATGGTGGAGCCAGCAGTGCAGATTTTGCAAAAGTGAGCCCGCGTCAGGGAGGAGCGGGAGAAGTGCACCCACTTGGAGCAGGTGGAGCACTTTAGTGAGTCCATACCTACCTCATGAGAGCACAAGCAGCAGGGGTAACGTGGAGGGCCCTGAGGGGGACGCGGTTGATAAAAGCCAGGTGGTAGTGGGGGGAACCCTGGGGGAGGTGGAGGAGGGGACGCAGGCGGCGTAACGGAGGAATTGGTCTGAGTAGGGGAGCCAGTTTGACTTTGGGGGCAGCACGCCCAGCAACGCCAACCCACTGCTGTGCCAGTTACGCAGATTGTGCGAAAGTCAGCGCGGGTGAGGGAGGAGCAGTGGAAGTGTACCCACTTGAAGCAAGTAGAACACTGGACGAAGTCTCTGCCCACATCAAGGTGACAAATGGAGCAGGGGTACCTGGGGCGAGGATTATTACGGATGGGACCCGGGTTTGGATGAATAATGCCACTAATTAGGAGCAATGCCAGGATTAGAAGACGTTGAAGGGGAGTCCGGTCAACGGGCAGCCCAGCAAAAAAACAGTCCATGACAATGGGGGCAACCTTTTGGTCGAGCCCCTCGGGAGATCTGTCCTGCCATTTCGACACATCCTCATTGGGGAGGGGAGTGCACCACAACGATGAGGTGGCAGGACGCTGGTGCAGCAGAAAATGACTCGTCTAAGAATTCAACTTTTCGTTATTTCTTTTGCATAACCCATTTAGGCAAATCATAAACGGCCAGATTAACCATTATACCTGAATATCTTTAGCGACATTGTTGATAAATTCATCTCGGCTGATACCACCACCAGATCCACCCGTTTGTGGTTGTAGATCAACCAAATTCTCCCACATTGCTCTGGCAGCCTATAAAACGCAAACGCGTAAATTGGAAACCAAATTGAAATCGATTTAACTTGTACGATGATAGGCTATCATAAAAATAAGATAAGTAATCTTTGATATTCCTATTACAATCACACGGAAGTTGCAGTTTTAAGCAACAGTGAAAGCAACGGAAAAGCAAAGCTGCTAGCTAGCGCAAATTGAAATTACAATTTCGGTACGTAAAATTACTTCAAACTATCTTACTTGGGTATAATAACCGATTTCAGCGTTGGGATGTAATCCGAACACCTGCGGTGTGTTACTCAGAGGAAGGGATTCAATCACTTCCACGTAGTTATCCTTATTTCCTTTGTCTTTCGGAATGAAATAATCCACCTCTTGGTTGTGGAAGAAATGGAATGGTTGGAAAGTGTCGAAGATGAAATCTCCAAAGTACTCCTCCATGTATGTGGTCAACACACGTCTATCGAAGTTGTCGATAGCTCGACCGCCGTACATGACCTAAGCGTGATTGAATCTTGTTTAAGATGTTCGAACATTATCACCATAGGTGTGCACAAGTCCGTTAATCGTTAATCCATTAATAACAAAGCTAACTTTTTCATTAACTCGTTAATCCGTTAAAAAGTTTTTTCATGTTAACGGACTAAATTAACTTCCGTTAAGTTCTGTTAACTTCCGTTAAGGCTTCTATCGTTAATATCTTGCACCATTTATTTATCGTACCGGTACAAACCAGTTTGCACTGGTAACACTTGTTGCGTATTAGCAAGAGTTTTATACAAGAGAGCGAAAAGAGCTCTTTTTTGTGGCAAATAATAACCTGCAGCCTCATAAGTCTAATTATCGCTGTTCACAATTTCCAAAGATTTTTCGATCGCAGCTTCGTTAGTGCATTTGAACTTTATCTTAAAATTAGATTAGACTGTAAAACGTAACTTCCAAAACACAAAAAAACCACCACAGCAATAAACATTTCCTTACAATTAGCTCAACAGCGTCAATACGTGTTCTAGAAGCGAGTAAATAAAAAGAAATGTACCAGTAAATTACACGCAAAATGTTAACGAATTAACGGACTTTATTAACTTCCATTGATTAAAGCTGAAAATAACGGATTAACGTTAACAAAGGTGTGAAGTTGGTTAACGGACTAGTGGTTAACGAAGCTAACGTTTTGCATTAACTTGCCCACCTATGATTATCACACTAGCACTGATTGCCTACAGCACTCAGACATCATTTAGTTTCAATGGCATCACGAATGTCTATGCGTGGTATCGAGATTAAGCTTGTAACAACTTACAACGATTTGGGAGAGAGATATGACTGATGTTCGATAAAAAATGCGACGCTGTTGCCGTTGCGTCTATCTTGTTATGAGTATTAGCGGCTACAAATAACGTCTTTTCTAAAAAAGTCATCACTTCTTGAAGTTGGCCAATGATCATTCTTACATTACACCACAAAAACTTCTAGCAAAAATTTTTTAGTTTTGACGTAGTTCACCTCTCCAATGAGGTACTTTAGAGATCCCCACGGAATTTTATCATCACCGAGGTTGTAGGCTTTAGTCAGGTATGTCTTCAGAATATCCATGCACACCTAAATAATTTGCAGGGTTAAACAAACCCTAACAATACAGACAAGCAACAAAGCATGAGCCTGTCTTAATTAAAACAAGAAATTCTGCGATCTTCATCGTCAGTATTAAAATTTGCTTTGCACCTCTTATTTGAGAAATTGCTTGGCTTTAACTTTATATTACATCGGCACATTGTTCTTTACCGTATGGTCAGACTCGTTGAAATCGTACGAAATATTCCAACCAATTTTCCCGTACTTTCGCCTTTCTTGCACCACCGCGTGAAAGAAACTCAGCACATAGACAAGAGATCTAAGGAGAAAATAATAGTGAGGGGATTCAATACCACAGTGTTAACAGCTTCACGACAAAATCATTTATATTCTTTTTTTATAAGTACCAGTAAATTTTGGGTGGAGGTTAGCTGATCTTAAATTTCACGAATTTTCAGCCTCATTTGTTCTAATTTGGACGTAACTAGAAAGTGTAGGAAAAGCATTTATTGTCGATTGTCAAAGTTGCAAGTACAAAACAAAGCAGTACTAAAACCAAACTGTTTTACTCAGTACCATTGGCAATCCAGCGTTTCGGACTTTCGTGATGTCAGAAAAGGATGGCTTTGCAAAATTTCACGCTGTTTAATCTACAAGAACTTTTGCAAAATGATCCTTTTCTGATGTCACGAAATTTCGAAATGCAAGGTTGCCAGTGGTACGGAGTCAAACTTATTGAAACTATTTTTCGCGGATAACGGCACCTCTTTATTACCTCAAGTAGTTCTCATTTCTTCAATAAAACCGATTTCGAGCAATAACTTTTTTAAGTACTGTACCACAGAAATATATTTAAAAATTTTTTAATGTGCTCTTAACTATTTTTCTTTTGCCGTGACTGGCATTGTTTTTAATTTGTTCGTAAATTCTGAGCAAAAATGAGCCTCGCGTTCTTATAAAAAAAGAGTGTAATTAACAAAATGCCACGTTACAACTCGAAAAGGGACATGTTTTCATTGAAAAAAAAAACAACAACAACAATATAGTAGAACTTGTCTAACAAACCGAAATACCGACTCCGATAACAAAATCAGCTGTGGTAGTTTTTAAAAGCTGATCGGCGGCATGCCTTCTTTTAATCTTTATTGCTTTTTGTTTCGAGTTTTACCACTAGCTGTAAGTTTCACTAATTCAAAACTGAGTTGAGTTGAAAGGTAAATTTTTTAGTTTGAAGGTCTGTGATAAAAGGCATACAGGTACTGTCGTAAAGTATCTACGCTTATGCGACTGATATATAAGGTAACCCAATACCAGCAGAAACTTCATCAAGTGATTCTCACCGATACGAAGGGTGGGGACACTCGCCCAACATGGCGGCTGTTATCTTGTGGTAAGTGTTCCTTAAATTCAACTTTAATCCATTGGGAGGCTCCGTGACAACTTTGAGCGATCGCTGAAGAATTCCAATCGGAAATTCAGGGATCGATTCCGTGGTAAGCCAGAGTCTGAAAAAAATCAAAATGAATCAACGGTATTCTATTTCAATTTAAACACGTCGTTTAAATGAGGTTTGAAACTTTGACGATTTGTACTCCAGCCAGGTGAAAGTCACATCCACAAGTTTGGAGTCAAAGTTTAGGTTTGATGACTGAGCTTGTGGTGACCAAGTGAATATAATGCAATATATAATGTTACACACAATTACATGATATAATAAAACAATCATATAAATAAAAGCGGATATCGCGAAAAAAGAATATAATTGATGTAGTCTTTGTTCTCGCTTTGTTTTGTTTCACTCGCTATATCTTTGTACTGCTGCCTTCCTTTGTGTTACGACTTGCATTTCAGTAATTCTATTTAATATTTTTATGAAAGGACATTGAGACTCATTGCTTACAAACTCACATCATTGTCGCCTCGTGTGAGGAGCATCTAAATCGTCGCTCCGTTTGAAACTGAAAGCTTTATATACTCAGTTGGTTACCTGAACCGCGTTAGGACGTGAGACACCGTTATCCTGCTCCGTGTGAGGTAACAAAGCGTCTAGAAGCACAGAAAGAGAAAGCAAAAAGAAATACTTTCGAAGCAAGAAAACAAAACAAGACAGAAAACCTCACAAGACTTCGTTACAACGAGAAAAAAACTGTGGTACAAAGTGAAAGATACCGTCATGTTGCACTTCAAGCACTTGACGATTGAACTTCTAAGAATGACTTTCAGTATGGTTTCTCCTGCCTCACCAGATCCAGAATAGCGAAGCTGCAAAGATATGGCGGATCATAAAAAACGATTGAAAATAGCTTTCATTTTGCTGAATATTGGCGTTTGGTTCTGCAAGCAAACAACAAAAAATAAGCCCAAACCCAACAGAAAATCTGCAAGGTTGGTGAAAATTGTTATCACTCTTCGCATTCTGATGGAAACGGTAAGAGACGTTTGAGCTTGCATTTCACTGATTAATCAAGCACAAGTCATATTTTCCTTAAAGCTTGAACAATTACGACCAGTCTGACTGCAAAGGTACTAGTAGTGATGGAGTTCTTGAGACCGGTCTCGAGACACATTTTTGAAAGTCTCACCTCGGTCTCGCCTCGGACTTGAACTTCAAGTCTTGATCTCGAGTCTTGGTCTCGAAAAGTCATGGTCTCGAAATATGAGAAGTCTCGAGACTCAAAATCTAGGTTAGGCGTAGGAGTAAAATTTTGAATTTATTTATTTAATGCAAGCAACGCAAACAAAGATTCGATTGACTTTCTAGATCTTAACACCTTTTTAATTGCTTTCCAACAATCTCCTTTATTTATTCACTTTGGTCAATTTTCATTTATTTCTGTCAATGTTTTAAACTGAGATCGTGAGAAACAAAGTTTTGCAACAAAACCTCTATTTTTGATAATTGGCTACTCAGTGGGAGATACTTGAGGTTCGAAAAAACTCAGGTAGAGCCGTGGGAGAAAACTGCTCGACCTGTTATTCATTATTATCTTCGTTATTTACTTATGAAAGGTGTGATGTAAAACAGTCTGGAGGGGAAGAAGCTGCTTAAGCAGTATTATTTGATGTTGATCTTTGTTGAAGGTGCTAATTGCCGCTGTCTACATTTTTGCTCTCTGGTAGTAAATGCTCTAAACCTTTTTCTCGTTCAGGTTCCTTGCACATGGACCGAGTTTGAGGTAGTAGCATGGCAGTGCGATGAGGTTTGGTCAAGGAAGGTTAATCAGGACAGCTCAGACCTCAAAGTGATTGTTTTCAGTCTCATTCTGTTGAACAGATCTTTCGTAGAATGATACAGTTAAGATTGCAGACTCAGAATGATGAAGTTAAGTCTACTTTACCACCGCTTTTTTGTAAATATCAAACATTAGGAGTAACAATTAGGTCCAGTGAAGATTAAAATAGCTTGAGGTATAAGCCTGAGGTATAAACATGGGCCAACAAATGGGGAAAACGCATGATCCCAAAAGATTTTCAGGGCGGTATCGGAGAAATAAAGTCTTCATAAGAAATAATACCGTAACCGTAACTTCATAAGAAATAACAACGGTATTTGCCATGTACTAGGACCACTAGGTTACTGAATCATTCATCTTGATGTCTTGTTTATGAAAACACAATTGCGCATTCCACCACAGCCTTCTTGTCATTAAAATAACTATGTGAATGCAACTGCTTTAGCAAGCCTGCTTTATTTTAGATTTAAACGACCGGTCAGCGTTAGTAGTTAAAGACACCGCCATCGGAGCGTGAAGTCTGCATTTTGATTCTTGGTCCGGTCAAAATCGGACGCAGTGTCGCTAACGTCTCGCCCCGCTGCGATGTTTCTTTGGTGCAGTGTTGTTCAATGCCCATGCACTAAGCCGTGAGTTTATGAAAGCCTTTATTTTAATTTGATTTAGCAACTCGTTTCGAAATCGAATTCCTCTAGATTGGTCCACGAGCAGTTTGGTAATGAAACTTAATCAAATTTAAGATGCATTTTAGATGAATATCTTTGTAATACATATTGTAAGAATATCTTTGTAATACGAGTGACAGTTGTGTTTAGTCTGAGTTAATTCGTTATAAAGTATTATTTCATTATTTACGTTGAAACAATTTGCATTATGTCTCGTAATTCGGCCATAATAAAATTTCTATAATAAAAGCTAAGAAACATTCCACGTCTTTTCAGCAAATATTCGAAAATTCCAAATGAAGCAACTTCCAAAAGATCAACAAGCGTTCGGTCGCAGTAGCTAAAGTATCACGAAATCACCAACGATGGTGAACATTTATCGAAAATATTTTCGAATTTTAGGAAACCATGGAAAATCATCTACCTGCCTTATACAAACTCGCAATGCAAGTTCTTTTTGTGCCAGCGTCATCGGCTCCTGTGGAGCGTATTCTTAGTACCGGAGGTTTGATCATGAGACCTCATCGATCTCGGCTATCTTCAGTTAATCTAGAAATGCTGGTTGTATTAAAATGCAATCACAGTCTTATTGTTTGATTTTGGTATAGGCTTACTTTTTGCGGTTGCATTAATTTTTTCCGTTGTGTTTCGTGATTATTTTTGCTTGCAAGAATATGCCATTCAAGATTTTTTGGCTCTGTTACTAATCTGTAGTTACTGCAAGCTGGACCACTGCGATAGTTTGAACACAGGAACGCATTGCCCAGTTTTAGTTGGCATCGAACTGCAATTTTTCTATTTTGAAGACGGGCGCTTGACAGTTGAGCTACGCCGTCACCTCTTTATGTGGTTGTGAATAGCACGTGGCCCAAGTTCGTTTTTTGGTTTATGGTCGTTCTACAGTATTGCGATTGGCCGTTTGTTTAAGGAAAAAACATGAAAAGGGTTGTCAATAGCCAATATGAATAAGTTTTGCTTCTAAAATCTCGGGTCTTAAAGTCTCGTCTCGGTCTCGAACAAACTCACCGAGTCTCGATCTCGGTCTCAAAAATTTTTTCAAGTCTTGGTCTCTGGTCTTGAACTCGAATTTTTTCCAAGTCACGGTCTTGGTCTCGACCATCAGGGTCTTGACTACATCACTAGATACTAGGCAGTGAACATTGAGTATATTTACGTCATCAAAGTGGTGGTAAAAGGATAAACCTTTGGCCTTAATTGACAAATAGCTACGATAATATCACTATTTCTGTAATAATCAACGAGTAAAGATGCATATTGCGTCACGTCTGCGTTAACGTAATCAATCCTGACTCCTTTTCTACCACAGATAAGCCGTGCGAGAAATGTAAACGTAATTGTAACGATAATGAGTGTCCTATAATTGATTTTTCAAATATACGTCTTGTATTTGCATATTTTACTCTTACCTTTGTGTCAGCTAAATCTTTCCGCGTTATGTGATCAATGTTATGGCAACTACGGTACTCTATTCGAGAGCAACAAGTTTAAAGGAAGTAGCAAAGCCGTAACGCTACGAAATATCTCGTACAACTAACAGAGTTACAGTAGTCTTTGTTTCATATTTTTTTATATTTTTGCTGTTTTTATTATCCCGAGCAAAGTCTCGATGATTCTTTTGAAGGTATTGTGCCAAAAGGTAACAGATAAGCCAATTCATATTCTGTCTTGCTTTCATTTTTTTGCGCTAAAATCTGCCAGTCTTTCTGAAAGGAATGACGTTTTTTCATATTCCATATCGGCAATTTTCTTCCATTTTGTACCAAAAATCTTTCATTCCATACTGAAATTTTCTTCCATATTTCTTTCCACACCAAGGTATATTTAGACTGGAAGCAACGCAACGCATAATATGCACCTTTGCAATGTTAAGCGTACAGCTGCGAGTAGTAACTTGGTGGTCTCGCAAAGGTGCACGTAATATGGCGAAGATAAAAATTACCCGTTGCGTTGCTTTAGGTCTAAACATACCTTACGACCACTTAAAGAAATAATAAACAACGCAACTATTCCAGCAGATTTTTTTCGTAGCCCAAGCCCTTCAAGGATTGAATTGAGCTGTCAGATTTAGTAACTGCCTACACTTCTTTGCAAATAGAAGGCTGAAACATGATTGAAGAATTTATGTGAAGTTAAAATTCAGATAAAGTGCCAAGCAACTGAGGGTTTCGCTCCAAGAACCCCATGGCCTATGGCAGCTAGAAACTCCGCTTCCAGACACCCGGCTGCACACGCTTGTTAAAATTTTATTTTTGGTTCAAGCCCCCTCCTTACTAAAACCCTAGTTTTCCGCCTGCCCTTGCGTCAATTGCAAGCTGCCAGCTTTCGCAAAAATTCGCATACATGGAAATACTGTAACTTCACTTTTGGGCTGGTTTGGATCACATTGTCGTTGCGTCTTCAAGATGTCACAGCTTGCTCAGAACCAGAGGCCTGTGCAAATGGAAGGATGGAAAACGATACTGTTTTATGAGCAGCAAATCGATTGTGTACATAACCAATTATCTAAGTATTTATTACAGCGCGCTTTTTTAGTGGTGCTGTTAATTAAGGGTCCCGCACTTTCTTTTGACCCGCGCCCCGCGCACCCTTAACCCATTGTGATAATTTTAATTTGTATGCAAATGAGCTTGGCATTTGTCTAAAGCTGACGTAATTCTGCGTTATTTTGCCTTGCGATAGTTTCTGTTCTCTTTTCAAGTAAACTTCAGAATAAAATTGCAGCTGTTGCTATAACTGTGGTTTACTAGAATGGTACAGAACAGCAGACTAGTTTGCTTGTATTTAATTGTATTTTTAGTGTACTAATGCAAGTTATGTTTGTAGATCAGCATTAGTTTTTGTCGATTAAACCTTTAATTTAGGCAATGCTGTGATTTGTGATTAGTATCATTGCATTTTAATCGACAAATATTCTCAGTCACTATGCCTTTGAATATTAAAGATTTGGGGCCAAAAAATTTTGATGTAGATCCGCTAAGCAAGAAAGCAGTGGACACATTGGCATAAGTCGTTTACCTTTTATATTGCAAAATATGAAGACATTTCAGAGGCAGATAAACTCAATTTGCTGATAAATCATGTAAATGCAGCAGTATATGAAATTATATCTGACGTGGCCAGCTATAATGACGCAATCACTCAGTTGGAAAGAGTTTATGCACCAACCCCTAACTCAATTTTTGCCAGGTATTTATTGCGATCATGCAAGCAGCAAGCTGGTCAATCGGTTGACGAATTCTTTCAAAAGTTAAAGCAACTATGCGTCGACTGAGACTTTAGAGCCGTAACAGCACAAGTTCACAAACAACAAGCCATTCGAGATGCTTTCATCAGTGGCCTTGCATCATCTGAGATACGGCAACGCTTGCTGGAAGAGCCAGAACTAGCAATGCAAGCTGCTTTTGACAAGGCACGATCATTAGAGATAGCGCATGATAATGCTGAACAGTACAAAGTGGACATGGCACCATCTATACCCTCATCAATTGCAGCGGTACCAGCTAAAGTTGCTGCAGAGAGCATTACTGAAGAGTTTGCGGCAGCGACTGTAGTGGCTAAGTGCTTCTTTTGTGGCAATAAAAAGCATCCTAGAAAGAATTGCCCGGCTCGTGATACTGAGTGTTACCGATGTAAAAAAAGGGGGCACTTTGCAAAAGTTTGCCGTTCAAACAGCTACCCGACAAGCAGTTCTACTCAAAAGGATACATGCGCTTCCTTGATGAAGCTAACTCCACAAGATAACTGTTCCAACGATGGAATTCAAAGTGGCCATGACAAGGTAAACGTTTCTGTAAAAGTTAATGGCGTTTTTGCAAATGCACTAATTGACACAGGATCTGCGTTATCGCACATTAGTGATTGTTTTAGTGAACCATTGAATTTAGTGCTTCATAACTCAAACCACAGCATCGGTCTGGCTATAAAAGGTTGTGCCTCATCTAGTTTAGGAGTATCCAGAGTAAAAGAAGAATTAAATGGTCGAAGCTATAGTCAAGTTACTGTGACCGTTTTAAAAGACTTGTTAACTGACGTTGTATTAGAGTAAGATTTCTTTGAACAACATAAGAGCATCAACATACAGTTTGGGGGCACTAAACCTGCATTACATCTCGGTGCTTTACAGCCAATTAAAACTTCTACGCCAGTAAAACTTTTTGAATATTTGAAAGAAAACTGCACTCCTATTGCTACGAAAGAGCGTCGGTATTCTACACATAACAAAAAGTTTATTTGTGCTGAAGTAATACGTTTACTTTCCGAAGATCTTATTGAACAAAGTAATTCTCCGTGGCGAGCTCAACCATTTGTGATCACACCAGAAAACCACCGAAAGCGACTAGTAATTGATTACAGTCAAACAATCAATAAATTCACCCAGTTGGACGCATATCCCCAACCTCTTATGCAAGATGTAGTCAACTAGTTGCTCATTATAAAATATACTCGACACTGGACATGTCAAGCGCCTATCATCAAGTGGAGTTACCTACTAGCGATCGAATGTACTCGGCTTTCCAAGCCGATGGTTCCCTCTGGCAGTGGAAAAGAATTCCTTTTGGCTTGGCGAATGCAGTTCCTGCTTTTCAACGTATCGTAGTTGATATTATAAAACAAAATGACTGTAAGGGCACTTTTGCTTACCTTGATAATATTACAGTGGGGGAAAGACTCAGCGTGAGCATGACGAAAATTTGGCAAAATTTTTGAAGGTAGCCCGAGAATGCAACTTAACTTTCAATGATTCAAAATGTGTTTACTCCACTGATTGTGTCAAATTGCTCGGCTGTCAGATAACAGAGAGATGCTTAAAGCCAGATGAGGACCGAGTAAAAACCCTCTTAATGCTTCCACTCCCTACAAGTATGAAAGAGCAACAACGTATTGTGGGCTTGTTTGCCTATTATGCCCAATGGATTATGCAGTATTCTAACAAAATCAAACCACTGCTTCAAAACTGTACTTTTCCATTAAGCAACGAGGCTCTTAAATCGTTTGAACTTTTGAAGTCCAAACTGGCTGAAGTGTCTTTAGATATCATTGATGAAAGGGCACCATTTGTTGTAGAAACAGATGCTTCCAACATTGCACTGTCAGCGATTCGTAACCAAAATGGTAAACCCATGGCATTTTTCTCAAGATCGTTGCATAAAACTAGAACTCAATCATTCCAGTATCGAAAAAGAAGCTGCCGCCATTGTAGAGGCAGTTCGCAAATGGAGTCATCTTCTAACTGGTCGCAGGTTTAAGTTAATTATCGATCAGCGATCAATTGCATTTATGTATGACAGCAAAAATCGTGGAAAAATTAAAAACTCGAAGATCTTGAGGTGGCGAACTGAACTTTCACATTGAAATTGTCTACCATGCTTTGAAATTGTCGACTTTGAAATTGTCTACCGTGCCGGTAAATTTAATATGGCACCTGATACTTTGTCCAGAGTGTACTGCACAAGTGTTACTTTAAATTATTTGCATGAGATTCATTGTGCTTTGTGTCATTCTGGTGTTACTAGAATGTGCCATTACGTTAAAACCAAAAACTTACCCTATTCGTTAGACGAAATTTGAAAAATGACTGCAAGTTGCAGAGTGTGTGCCGAAGTTAAGCCTTGTTTTCATAAACCGCCAGAAACTCATCTCATAAAAGCAACTCAACCCATGGAGCGTTTAAGCTTGAATTTTAAAGGCTCAATTGCTGGTTGTACGCGAAACAGATATATGCTGACAGTGGTGGATGAGTATTCAAGATTTCCGTTTGCTTTTTCTTGCTCCAGTATGGGATGCTAACACTGTAATTACATGTTTATCAGAGCTATTTGCAATGTTTGGTATTTGTTCTTTTATTCACTCAGATTGTGGGCCTGCTTTCATGCCTAAAGAATTTGGTTCTTTTTTGCATGACAAAGGTATTGGTGTTAGCAGAACGTCTATTTACAATCCCCGCGGAAATGGCCAGAGTGAAAAATTTAATGCTACCATATGGAGTGCTGTAAAACTTGCTTTGAAAAATCATAATTTGCCTGTTTCTAAATGGGACACAGTTTTACCAGATGCACTACACTGTATTCGTTCTTTATTGTGTGCAGCTACCAATGAAACTCCTCATGAACGGTTTCTGAAATTTAGTCGTCGTTCTATCCTTGGCGGATCAGTTCCATCTTGGTTGCATAAACCAAGGCCTGTTTTACTAAAACGTCACGTACGTTCAAGTAAATACGAACCAATCGTTGACTAAGTAGAGCTTATTCATGCTACCCCATCTTATGCTCGTGTTAGAATGGCAAATGGTCGTGAAGCTACAGTTTCTCTTCGTGATGTGGCCCCGATTGGGGATGAACGTGAATGTAATTGCACTAATTTGACAGAGAGTGATAATGATAACTGACAAGTTTGACGTCCTTTGTGGTCGACTCCTGGGAAATCATAACGACTTCCACTGGCAGTTAGGTGGCCAGATCAACCGCCAACCCTGCAGCTACAAAGCAGCTCGAGTCATAAGATGCACAGAGCTGGACAGCGCTGTTTCGAGCTTTTAGCTCTCATCGGCAGCCCTCAGCTTCTCTAACAAAGTTATTCCCCAGCTGGACAAGACTCTTGGCCGAACTGGACAAACCTTAAGGGCTTGCACAGCGGCAGAGGCTTTCTAGGGAATAAACGATTTTTCACTTGTGGTACTTAAAAAAAACAAGTGAAAAAATCGCTGAACCCTTGTAGAAAGGACAGCCATAGGCTATCCCTACCACAAGGGTTCCCCTTGGGTGACCACGGAAATCATAACCAACAAGTTTGACGTCCTTCGTGGTCGACTCCTGGGAAATCATAACATGTTGTTTCTTGTGATGGTGCTAGTTCTAGTGTTCGAAATCAGGCCTCAGAACCTCAGAGCCCAGACTTTGCTGTAACTGAAGCCAGTGACAATAATTCTTTTTCTGTCGCTGACGACTTTGTGCCTCCTTCTCCAGAACCTACTGGTCCCAGACGTTCAACTCGTATTAGTCGTCCTCCCGAACGTTTTACGTATGATCGTAACCACATTCGTTAATGTCAAATTTTGTGCTTAAATTTCTTTTGGGGAGATGATTGTGATAATTTTAATTTGTATGCAAATGAGTTTGGCGTTTGTCTAAAGCTGACGTAATTTTGCGCTATTTTGCCATGCGATAGTTTCTGTTCTCTTTTCAAGTAAACTTCAGAATAAAATTGCAGCTGTTGCTATAACTGTGGTTTACTAGAATGGTACAGAACAGCAGACTAGTTTGCATGTATTTAATTGTATTTTTAGCGTTACTAATGCAAGTTATGTTTGTAGATCAGCATTAGTTTTTGTCGATTAAACCTTTAATTTAGGCAATGCTGTGATTTGTGATTAGTATCATTGCACCCACCTCTATCCACAATACAATCCCGGGCTTACTTTAGTTACAGCCCCTCAACTAGAAAAGTTGCTTGGGAGGAAGGCAAATAGTTTCTTGAAAGAGGGATCGCAAAATATTTAAGAATTTTTATTAAGCCATTAGACATTATTTGTTTATTTTATGCATACAAAAAAATGAAAACAAACAAACAACAAGCCAAATAAATACGTTTACACTGTACAGTCTATGAAACACATTCAAATATCGGTCTACTGCCTGCTGCTTTAGAATTTTTGTGTATTTCGTTGGAAGGGAAGACTGCGATGGGACCAACTTGGTCTTCGAGTCAAGCAGCCACCTAAAATCTAAAAACCTAAAATCGATGCAATAAAGTGATATTTTTAATAGTATAAACAATAATTCATAACAGCTACTGCAGTTGAGAGCTAATTAAAAACTAAATGTAAAAAAAAACGCACGAATTATTGAGTTGTGTTACTAGCTACATATTGAGGCATACTTTGAATTGTTTTTTATGAGCTTTTTTGAATTTTAAATACGAGTAATCTTTTCACTTTTGAGGAATATTATTCAAGAGTACTGATTCTTGAGGTATTCCAAAACTAACCTTTCCACATTAGAAAAACAATTAATTATATTTGTGTATTGTTGCCGATTAGCTAGGTACGAGGCAAGCAAATCATTAGCTTTTTTTTTACATCAAACAATATTAAATAAGAAAAAAGTTTATGTTGAAAATTATTACAACATTTTGTAACTAAGTTAAGCATGGCATTATTTGTAGAATAACTTTTTCTAAAACCAAATTGATTGGGAGCAAGGATATTATTGCGGTCAAAAAATGAAACAGTTCGATTGTAAGCCAAGGAAATCACCTAGAGAGCATAAGAAAGCGCTGCAAATCCCTAGCGGGGTCCAGGGCTGAGTCTGCAAGCTTTGATTTTTAATTAACTGCACAATAAATATACAAAGAGCGCTAATTCTTATGATTGTATGCACCATCGTAGATTAATTTTGATTCGCGAATCATCATTTTTTGATCTTTTACACCGTTGAACTTAATACATAAACATATACTGAACTCGCTTGTTTCAAGAAGTTATTCGTAAATTACATCATAATCATTTTAGCAATTCCACGGCCACTAGTCCAAACTTTTCCCAAAAAGTTTTGTTAATTCGCGTTTGTGTAATATGACCCTAAAAGTAGTTATTGGCTGAAATTCTTGCTTAGTTTTAGCACGACATGAAAAAATCCAATAAAAAATTCATCATAAAAATCTAAAATAAAACGTTTAATAAAAAATAACCGGTAAGCTTTGTAAAACATAATAATGTTAATCAAACTTAAATAAAACTTTATTGCATTTTTAGCAAATTTTTTAGGTTTTATTAAAAAGTAAGTTGTTTGTTCATTAATCCTTTGGTGTCAGTTTAGCGAGCTTTTCCAAACATCTTCTCTATCAAAAAATTCGCTCTCTACACGGTAGTCAGCAATAACAAAAACCCTTAGTCAGCAAAATTGCCGCTGTATCTGTTTCCATTATTGCTACAAGTGGTTCAATGCTTGATCATGAACAACCTTCTCTTTCTCTCGCAAGCTATTACTTGCGCCGCTCTTCGGATTTTCATTTTAGTCTCTTTATTTAAATTTGGACATCACAGGCTTTCGTTGAACTGTTTATTGCGTCAGAGATAAAATCTAGCTCAACCAGAACATTGTGTCACTGAGCTGCTCAATCATAACTGATTTATTTCAAAATTACAAGGAAAAATAATAATGCTCAGGTTTTAAAAATGTAGAAATATTGTCAACATATAAGTACAAGTGTTTTAACCAATGTTTAGGGTGTTCACTGGACACCTGGAGTAACCATACGCCCATGCAAAACAAATCCTCATTCAAGATACATTTTAAAGGGGAACTCTAGCCTAGCCAGTCTATACGTCATTAAATACCCTACGAAATTCTAAGGTCTTTGAAAAAAGAACGAACTCTCAAAGACTTGTAGTTTTCAGGAAATCTGCAAAAAAACTGGCGAAACGAAAGTCGATTCTGATGACGTATTGCGTGGCTTGTGCTTCGCTAGTTTTGTGGAAGCAAGTCTAGATATAGCAAGTAAGTTGAATATTTCGTAAAACAATAAAATCCAGGCGCAGCTGGTAAGCTTTTTTGGTGTTACTAGCAGGTTTTAAGCCCAGGAAATTTAATAGGCGTAGTCTCGAGTCTCGACTAAGACTTTATATACAGACCAGACTCAGAGACTTTTTAACAGTACGGTCGCTTAGCGTAGTACTACATGCACCCATACAGGCCGTTAGCTGTTACCAGTATGTCTAATCAGCAACTTGATTAAAAAAAGTGACGGCATTCAATACTATCCTGGTAAGCTGTACCAGTATGTTGTATCATTATCTTACGGTAACCATTGTAACTAGTTCAGAGTAAGCAAATTTGGCATTGGCTTGTAACTGAAAATTGACGAGATTCGCTCTACATGATACTAACCTAAATATTTTACCAGTATACGCAGAGCAATATTTTAGTTGTTTACTGGTGAGATATTTCAAGATTAGACAATTCAATACCGGGTCCAAAAACATGTTTTCGAATTTTATTCATTTTGTAACAATCGATTTCTTTTTTTTCTCCCTCTTTATCTTGAGTGAACCCTATATCCAGAGCTAGATAACCCTATATCTTGAGCTAACCCTTATCTTGAGTTAAGGGGGAATCGAAACGGTCCCCCCTTCACATATTTTGCAATTTTGTTATGAAGCAGTTACGCTACCATCATAAAATTTCCTGATTTTTACTACAATTTACTACTTCAACTATAATTTCCAAAACCCTTATTACCCTACGACAGATAGATTTGGAGGTATGAAAGGATTTTCAAGGTCGACTTTTCAGCAATTTAGCATAATCCTATTTATTCCCATTGTTCATTCATAATTAGCAATTTCACGCGACTTCGTGAACAGTAAATTGCGCATAAGAACGTAAACTCAGCGACATCTTGAACAGCATTGTTTCACTCCTTTACTAAAGAAACAGGAACAAAAGACCACATTTATAATTTTGCCTGGAGCACATAATTTTCACACTGCAATGATATCCAGAGCTTTGAGCTAAATTTTTCGTAAAGTAGTTTGGTAAATGCAAATACTTTGGTAGAATTAACGAAAATTATTGTACCGCAGTAAACGCATTATGATCATTTTCTAGAAAAACTGTTCTTGCTTTCTCAGAAAACAGCACAGCCAATACAACCGAAGATTTTGTTTTTATTGCTAACGTTTCGAGATGAAATAAAAATTCAAATTGGTTTATTTTTGTTCAAGTTTGTTGCCTACTCATAGATTAGCTTTGATAATGAAATGAGCACAATCTCGAAAAGTAAGCAATAAAAACAAAATGCTTTCAGTTGTATTGGCTTTGCGCTTTTTACTGAGAATTATTCGCCGATTTCGTCATTTTGCTCCAATGTTCTTGCTTTTTTCGGCAAAATCATGGACTAATTAATGGTTTTTCAAATGGAAGTTGAACTCCAACAGCAACAAAAATAAAAAATAAACTAAAGATCAAGCAAACGGCACTTGTCTGTTTTAGGGTTTCGGCGAAATATTTTTTTTCTTCATGATTATTGATGAAAAGCTTGCTAGGGGTACAGAATTTCAAAATAGCTTTGATGGCCTCGAGCAATCATTTCCACTCTTTGAAAAATGGGTAGCCGTGAAAAAAACTCTTTTAGATTGAACGTTTTCGCTTAGCTCTCTTCATGAATGTACGCTGGAATGAAGAAAAACTAAAATGCAGTGGCATGTATAGAGGTTGACTACATTGAAATGAAAATGGGTTGCTTATTATGACGTAAGATGCTGCAAAAATCACCTGAAATAGTGTAAAGTCAATGCAAAAATATAAAAAATTTCTCGTCGTACTATGATTGGTCAAAATTGGTCATTCTGGCAATTTGATTGGTGGAAAAATATTGTTTCGTTTTAGTCGGAAATGTGAAAGAAAAAAAATTAATGTGAAATTTGGAGTGAATAAACGAATTCGTTTTGACGGCAAAGAATAGGCTGTAAGGAATTGATGTAGGTTGCTTCCAGAACTGATAAATGGAACGAAGATCTTGCTGTGGCCAAAATGGAAAATTGTGCATTGTTGTAATGTTTGGTACATTCTTCGTTCTCTAATAAATGCTGTCCGATTGCATAATCACAGTAGACACTAGGGGTGCTAGTGATTTTTCGTTGGTCTTTTGTCACTTCTTATGCATCTCGGAATGTGTTGATTAATTCTGTCTTGAAATCGTTGGGAAGTTCGATTACGTACCGACAGTCACAGCGGCACATGTATTGATAGACGACTACCTATACTTTGTTGAAGGGAGAGTAGAAACATCTTTATGAATTGCAGGCAAATTTTTTCCCGTTGTAAAAATAATGCGAGGTTCAACAGCTTGGTAACATCGGTTGTTAGCAATCTTGGTTTGCTTTTAAAAATTCAAAGAAATTTTGCCAATCCATAGGAGCTTCAAGTAAACTGGACACTTTTGTGGTCCTTCTTTTGGTTTACTGTTAAAACGCGCAATTTTCTCATGGTGATTTGAATAATGCTTTCTTGGTATCCATTATTCCGTAGAATGGAGTTGATGTTTTACAGTTCATGCTGCAGTTTACTTTCGAACAAATCATCAATGCTCGATGCGCAAGTGTTTCAATCAAGTTGGTTTTACGTTTTGTAGGCCCAAACGAATCCCAACGAAAGTACTGTCCAGTAAAAGTGGGTTTCCTGAAAGCAGAAGTTAAAAATCCCTCATTGCTTTTCTCCTCCAAAACATCTAAAAACGGGACCTGATCATTCTGTTTGAAATGTGAACTCTAATGCCGAATGCATTGAATTCAGGGCGTCAAGAAAAAAAGTGCATTCATTTACTGATCCAAAAATGGCAAAAGTGTCATCTACATAACGCTGATAAAGAAATGGTTTGGTTGTGGACTCAAAAAGCTTGCTCTCATGGCATCCAACAAATATATTGGGTAAAGCAACACTTAGTGGGCTACCCATCGCCACGCCATCAGTTTGCTTCTGCATGTTGTTGTTAAAGCTGAATTCCACCGATTTAGTGACAGTGATCATTAATTCCACGAAGATTTCTTTGGGGTAGTCTGGAGGTATGAGCTCACCACCATACAATGCATCCGCACAAATTTGAATTGTTTTCGCTAATGGAACATTAGTGGTCAAACTGTGAATGCTAAATGAGCAAAGAAGCGTTTCTTTTGGATGCATTTGAAGATTTTACATCTCTTTAACAAAAGCGAATGAGTCTTTTATGCAATTGTTTGATTAAAGCTGTAAAACCAGATCAATAACAGCTGCCAAATATTTTGCCACAGCGTGTTGCGATGAGCCAACCACAGATAAAATTGGTCGAAGAGGGAATTCTTTTTTGTGCACTTTAGGCAAGACATAAAAATTAATGAACACTGCCACTAAATCGGTGGAATTCAGCTTTAACAACAACATGTAGAAGCAAACTGATGGCGTGGCGATGGGTAGTCTACTTAGTGTTGCTTTAGCCAATATATTTGTTGGATGCCATGAGAGCAAGCTTTTTGAGTTTATAACCAAACCATTCCTTTATCAGCGTTATGTAGATGACACTTTTGCCATTTTTGGATCAGTAAATGAATGCACTTTTTTTCTTGACGCCCTGAATTCAATGCATTCGGCATTAGAGTTCACATTTCAAACAGAATGATCAGGTCCCGTTTTTAGATGTTTTGGAGGAGAAAAGCAATGAGGGATTTTTAACTTCTGCTTTCAGGAAACCCACTTTTACTGGACAGTACTTTCGTTGGGATTCGTTTGGGCCTACAAAACGTAAAACCAACTTGATTGAAACACTTGTGCATCGAGCATTGATGATTTGTTCGAAAGTAAACTGCAGCATGAACTGTAAAACATCAACTCCATTCTACGGAATAATGGATACCAAGAAAGCATTATTCAAATCACCATGAGAAAATTGCGCGTTTTAACAGTAAACCAAAAGAAGGACCACAAAAGTGTCCAGTTTACTTGAAGCTCCTATGGATTGGCAAAATTTCTTTGAATTTTTAAAAGCAAACCAAGATTGCTAACAACCGATGTTACCAAGCTGTTGAACCTCGCATTATTTTTACAACGGGAAAAAATTTGCCTGCAATTCATAAAGATGTTTTCTACTCTCCCTTCAACAAAGTATAGGTAGTCGTCTATCAATACATGTGCCGCTGTGACTGTCGGTACGTAATCGAACTTCCCAACGATTTCAAGACAGAATTAATCAACACATTCCGAGATGCATAAGAAGTGACAAAAGACCAACGAAAAATCACTAGCACCCCTAGTGTCTACTGTGATTATGCAATCGGACAGCATTTATTAGAGAACGAAGAATGTACCAAACATTACAACAATGCACAATTTTCCATTTTGGCCACAGCAAGATCTTCGTTCCATTTATCAGTTCTGGAAGCAACCTACATCAATTCCTTACAGCCTATTCTTTGCCGTCAAAACGAATTCGTTTATTCACTCCAAATTTCACATTAATTTTTTTTCTTTCACATTTCCGACTAAAACGAAACAATATTTTTCCACCAATCAAATTGCCAGAATGACCAATTTTGACCAATCATAGTACGACGAGAAATTTTTTATATTTTGCATTGACTTTACACTATTTCAGGTGATTTTTGCAGCATCTTACGTCATAATAAGCAACCCATTTTCATTTCAATGTAGTCAACCTCTATACATGCCACTGCATTTTAGTTTTTCTTCATTCCAGCGTACATTCATGAAAAGAGCTGAGCGAAAAACGTTCAATCTAAAAGAGTTTTTTTCACGGCTACCCATTTTTCAAAGAGTGGAAATAATCGCTCCGACGCTATTGAAAGCTATTTTGATTACTGATGAACAAGGAAAAACATGACAAAAATACATGTGAACACATAACTACACAAGATGTCGCTTTTTTTTTGTTTGTTATTTTCTATTTAGATTGCTTGTTATGATGAGTGGAGTTTGAATTTAACTGATTCAAAAAAGTGCACGACAGCGTAGGCCAGAGCGAATGTCATAACATAACACAGTACAAGTCAAAAATTTAAAACCTTACAGTCTGTTTCACCCGTAATTGGAATCATCAGGGGTGTGTTATTTAAACAGATTGTTCGTTAGTTGACAAAATAACGAAACGCTAAGAACTGTGGACGCTTGCGTTACTCGAAATGAAATGAAGTGTACGGTACTCATTATGGTGATGACGCAGTAGCGTACTTCTCTCAAATAAATTTTGGTTCTGCAATATTATATAACTATTGGTTGATAAGTATGATGAACCACACCCTCCGCGTTTGCTTAGCCGCAACAAAGCCGAGCGCTTTTTTTGGTCCGTTTGCAAGTCTGGGCTGCCACGGCGCCTCAACAGATTACACCAAGCCTGTCATTGTAAACTTCTCTAAGACTGAAAAAAGTTTACTGTATCGGAAAATTGATAGGAGTACGAATACAAGGAAAAAATCCAACCGCATTTGAAAGTGCTTAGTGGTTTGATGGTTTCAAAGCAAGTTTGGTAAATAAAGTTTTTCGAAGCAAAAGGCACAGCAATAAATTTTTTTAAGTTTGCATCAAATTTGTTTGCGCAGTGAAATAAAAATCTAAATAAGCGGTAAAAAAGCTGTTAGGCCTTTAGCAGTTTGGAAAATAAATTCCATCTTTTTTGAATTTTTTGTCCCCAGTAAAATTGACAAAATACTTCAAACAATTATAGTTTAGAAACTTTTCAAACTGTTATAGTATTTTTCATACTTCATAACAATAGATGCGGAACTAGGCATCACCTCGAGAAGTACGAAAGAGCAGTACGTGTTGTTTTGAGCTAGTCTAAAACTCCAAATTCTATAACGTTTTTACTTATAAGTGATGCGCAATGCACATGACAAATAAAGTTCAATTTGATCGAAAATCACATTAAATTCAAAACTTCCAATATTTTTGTAATAACCAGTGCACAATATCGCAAATGTGACTCAAATAACATCTTATGGATTGCTGTACATATTTTGTTTGGTTCTTTTTTTTATGCATCATAAAGTACCTAATAAGCATATATATTTTGGATGCTAAAAGCGTAGTGCTAAATTTATTCGAGAAATCGGTTTCTAAGGACTAAGCCAGAACCCAGACGTGGACGAAATTTATTTGAATCTTTTTGTCATCCTGAAATGTAGAACTATACTACAAAGTGACAATTTTTTTTCTATCCGCGAATGCACTCTCAAAATAAAATTTTGAAGTCTTTATTGCGCTAGTATAGTAGCTAATTTTGTCTTTCAAAGATTTTTTCTACCAAAACAAGACAAGATTTTTTTCCAGCGTCGGGGCTTGTGTTTGTTGTTACATAAACGGACATCATTGTAAATATTAAGTGATGTTTCCAAGCATGCATTTTCGTAACAAAAAAAAGATTTCAAATAAAAGTCTTAGCACTATAATACCAACCATAAAATTATGGCTTTGAAAAGCAAAACTTGCTCACCTTATAGCGCACCCCTATTTTGGCTATGTGTCTCTTCGTTTCTTGCTCTAGCGGCGGCATTTTGCACTAAATATTCGTTATACTGGCACATTTCAAAAAGATTCTATATAAGATTTATGAGATGAAACGTGTTGTTATTCTTGCACAGTATTTTGGTATATAATTTTACAATCAGTTTTGCAAGAGCAGTAATAACAGACTAGAATAAAATTTAATATAGAAATTATTTAGACGAACGCCCTTACTATCGGCCACAAATTTCAACAAAGCATAAAAGATTTCTTTCAAAAATCAGTCAACATACAGTTATGATGCACTATTACATCTAGATAGCTTTGGGGTAAAACTTGTCATGTCGCAAACCTTTAAATAGAATGCTATAAATAAAGAAAATATTGGATTGATTAGTTCGTTTGCAAACTCTATGCGATACTGAAATCACATGCAGTTTATTGCGAAGAGGAATACAACTAGTAAATAAATACTCGCTTGCAATCTTTCTTTACGCAAATAGCAAACTAATAATCTCGCACAAAAAAAAGTTCTAATTTAGTCCGTAATTATCTCAGCGTTACTGAACAAAACTTCAGCGGCGGCGCCGTGTCATGGCAATCAAACGTTTGTAAACATCGTGCCGATGAAAAGAAAACCGATTGCTTCTGATAGTCCTTTATTTATGTTGAAATTAATGCAAAATCAAGTTCGCGAATGTACCTTTAAAAAAGTTAAACGTTTTGTTAGGAATTGCGCTTCTCATGCCGCAAAAACTATTTTTTTATCTTTTGTAGTTTGGAAGTTATCAAAGCCTAAACCTGTTGAGTCAAATCGATCCCTCCTTGGGCTATTGATTGCAAAATTTTGCCAGGTCCGAATAGAGTTAAATACCAGATTTTGACGATCGATAGTGTAGTGGTTACGGCGCGTGTCTGTCGAGTCTCGAACTTGAGTTCGACTTGAGCTGCACTCATTTTTTAAATTTGTTTTTAGCTAGTTTTTTTTGTAGCATAATGCCAATTTGAGGTAGCAAATCGATGAGCTAAAAAGGTCGGGAGTATTTAGTGTCTGCACTATCTTAAGGTATCTAGTGCAAGAGGCAAAGTTCCGTAACCACTGCGTTTTTTAAGACTTTTTTACAGTTATGCTGTTTCATCGTTAGAAAATCCAATATTAAGTGCTTTGGTGAATTTTGAATGCAGCAGCCATCTAGCTTTTTCAAGTTGAAGCATTGTAGTATTAAAACAAAAATTGAAAAGGGAATAACATTTAAAAGGTACATTACGAAAGCAATCGAACAAACATTAAAATTCACGTAAGACATTACCAAAAGCACACAAAAAACCAAAAAAATTACCAGTTGCATGCCTAAGACAGCTGTTTCGGTTAATTTTAAGGCTCATCAGTTAGGCTTAGCAGGCCCAAAATGACAAATATTACCGAAAAAAAAACTTTACCAAGATGATGATCAAATATTTGCAGAAAAAATTCTGTACCACAGCAATCTTTAATTTTTTTGCCAGCTTTTAGTAATGTAGAGGATTGAAAGTATCAGCAACTTCGCAGCATCAATTGACATATTTAAAGTTTTTATTTGACAGTAAAACATATTGTAATAAAAATCGAACGTTTTCGGCCTAAAGCGGTTAAGCCCTCTTCAGGATAACATATCTGAATAAAAATAATTTTACATATGGTTATAGGTAATTACAAGGCATTTATTACAATTAAAATTAGTTTATGATGTAATACTACCAAAAACTCACAAAAATTTTTAGTGAGTTAATTCATAACAATTTAGCAATGCAGCAGTAAGCAGGGATATTTTTGTGGCTAGTTAAAAGTCAAACAATCAAGAAAAATGAAGCGAAAAATGGCAAGACAAACAAGTTTAAGGTAAGAACTAAACAATAATGCGTACCAGAAAAACACTAAAAAATACTAAGTAAAAATGAGGCCCCTTTAGCATATAACTGTTTGTTTAACTTTGGATTCAGCTTTTTAATTAATAAAGCTTCTTGAATTTTAGTATCATATTCAGTGGCACACTTTTTAAGAATTTTGAAAGATTCCACTGAATGTTTCGTGGAAGAGCATTTGTCACAATCGTATAAATGGTCTTTGATAGCACTTTTTGTATTGATATCAGCTAGATTTAGATGCTCCCGTGCTCGAGTTCCAAGGTGTCGTGAACTCATGCCCACATAGGACAAATTCGTTGGACAATTTGACAAATTCGTTGGACAACAATAGGATAATTTGACCATTTATACGATTGTGACAAATGCTCTTCCACGAAACATTCAGTGGAATCTTTCAAAATTCTTAAAAAGTGTGCCACTGAATATGATACTAAAATTCAAGAAGCTTTATTAATTAAAAAGCTGAATCCAAAGTTAAACAAACAGTTATATGCTAAAGGGGCCTCATTTTTACTTAGTATTTTTTAGTGTTTTTCTGGTACGCATTATTGTTTAGTTCTTACCTTAAACTTGTTTGTCTTGCCATTTTTCGCTTCATTTTTCTTGATTGTTTGACTTTTAACTAGCCACAAAAATACCCCTGCTTACTGCTGCATTGCTAAATTGTTATGAATTAACTCACTAAAAATTTTTGTGAGTTTTTGGTAGTATTACATCATAAACTAATTTTAATTGTAATAAATGCCTTGTAATTACCTATAACCATATGTAAAATTATTTTTATTCAGATATGTTATCCTGAAGAGGGCTTAACCGCTTTAGGCCGAAAACGTTCGATTTTTATTACAATATGTTTTACTGTCAAATAAAAAACTTTAAATATGTCAATTGATGCTGCGAAGTTGCTGATACTTTCAATCCTCAGGTATTCAAAATCAACCTTTTTGCCAAAACTTTTTTAGTAATGTCTTATGTGAATTTTGATGTTTGTTCAATTGCTTTCGTAATGTACCTTTTAAATGGTCTTCCCTTTTCAAATTTTGTTCTAATACGTGATTACTGCACCCCACTCAGGTTGGATGGATTTCCTAATGCTATAACTTTGTTGTCCCTTTCTTTTAAACATTGTAATATTATACTGGCGATAAAGACAATAACATCAACAGCCAGAACCTATCGGTACAACATACCAGGACTATTACTGAATGCCGTCTTAATCACTTTTTTCCAATCAAGTTGCTAAATAGACATACTGGCAGCATCTAATCGCCTAAATGAGTGCATGCAGTACAAGGCTAGGCGACTATATTACTGAAAAGTCTCCGAGTCTGCTCTGTATACAAGTTGAGACAACACCTACTTTATTGCTTGGACTAAAACCAGCTAGCTGCACCAAAAAGCGCCAACCAGATGCGCCCGTATTTTATTCTTTTACAAAATGTTCAACTTACTTACTATATCTAGACTTTACTTCCACAAAATTAGCAAAACGCAAACCACAAAATTACGCCATCAGAGCGTCAGCCAATCAGAATCCACTTCCGTTTCACCAGTTTTTGGCGGATTTCATCAAAACTCAATACCTGGCTTTGAAAGTTCGTTCCTTTGGCAAAGACTTTAGAACTTCGTAAGGTATTGTATGATATATAGCCTGGCTTGGCAAGAGTTCCCCTTTAAACCTAAGTACATGAATTTTCAACGCCAAAAGTTGACTATTTTGGCATTAAAATATCAAAAATACAGACCTGAAATCGGGATGGGGTTTTTGAATATTTCCTAAAGCTTTTTCCAAATCCTTTAGCCACTTAACAAGCAAGTGGCAATTCTGAAGCATGAGCCACTGCCCTCTAGCGATCGCCGTTTCCAAAAGCTGAAGTGCCACTTTCTCCTGTCCCTGCCCCATGGCCAAAAACTTTAGTCGATTGCCTCCGAATCCAGATCTGAAAGAAATCATTATTCATTAAATTTAGAACTACCAAGATTCACGAAAAATTAACCTAGGCATGTGGAATACAAGAAAGTGTAAACTCGCATTGCCACTGTTACCATTTCAAAAAATCCAAATTTACAAAAATAAGTTTTATATTTTCCTGAAACCGAAACAGACCGGAACACAAAATTTAGTGTATAACACCACTGCGTAAATAGAAAAATCTTTTCCTTCAATATTGTTTGCATCTGATGCCGAACACAACTGGTTCACAAAACAGCGAATATGAGACTAAGAATAACTTAAAATATACTTACAGTGTTAAAGAAAGATTCTAAGTTAAAAACAGCAACAAAACATCTACCTTTCAGCCAGTTTCATTAGGTCCGAAGCTGGGTCCGATCCTGGACTTAAAATAAACACGATCGGAGAAAGGGGCTGACTCTGCTCATAAATCGCCTCAAAGCTGATGATAGGGGGCTGCACATAGGTCTCCCCCACTTGATTGATGACGTAATTAGTAACAGCTCGAACCACACGATCGATGCGAAAACATCTGCGAAAATATACAATTTTAAGTATAGTCGATTCGTATCGCTGCCAAGAGCTACAAGCGTCTTCAATTATCGCACATTCTGGAATCAAGTCTCACGTTGTAGCACTTTAATAAAACCATTGGAGACCGTCTCCGTTTAGTCACTTCGAAATGGCACCAAATTTAGCAAGAAAAAAAGTAAATTACTAACTGAAAAAGAAAAAGTGTAGCAGATAAAAGTATGCAGTGCAGATTATTCCAAAGGATATCACCGAAGTCACTTTTTCGTAAAGAATAAAACCAACTTTTCTTTAAAAATGATAACCAATCAGTGATCGAGTGGATAGAGCGTCTGCTACTGAAATGGTGAACCCGGGTTCTATTCTCGGTCTGATCAAACCAAAGACTATAAAAGTTGGCATTCACAGCTTCGCTGCTCCACGTTCACCAATAAAAGGGACAAGGTGAAGACTTCACCGAATGTGGTAGACTAGTGGCAGCTTGAGTCGAAGGCCGCAAAGGTCCCTTCACTGTCTCCTGGCCGAGGCAACTTGGTGAATAAAAAAAATTAGACAATTAATCTTTTCGCCTGATGAGACCCTTGAGCAAGGTTGAAACGAAACGAAAACAAAAAACACTTAATCTTTTTGCTTGATGAGACCCCTGAGCAAGGTCAAAACGTGTCGCGATAGCTCATTTGCACTGCATATGAAGGACAATAATAAATTGTATAGATGAATAACTTATGCTTCTAAATGCTAGCCATGAAGATGGCCTAAGTTACTGGTCGAAACACGAAAACCTACGTTTTAGGTTGACAATCATTGAATAAAAAATTTTAATCACTCTAAATTGCTGCTAATTTTTAGTTAAGTGTTTATTCATTAAGCAATGTGTTACACATGCATTTAGCTCGTGCTCTCCCAGTGATTTTTTTATGAACATGTCATAATTTGTTGACGTCATTATAAAATTTGCATAGACAAAGCAGATGTGTTTGTCGATGCAATTTTATTTCCAAATTTGGTAATTGCAGTTTTGTATCATGGCATGTTTGAAAGTTTAATGATTCTAAATTGCTGCTAATTTTTGTTTCCAAATTTTTGGTTGCAGTTTTATATCATTGCTTATTTAAATATGTGTTATTCTTTTTGCCTGATGAGACCCTTGAGCAAGGTCGAAACGCGTTGCGATAGCTCATTCGCACTGTATATTATAATAATAAATTGTATAGATGAATAACTTATGCTTCTAAATGCTAGCCATGAAAATGGCCTAAGTTACTGGTCGAAACACGAAAACCTATAGTTTTAGGTCGACAATCATGGAATAAAAAATTTTAATGATTCTAAATTGCTGCTAATTTTTAGTTAAGTGTTTATTCATTGAGCAATGTGTCTCACATGCATTTAGCTCATGCTCTCCCTGTGATTTTAAAAATTAAACATGTAATTAAAATTTCGTAAACAGTAAAAGAAAAGAATAAAATTCCTTAATCAATCAGTAAAAAATCTGCAACTACCAACTGGCATTGGGTTCTACCAATTACACATATTAAAACGAGTTTTTTGAAATTTGATATCAGAATTAAATTTGATAAAAACGTTAAATCGTAACATTAATCTTGGCTCTTATTGCACCTAAGAAGGCAAAGCTTGTTGAAGTCGTTCAACCCTTCAGTGTACTTCCCAGGGATTTCGATCGATTCCGGAGTGTCGTGATCGTACCAGGATTTCCATGCTGACTGGTTACGGTCAACGTCGTCTGGAAGGGAACCAAAAATGTCCGGCAGGACTCGAGTCAACTCGATAATGTCTTGCCAGCCTTGTTCCGGGATCCAGTCGTGAGGCTTGCGTCGACTGAAAAAAATTTTTTTTTTCGACTAAACCTTCTTGGAATATGAAAAAAATAAAACCAGATAAACCAGCCAGTTGGTCGAGCGATAACGCATTCGTCTCTGGAGCGGGAGGTCAGAGATTCAAATCTTGGGCTGATCAAATCGAACACAGAGCTGCTAACCGCTGCGATATTTGTTCAAAAGTACCTGTGTTGCCGGGCGCAATGACGCAGAGATGAGATCTGCAAACTTGTTAAACACTTCGGCGTAATACAGCGAGCAGAATGAATGTACAGTAGAACGCCGATTATCCGAACTAATTAAAACCAGAGGTGGTTCGGATAAGTGATTTGTTCGGAAAATCAAACAACATGCAATATTAGGAAAAGTCATCATTTAGGCTACAGCAACATGCAATACTGCATTACGAAAATACATCATCCACAATACACAGACATTGTGATTATTAGTGCTGGGAGTATAGTAATCACTCTTTTTTTTTGTTTCAAATTTGCTGAAGTTTTAAATAAGTATAGTAGGTGATCTAACAACTTAGGTTGAAGCCATGTTCAGATAACAAGCGTTCGGATTATCGGCGTTCTACTGTATAATCAGTGAATGATAGTTAGATGCGAGTACAATGAAAGATTTTAAGTCTGGGAGTACCACATAGATAAAGCCCCAACATAATACGAAAGACCAGTAAAAGAATGCAGGTGAAGGCATGCAACTCGGCATCTTTTATTTTAATAATTTGATTTGCAAAATCCTCGTTTATGTCTGATCATAAAATACTAACAGCAGCAATTTAAATTTCAAAATGAACCTGCTGCCAATGTCTGATATTTTGCAAAGCAATTTACCTGCTCTTTTCCAGCGCAATATTTCCTTTGTAGAAGAAGTCGAGTTCCTCCTGTGAAATTCTTCCCTGATCCTGCTCCAGCTTGATAGTCATCTGGAAGGAAAAGAGGAGCTTGTGCTTCTCGAACAACCCTGAACATGGAACATGATGACTACTTGTGAAGTAGAAACTTTACTGAAAATAGCCTACATCCCAAACAGGGTGTTGATTTTTTAGTCCAGTTAGGGTTTAGTAAATGCAAGCTGAAACTGTTTCGCTTTATTGGAGCTTATCAGTAGCTTTGGACATTGGCTTTAAGTACAAAAAATTTGTGGGCCTTGAGAACTTTACTTACAAATTGAATTAATTTATAGTTCAATGCCTTTTTCAACTCATACTGGAACAAAAAATAAGCTAATAATACCTAACTTACCAGTACATGCATAGTTGTAAATATTATGAGTGAGAGTGTTGATGATGTTGACCAATCTCTTGTGCAAGATAGAGTCAGGCAAGCTCTTTTTCAACGAAAAGTCGAAAACGTCCAAGAACGAAGCGAGTGAGAATTGATACATGTTGTTGATAACCGCCATCTCAGAAAGTACGAAAAACAAAAGAGCGCCTCGTCTGGCGGCTGGACGATATCTGAAATAATTGCTAGGGTGTTGCAGGCCCCCCGGCCGTTACTGATTTTGCTGAACTATTGTTTGGTATTGCAGTTTGATCAGATCGTGAATACCAAGTTTCAAAAATTTTCGTCAATGTTTACCTCCCCCGCCAGGCTGATTTTGATGCTCACTTTTCCAAAAATTTGCATTGTTTTGCCACTAGAGAGCGGTATGAGTAAACTGTGTTAATAAACATGCTTTTAAAAGAAGCCCCATGTTAGTCTCCATCTTTAAAAAAAAAATTGAATGAAATGGAGTCATCTAATTCAAAGATATTGCTATTTTATTACTTTTTTAATAAGCGTTGCTGCCACCAAGTGGTGAAATTAAAGTTGAATACGTCAAAAATTAAGCCTTTTGATGTTAAATTTGGGCATATTATTCATTTCAAAACTGCACAAGTACATCTTAATGCAACATTTGGTAAGTACCAAATACTGATTTACTGTATAGGTATTTTAGTAAAATTTGGTAAGTAATACTTAGCTTTAAAAGATTCAAATTGCTTTTACAAAACATTCCGTTTGGGTGGGGTTATTACAGCCTCTTGAAAAATATTACTACCATTCCAAAAGTTCTTTCAATAGGTAATTTATATAGTTTTTAAAATGAAGTATGGAACCAATAGTAGGTAATTCATGAACTACGCATTTTACTGGACTAAACTAAGATTTATGAATGTTGCAATCGCACAGTATGGGTTTATTAGTTCACATGCATTATGAGTGTCTGAAATGCTGATAACAAGATCGCTTAGGTTGAATTCAAAATAAACAAAAACAAACGTTTCCTTAAAGCACGGCTTTGCTTTAGTACGTTCACTACTATTGTATGGTACAGCAATACGAAGAGCCATGTATCTTTGCTTGGATGCAAAAATTAAAATTCCTACAAAATCAAGGAATAAGAGGCATTGTTGGTGCTCATTTTCAAGATACATTAAACCCAATTGGTCACAATTTTAGACTTTTCAAACTGATGGCTAGTTCAAATTTAGCGTGATTGTTGATAGCGGAGATCCAGAGAATCAAACCTAGACCGAAGAAGCACAAAATGACAATTTTGTGCCGACGGTTCATTAACGATGAAACATGGAGTACCATACAGCACTGCGCTTTTGTTTTTAATGTTTTACGCAGTGACTTTATTTTGCATAGCTAAGTTTAAAGCAGAGCTGTGGCACCTTTTCGTCCGCTTTTTAATTTTCTAATCTATTTGTTTTTTTGAAAAATAGTTGATGGCCTTTTGAGACCGAAATCGATTATATCTTTATGAAATTTTAAATAAATTTTAGTACTTTTTAAGAATTATTGACTGATTTAGGAAATGTACTCCATTGTTCAAATTTGAAGTTGCTAAATTTGTTTATTGGTTTTTATAGAACCAAACTAAAAATTCATTTTACGATAATCTTTTTTGTAAAACTATTGATCGTTCTAGTCAAACTATGAGGCAATCGGCTGACTGCAGCAATTTATACATTCTTCGCTTCTGCGTAAAATTAATAACAGATGTGTATTTAGTACCAGAGAGACAAGATTTGAAATTATATTCCCGCAAATATCAAAGTGTAATGAAATGAAAAGGATAGGCGACAAAATGCACTCTTGCCGGAGCCAACGCCCACATGAAACGGCTTTGATTGCTTGCCATTTACCCGAACACAAACCTCCGGTCGGCAGTAGAATTACTTAATGGCGCGTAACAACTGACCATCAACGCCATACTCACGCAAAACCTTCCAAAATTTATCCCGAGGAACTCGGTCATATGCTTTTTCAAGATTGACAAAGCATGCAAAAAGATCTTTGCCATACTCCCAAGATTTCTCGAAGATTTGCTTCAGAGCAAAGATTTGGTCCGTGGTGCTGCAAGCCGAACGAAAACTGCACTGACCATCTTCCAGTTTTGATTCCACTATTTCTCGGCATTTCGTTTCAAGGCATTTGGTATATACTTTCCCTGGCAAACTGAGGAGTGATATCTCTCTGTAGTTTGTACAATGCTTGCAATCTCCTTTCTTGAATATCAAAATAATCACACCTCTTTGCCAATCTCTGGGAGTTTTGCCAAACTTTCACGAAACTTGACATAGTCGCATTAACCAGAGAATTCCTTCTCCAGTCAGCGCTTTCAACATCTCAGATTTGGTTTCATCTCCACCAGCAGTTTTTCCAGATTTTATCCCTTTAAAGCTAGGGTCCACCCTAGCAAAGCTATACACGATAATTTAGAAATAATAATTCCCAGCTATACGTCATCAAAGATTTTTGCAATATTTGTCCATCCTCCAGACGTTTTAGTTTTGAAGAAAATCGGAAAAAATGATGCTTTGATGACGCATCGCTGGGTATCGCTTTTGGAGCGAGTGTAAGTATCAGATCTGTAGACTACTAGTCAGCAGTTGAGATCGCACTTAATAGGAAAGTGATAAAAGAAAAGATCGTACTTTAGTTGGAAAGTGATGAAACAAAAAATATATATTTGCTGTTATCAGCTAATTTAGATGTTAACTTGTCCAAAAAAGCCTAACTTCAGTCTGCCAAAAGCTTAGCAAGCTTGCTACTCTTGACTCTGCAGTGCACATTTTAAAATTATGATAACAGTGTAACAAACCTTTGCAAGGAAGCCACGGAAAAATTTGGCCGGAAAAAATAACCTCGCAGTCTGCTCTATATTGGTGCCTAACTCTAATGCAAGATTCTCAAGAAAAAGAATAAAAGAACGTAGCGTGAATCGAACCCGAGACTTGCCAGACGAGCGCTCTAACCCCACAGAAGCGACGCGATCAATAAATTAAAGTGCCGTATTTCACTCGAATTAATGAGAAAAAAGCAATAGATTGTAAATATATGGCTACACTTTGTTAAACTACGTACGGATATCCTACTGCAATACCAGGATACCTATATTCTACCAAATTTTTCTGCGGTTTCCTTGCAAAGGTTTGTCACACTGTTATCATAACTTAAAAATGTGCACTGCAGAGTCAGGACTAGCAATCTTGCTAAGCTTCTGGCAGACTGGAGTTAGGTCTTTGCAAGGAAGCCACGGAAAAATTTGGCCGGAAAAAATAACTCTTGCAGTCTGCTCTGTATTGGTGCCTAACTCTAATGCAAGATTCTCAAGAAAAAGAATAAAAGAACGCAGCGCGAATTGAACCCAAGACTTGCCAGACGAGCGCTCTAACCCCACAGAAGCGACGCGATCAATAAATTAAAGTGCAATATTTAACTCAAATTAATGAGAAAAAAGCAATAGATTCCCAGGAGTCGACCATGAAGGACGTCAAGATAGTGCAGTTTTGATTTCCGTGGACACGCAGAGGGGAGTCCTTGTAGTAGGGATAGCCTATGGCTGTCCTTACTACAAGGATCCAGGGATTTTTCACTTGTTTCTAAAGTACCACAAGTGAAAAAAATCGTTTATTCCCTACTAAGCATTTGCCTCTGTGCAAGCCAATAAGGTTTGCCAGTTAGGCCAAGATGTTTGTTCAGCTGGGAATACCTTTGAAAAGATAGCTGAGGGCTGCCGATGAGAGCTAAAAGCTCGAAACAGCGCTGTCCAGCTCTGGCTACACTTTGTTAAAATACGTACGGATATCCTACTGCAATACCAGGATACCTATATTCTACCAAATTTTTCTGCAGTTTCCTTGCAAAGGTTTGTCACACTGTTATCATAACTTAAAAATGTGCACTGCAGAGTCAGGAGTAGCAATCTTGCTAAGCTTCTGGCAGACTGGAGTTAGGTCTTTTTGGACAAGTTAACATCTAAGCTAGCTGATAAGAGGTAATTTAATATTTTCTTTCATCACTTTTCAACTGAAGTACGATCTTTTCTTTTATCAGTTTCCAACTGAAGTACGATCTCAACTGCTGACTGGTAGTCTACAGATCTGATACTCGAGCTCGCGCAAAATTTGTAGCAACCGCGCCAAATTAGTAACACTCGCGCCAAAAGCGATATCCAGCTATACTTCATCAAAGAATCAGTTTTTTCGATTTTCTTCAAAACTAAAACGTCTGGAGGATAGACAAATATTGCAGAAGTCTTAGAACTTTTTTTTGTAAGTTTTCGTGTATAGCTTTGCTAGAGTGGACCCTAGCTTTAATTGCCGTTGCCACTTCTGCGGCAGTGAAAACTTCCTCTTTTCCTAAATGTGTCACTTCCTGTGTGTCACGAGTCGACGCCTTTACAGGATTTAAAAGATCTTCAAAGTATTCTCTCCATCATGAAAGGATTTCATTCTCCTTCGTTAGAATGTTACCAGCAAAATCCTTCATGGAGTACGTGACACTGGATCTTTTGCAACGTAAACGGCGGATGGTCTACCAAAATACTTTGTTTGCCGAAAAATAGTTGGAATCCAAACGACAATCAAACTCTTTCCATGACTTTTTCTTGGATTTCTTTACTGCTGAAGTTGCCGCTTTTCCCTCCTCAGTGTACCGGGATTGCAAATCAGATGACGATCTGTCCTGTAGCAAGGCCTTAAATGCATCTTTCTTTGCTCGAATAGCTTCTTTAACCACTTGGTTCCACCAAGGTGTTCTTTTCTCACTATCGCCCGCAACTCTAAGCCGTTTTCGCCCACAACTTTGAGCAGCTGATGAAATGATCGCTGATCTGAACAGCAGCCATTCCTTCTTGATGTCCTCGAATACATCAGGAAGTTGTCTGAACTTAGATGATAAAATTAGATGATAAACTAAATTTCCCATCACACCCTTCCACGTATCTGTGTCTCTTCCAACATGCGTTAAATCCCCCATAAGGACTATAGATTCAGTAAGTGATACTCTTAGAAGAGCATCATTTACTTCATCCAGAAAAGCGTAATATTCACTCGTAGCATTGGGGGCATATACCTGCAATAGACACAATGACCGATCCAATATCTTGTGTTTCCACATACAGACCAGTGATCCCAAAGGAATCCAATCTGAAACACAGTCTGACTACCGGGAGCTTATGAGAATCCTCACACCCGCTTGAGCAGACATTCTAGGATCAGCACCAGAATAGAAGAGTTTACATCCACTATCTAGATCCACAGTTCCTGAGCCACGTCTTTTGGTTGAAGAAACTTCGACAATATCGAAATGATACCGCTTTGCTTCCTCAACAAATTCTAGCTCTTTTCCTGTGAGGGTGGGGATATTCCAATTGTGCAACAGCAGTTGGTGATGGTTGACCCGTGAGTGTGCAACATTATCACGAGTACAAATACTCTGCGCTACCTCCATTCGTCTTTCCAAAAAAATAGCGGGCACATTGGTAGAACTGCCACTAGGGCTGGCTGGTGGAGAATGTCGCTTATTTTTTGAACGAGTTCCTCTGCCTAAGACTCGAACGACATAGGGATTTCGCTGAATGACGACCTGGGAGTCTCTAGGCGCTCCCCTGCCAGACGAGGTTCCACTTGTGAAGCTGGACCCATTAACGTCGTTCACGTAATTTGTATTATTTGTGCTCATCATGATTTGTTTTGCAGTTTAATTTCACGATGGAGAGGTTTTTATATCGGAGTTGTCCTTCTCCTAGGGTAAATGCTTATCACAGCTGATGGGCATAACCAATCCAGGTTTTAAGTTTTTCAACTTCTTTGATTTGAACTATACTTCATCTTGATTCTACCATCAGACCTATCTGGCATGGGTAACCCTATCAGGAGAATTGAATCTCCAGCCAGCTCAGCAGGTCATTGAGACACATAGACTTTACCACCTCGTTACGGTGATAGTTCATGGAAAAGCTATGTCTTGCACGTCTAATATGCCGAACTATCGTATACTATGCCTACTGCACTATACTATGCCTATTGTGCCATAATAAGCCAAATGTATGCCATACTATGCCTACTTGGGTGCCTTGTTGTGCCTACAGTGTCATACTAAGCTGCAGTGCCTACTGTGGGATACTGCGCCACATTTAAGCCAACTATGCGTACTGTGCCATAGCAAGATATTTGCCTACTGTGACATGCTATGCCTACTAGGGTGCCATAATAAGCCTGCTTCATGTCATACTATGCCTACAATGCCATACTACAACTACTATGACATACTACGCCTAATGTGCTATAATAAGGCTACTACAGTAAATGCCATACTATACTCATATGATATACTATGTCTACAATGCCATACTACGCCTACCTTGGCATACTAAGCTGCAGTGCCTAACTATGGGACACCATGCCTACCATGCCATAATAAGCCACATATATGCCATACTATGATGTCATACTATGCCCACTAAGCTACAGTGCCCACTCTAGCGTATTATGCCTACTGTGCCATAATCAACATACTATGCCCATTGTGCCATAATAAGCCTGCTATATGCCTATTGTGCCATAATAAGCTGACTATATCTCATACTTTGCCTGCAATGTCATACTAGCATGTAGCGCCTACTGTGACATACTATGCTTACTAATACTAGGCCTACTGTTCCATAAAAAAAGCCTCCTGTACACCATACTCTGCCTACGAAGGTGTCATGCAATCCGCTAAAAACCTTTCGCTTGTGGGATCTAACTACTACGTATTTGAACAGAAAACCGTTTGTAACATGAAAAAAGGCACGCCAATATCAATCAATGATAAGTGACGTTATGTTTACTTTGGCCGATTGTAGTAGGCAAATTGTTTTGCTTGGTCATGTTTATTTTTTTTTTCTTAGCCCTAAATGGTGTGTAGTGGGTGGGATAAAAACAAGTTATTTTCTCTATTTGCGTATATTGATTTTACTAGTATTCACGGAAATGTAGTGATAAGTTGAGTACTGTTTTGCGTCCATCTTAGCATTTTCCAATATCATTCGTCCAACCAGAGGCTATGGATAATTCACCCACTTTTGCAAAACAAAACTTTTTCGCAGTTTTCAACTATTTCAAAATCAGCAACTGTTGTGAGATGGCTGACTTTTCCGAGAAACCTTTCAACAATTTGAGGTTAAACTTTGAAATCCTTTATGGCAAAGCAGAGAAGCTGATGTTGAATGACTCTGCCTTGGAGTCCGTTAAATCTATTTTGTCTCAAATTAAACAGGTGTATGCAGCGGCGGAGTTTGCGTTGTTACAAAAATCTGGTCCGTCATTTGGAGGCACAGACGATCTACTGGAGAAGCTTCTCGAGGGATAAACAATATTCGATTTGAAGAAGTCGGCATGGCTAGAAAGTCGCAATGTGGATCCCCCAAAAAACTGCAAGTATTGTGTCTGCTTAGCGTTCTCTTAGATCTTTGGCTAAGATGGGTCACACCAAGTATAGGAAAAACGTTTCAGGTGGGAGTTCCCACAGTCTTGCTAGAGCCGTAGCAAACAAACAAAAGGACCATTTGCATATGCGCCAGTTAGAGAAGCACTCTTTATTGCAGAAGGCTGCAAATTTTCGTCATCAGCGAGAATGGGAGGAAGCCGATCTTCAACATGAAATAGAAATGCTGGAAGCTTCACATGAACTGAAGGCAGCGACGGTTAAACGTCAGATTTTGCAAGAGGAATTGGAGAACGGTGGCTTTATTTCCGGCGACGGCAACGATGAGGACGCTTCGAGACTGCTTAAGCAAGGTACACCTAAGAGTAAGATATCGTATGACACCCTCAATTTGACCCCTGTAAGAATGAGCGATCCTGTCGTTTTAAAACCGAAAGAACAGCACAGAACTGTGCCAAAACTCTCTATTCTCAAAACTCTCGTCCAGGGTACTAAAACCACTACAGTTAAGGTGAACCAGAGTTCTGAGTTTCAGAATTCAAGTAAGCGAACTTCAAATGCTGAGTCTGCAACTGTCGTGGTGAACCTAATGAAGGAGGCAATGTCGAAACCCACTTTGAAGCTATTCAAATTCGACGAGAAGCCAATGGCGTACTCCAGATTCATTTCCGTGTTCGAGAGCACCTTGGAGGAAACAGAAAATGACGATGGGCAAAAACTATTGTATTTAATTCAACACTGCACTGATAAGGCAAAATCTTTAATTGATTTTTGTCTGCTGCTACGACCCACCCAAGGGTTAGCGAAAGCAAAGCAAATTATTTACGAAAATTACGGTAAAAAGAACATGATTGCTAGGTCATACATCAATGCTCTTTCGGATGGTCCGCTTATTAAACCCAATGACTCAACTGCGCTAATTAACTTGGAACAGAAATTGGAAGAATGCAGCACGACTCTGGAGCACTTGCATTATTTTTCGGATTTAAACTGTTTTGAAAACCTAGTGAAAATAATCCGCAGGCTACCGTTAGCTTTGCAGACAAGATTGCTCCACTCTGTTGGAAAGATAGATGAGGAAGGACGAGAGCCCAGATTCTCGGACGTGCGAAAGTTCGTGGCCAAGGAAGCGGTTGTGGTGAAATCGTCGTATGCACCGATCAATAAAGGTAAAAACCGGCTCACATTCCAAAGTATTCTGCTCATTCTACTAGAATCGAGAAACCTAAATCTAGGCCAGCAATACCCCACTCACTTAAATACTGGTCATGCTCCGCTAATGATTATCAGTGGGACAGTCCGAATTTCAAACGCAAATCTGTTTTGGAGCGTTTGCAATTCATGAGGCAGGTGCGCTTATGTAACAACTGTGCAAAGAGAAGTCACCCGTCCAGATATTTTCTTGCAAAGCCCGCCTGCAATGTGTCAGATTGTACCCGCAGACACCATTTTCTTCTCCACATTGAGTTTGCAGACTCTAGATCAGCATCAAGCTCTGCTGCTACCAGAGGATCATTAGATTCGACTCCGCAGCAGTCTCAAGGTTCATCTTCCACCTTTAGTGGTGCTACAGTAACCCATCTGCTAACAATATGTGCTTGAATGTTGTACCAGTTAAAATTTCTTCTGGCTTAAAAACCGAGTTGAGTTATGCATTCTTAGATCAGGGATCTACAGCTACCGTGTGTGATGAGTGTCTATTGGATTTACTGCAGATTACCGGCACGCCTGCTAAACTCGCCATATCAACTGCCAGTGAGCGAGCTGATATCCACCGGGGTTCAAAGGTAAATTTGGCTGTTCATTCCTTAGCAGAAGGTGAACAATTGAATTTGCAGAACGTTCTATCTGTAAAACGATTGCCAGCTTTATGAAATCAACCCTCGATGAAACACAAGTTGCAAGCCTGGCCGCATCTTCGGGACTTGAATCTTCCTGAAATCACAGAGGAGGTACAATTGTTGATAGGAGTAGATGCGCCGGAGGCATTCTGGGCTGTGGAGGAGCGACGTGGCAATCGTGGAGAACCGTACGCAGTTTGAACTACGCTTGGTTGGTCACCGATGGATCCCAGATCAATAGACTGTGGAGACTTCGTAAATACGAGATTTGGAAACTCTTTGCCTATTAATTTCATGAGTACCAAAAATCAACTAGAGTTCAAATTGAGCGTTTGTGGCAACTTCATAGCATGCTTTCCAGCTATGGTAGGCAAAATTTGATGTCTAAGGAGGACAGGTATGCTTTGCAGATGATGGAAAAGTCAAAGACCATCGTCGATGGTCACTACCAGGTGGCACTACCTTGGAGACCTAGAGCTTCTCACCTGGAGGACAACTATGAGCGAGCAAAAGTTCAACTGTCTCACTTGAAAGGACGACTGCTTAAGAATTCGATGTTAAAGAAGAGGTATGTCGACGTTGCCTTTTCTTACATTTCGCAGGGCCATGCCGAGCAGGTTTTCGAAGAGCAAGCAGCAACTTCAGGGTGGTATCTTCCCCATCATCCCGTGCAGCATCCACACAAGCCGGACAAAGTACGAGTCGTCTTCGATTGTGGAGTGAAGTATCCTGGAAGTTCGTTAAATGCTCAACTCCTAAAGGGTCCCGACTTTATGAGTAGTTTAGTAGGCGTGCTAAAGAGGTTTCGTTTGGAAAAATTTGCAATCGTTGGCGATGTGGAACAAATGTTTCACCTAGCTTCGTTGATCCCAGGAACCGGAAATATCTTCAGTTTTTGTGGTGATCTGGAGGAAATTTAAACAAGGAGCCTACCATTCATCAAATGAATGTCCACCTCTTTGGTGCCACATCTTCGCCTAGCTGTGCTCAATTTGGTTTGCTGCAATCCGCAAACGACCAGGCTGACAAATTTGCAGAATAGGTAAGAAATTTGGTTTATAACAAGTTTCATATGGACAATTACTCATTTTCAGTTCCGTCGGCGGATGAAGGAATACGATTAATCCGGGAAATGTCGTCTTTGCACCTAAATCGTGGTTTCAATCTTACCAAATGGTGTTCCAACAGTCAGTCGATTTTGAAATCTGCTCCGGAAGAAAAGCATGCCAAATCCTGGTCGAGTTGAAGGATGACCAAGAATCCTACGAGCGAATTTTGGGCGTGCAGTGGAATCTTTCAGAAGGCCGTTTCCAGTTTCAAGTTTGTTTGAAGGATAAGCCAGTTACTCGCAGAGGTATGTTGTTTGCTTTAAGTTCACTGTTTGATTCCTTGGGTTTTGTTGCTCCTATATTTCTGACTGCCCGACTGATCCTGCAAGATCTTTGCTGTCGGAAGCTTGGATGGGACGAAGGCATACCGGAAGAAGATGCCAGGAAATGGAGAAGCTGGCTTGGTAACCTTACAAATCTCTCCCAGGTGACAATCCCGCATTGTGTTGTTCGATCTGGTAATCTATATTCTACTCTGGAGAAGCGCGAGCTCCATTTTGCAGATGCGTCATTAGTTGGATACAAAACCGTGAGTTATCTACGAGTTGTAGGCCTGGATGGTTTTGTGTTTTGCAGCTTCATCTTAGGAAAGGCGAGACTGGCTCCCTTGAAAAAGGTTTCGATTCCCAAGCTGGAGTTGACAGCTGCTACGATGGCCACAACGATGGACTCCATGTTGAGAGCGGAATTGCATAACACGGTAACTGATTCTTTGTTTTGGACTGATTCTCTTGTGGCTCTATTTATAATAAGGAACTCAAGCAAGCGATTTCCCGTGTTTGCTGCCAACAGGTTAATCCCAGATCAAAGAAGTAAGCGAACCATCCAAATGGCGATTCATAGATGGGGGTGCGAATCCAGCCGATGTCAGCACCTGACCAATGAGCAACGGAGAACCTTTAGACTTTGGCTGTCTGGTCCATCCTTTTTGCAGGAGTCTCAGAGCAATTAGCCTGAACCACCATGTGAGTTTCCGGCTCTGCCGGAAGAATTTAAAGTCTTGAAGAAAACTTTGTTAGCGAGCAAGGTGGTAGAAATCGCTGATTCCGTCAGCATGAGCCGAAGGTTTGCTCGTTTTTCATCTTTTTACAGGCTGAAGAAGGCTGTAGCTTGGCTGCTGAGGCTACGAGGTAGATTGTTGAAGAAATCGGTTTGCAATGGGCCACTGACTGTTGATGAAATTGCCCAATCTGAGATGGTCATCATTCCAACAATCCAACGAGAATCTTATCCCGAAGACTACACGTATCTGACCTCTGCAAGCAAAAAGGGAGAAGGGCGTTAACAACTGCCTCAAGAAATTTAATCCCATTTCCATTGTAGAAGTTCTACGTGTAGGTGGCAGGTTGCAAAGGAGTTCTTACAAATTGGATGTCAAGCATACGATAATTATTCCTTCTGAATCGCATGTCACTCGCTTGCTGATTGAAGATTAACACCGAAGAATTGGTCATGGAGGATCTTCTCACACCTGAACGACTTTGAGGCAGCAATACTGGATCGTGAAAGGAGCTGCAGCGATACGTAAGGCGTTGGGTCATTGTTTGTTCTGCAAGCGCAGAAACAGCTCCATTGGCAAACAGTTCATGGCTGACTTGCCACTCTGCCACGTCACTTCTGGAAACCCTGTGTTTTATTTTACCGTAGTTGACTATTTTGGTCAAAGGCGGAAGAAGCATAGTGAAATGTTATGAATGTGTGTTCACTTGTTTAACTATGCGTGCAGCCATGTGGAGATGGCTTATTTTCTGGATACAGATGCATTCATTAATGCACTGAGGCGGTTTGTTAACCATCGTGGTAAGCCTCTTTTTTTTCTGAAATTGGATCGAACTTCTTTGGAGGCTGTCAAAAACTTAAGCGATCGATCCGAGACTTGAACCAGGATGTCATTGAGGAGCAAATCAAGCACCAAGAAATCCGTTGGCACTTTAATACTCCATATGGGAGCCACATGGGTGGTGCAGTATCTGGGAGGGAGTGATCCATTCTTTGCCCCGAGTCTTGGTTGCTATTGCAGATCGACAAACTCTGAATGGTGACGTACTCTCTACTTTGTTTTCAGAAGCAGAGTACGAAGTAAATTCACGACCACTGACCCTCGTTGTGTTGGATGCGAGTGGAGACGAACCGTTGACGCCAAATCATCTACTTTTGCTGCGTTTGGGAGATCACACTGTCGAAAAGTTTGCTCCAATGGACAATTAGGTGCGGAAGTGATGGCGAAAGGTGCAACATCTTGCAGACAACTTCTAGGTGCGAAGAAGAAGAGAATATTTGCAAACAAGACAAAAGGGGCAAGGAGTACAATCAAACTTGGCGGTAGATTGTTATTTTGCATGATACGAATTTATCTGGAGGAAAATGGCCGATTGGCCATGTGATGGAAACATTCAGCGATGATCTGGGTCATGTTTGCCAAGTTCTAGTTCGGACATAGAACGGCAAATTTAAGCGACCGATCTCGAAGTTGTGCAGACTGTTTTCCAAGGACTGTGTTCCAGACTCAAATGATCAACCTCGTCCCAACTTCCAACAAAAGAACACTATCTCCTAAACTGTTTGAATTAGAACCGAATCTGATTTTAAAGTGTATTTTATGTGTGCACGTGTTTGTGTAAGCTTAGTAGTTAGTAGACGTTTGATGTCACCTCCAAAGCTGATTTATTTGACATGTGTTATTCTCACTGTAACTTGTGTTTAATTTTCGTGTGTAGTTTGTAAATTGGCGGGGCTATGTTACAACAAGTTAGCTGGCTTTGGATTCAAACTACAAACCTTTCGCCTTGTGGGATCTAACTACTACGTATTTGAACAGAAAACCGTTTGTAACATGAAAAAACGCACGCCAATATCAATCAATGATAAGTGACGTTATGTTTACTTTGGCCGATCGTAGTAGGCAAATTGTTTTGCTTGGTCATGTTTATTATTTTTTTCTTAGCCCTAAATGGTGCGTAGTGAGTGGGATAAAAACAAGTTATTTTCTCTGTTTGCGTATCTTGATTTTACTAGTATTCACGGAAATGTAGTGATATGTTGATTATTGTTTTGCGTCCATCTTAGTATTTTCCAATATCATTCGTCCAACCAGAGGCTATGAATAATTCACCCACTTTTGCAAAACAGAACTTGTTTTGGACAATGTTTATGAAAAATAGCCTTTTTCCCCTTAAATGTCCACGTGGTTTTTATTCTATTCTTTACATTTTTTCTCTATACATGTTCTTGCATAAATGCTAAATTATTTCAATTGACTCAAACGTTGAAGTAGATATGATATAAATCAAGAGTTCGATTTTCGCTTTCTTGATATGAATTCTGCACATTTATCGCTTCAGATAGTTGGTGAGTTTTGTGCATTTTCTTTTCGATATTTGATTAATTTGTGAATGTTATATTGCGAATTTGGATACGTTACTTTGCTTTGATAATTATCTCTCTTTTCGAATGCTGCTATATGTAAAAGCCTGAAGCTGAAGTAATGTTAAGTCATTTATAACGAACGTTAATTGTTTTACATTGTCAAAACTGATCTGTGCCTACTTTTTATCACATTGTGTTGTGTTTATTTTGTAAAAACCGTCAAAGTTTCATGTAAAAGTTTACGTTTAAGTGTCGAGCATAAACTGTCATTCGAAAGACGTCAATTTAGTGATCGTGATTTGTGCACCTTAGTCACTAGTGAACTGTAGGAGTGTGAACTTGGTGTGCATGACGAGTCATCTTTAGCTGGTCGGTATTGCACAAGTTTAAGACAGTGGCCGAGTTTCCTGTAACAATACTAACCTCCAGTGCCTACTGTGGGGTACTGTGCCATATTAAGCCAACTATGCCTACTGTGCCATAGCAAGATACAGTGCATACTGTGCCTACTAGGGTGCTATAATAAGCCTACTTCATGTCATACTATGCCTACAATGCCACACTACGCCTACTATGACATACTACGCCTAATGTGCTATAATAAGGCTACTACAGTATATGCCATACCAAACCCGTATGGTGTGCTATGTCTACAATGCCATACTACGCCTACAAGCTGTAGTGCATATTGTGGGATACTATGCCGACTGTGCCATAATAAGCCAACTATATGCCATACTATGCCTACGAAGCTACAGTGCCCACCGTGGCATACTGTGCCTACTGTGCCATAATCAGTATACTATGTCTACTGTGCCGTAACAAGCCAACTATATGGCATACTATACCTATTGCGCTATAATAAGCCTACCATATGCCTATTGTGCCACAACAAGCCAAACATACGCCATACTATGCCCATGTCATTCTAGCCTGTAGCGCCTACTGTGGCATACTGTGCTTACTCATACTATGACTACTTTTTCATAACAAGCCTCTTATATGCCATAATCTGCCTACAAGGGTGTCATGTTATCCCTACTATGATATACTAACCTCCAGTGCCTACTGTGCCATAAAGCCAACTATGCCTACAGTGCCATGCGCCTAATGTTGCACTATAGTATGCCTACTGTGGCATAACAAGCCTACTATATGGGTGTCATGCTATGGTTACAATGCCATGCCAAGCTGTAGCACCCACTTTGAAAGGCTTTGGCTACTATACGCCATACTAAGTCCAGAATGCCATAGTATGCCTACTGAGCCACACTAAGCCTACTATATGCTATACCATGCCTACTACAAATAAAACCATAGTTAATCACCTACACGGGTAGAACAAATCACTTCGAAAACCAACTTGGAGTTCATAGAGTGGTGTTGCGGCGGAGTCGGATTTTGCACTTTTTAGCAGGAGCTGGAGTGCCATTCTTTAATATTGGAGTGGAGTGTTATCCTAACATTAACATTTACCAATCAATATTCTTAGCCAAACGCTAACATTTTTAATCAATTTTCCAGCCTAATGCCAACATGCAATAATCAACCTTCCTTTACCAATGCTTAAATTCATAAATTATATTTCCTAGTCTACTGCTAACATTTATCAATCAATTTTCCTAGTGAAGCGCTAACAATTGTCAATCAATTTTCCTAGCCTAATGCTAATTTTTATAAATCAATTTACCTAGTCTAATGCCAACATCCAATAATTTACCTTCTTATACCAATGCTCGCATTTCAGATTCGTCAATAAATTTTCTAATCTAATGCTAACATTTATCAATCAATTTTCCTACTCTAATGCTAACTTTATCAATTAATTTACCTAGTCTAAAAATGGTAATATTAATCAATCAGTTTTCCTAGTCTAATGCTAACAATATCAATCAATTTTCCTAGCCTAATGCTAACATTTACCAACCAATTTTCCTAGTGTAATAATAACATTTATCACTCAACTTTCCTAGTCCAATTCCAACATTTATGAATCAAAGTTTTGTAGCCTAATACTAACATTTATCAACCAATTTTCCTAATGTAATGCTAACATTTATCAATCAATTTTTCTAGTCTACTGCTAACATTTATCAATCAATTTTCTTAGTCTAATGCCAACACCCAATAATTAACCTTCTTATACCAATGCTTACATTTATCAATCAATTTTCCGCGTCTAATGCTAACATTTATCAAATAATTTTCCTAACCTAATACTAACATTTATCAATCAATTTACCTTAGTCTAATGCTAGAATTTATCAGTAAATCTTCCTAGTTAATTGCTAACCTTATTCAGGAAAGTTTCTTTGCCTAATGCTAACATTCATCAATCCATTTTCCTCGTCTAATGCTAACATTTATCAACCAATTTTCCTAATCTAATGCTAACATTTATTCGTGAATTTTCCTTGTCTAATACTAACAATTATCAATCAATTTTCCTAGTCTAATGTTAACATTTATCAATTAAATTTTCTAGCCTAATACTATTCACGTCTAACTTATGGGCTAATAGCATGAGGAGCCACCTACAAGTCTTATTTCGTACCAATACAACGTTTGCAAAATAAAGCAATAAACATCATTGTAGGCAGTAAGTGGTATGTATCTGCACATCCAATATACTGTACGTCCAAAACGATTTCATTAGATAAGCTTTTAAAATTTGAAATCGCAAAGTTTATGCATCAAATAATTATTCAAAAGCAATCCAAAGCGATTTGGTAATTTTTTTGCTAAAGGGGATAAGGTCCATACACGATCTATAAGATCATCACAAAGACAATACCAGCTTTATTTACCCAATTTTAGATCAATGAGATTACAACGATTAATGAAATATCAAGAGGTTGAAAATTGGAATGATATATGGAAAAACAATCTTCATATTCTCAAATCAAAACTGGAGCACGTAATGCTTTTGCAACAAAAACATCATCTACCATCATGTACAAATTGTGTTAAGCTTAATCGCACTGATTTATTATATTGTTATTGATCGGTTTGATACATCTTTTTCTAGGTAGCTGCTTGACTCGAAGAACGTCCTGGTCATTTCGAAGTTTCTTGTTATCTATGCTACGATGTGATTTAAAACTTATTGTATTGTATTAATTCAGTAACTTGCTATGAAATCCTAATAAGCGGTCAAAACCAAGATTTTCACATAATCAAGAGAGATATGCAAGTTGAACCAATACTATCTCACCCATCTCTCAGCTTGTCGATATCAGCTGAAGTCTTAGCGGCCATAGCAAGTTTTTCGGAAACTTCAGTGGCTTTTGATTTGGTCTCATCTAGCGTTTCAATCAACTCTGTGTTGTCCAACATGTTACCTGGAACAGTAAATTTAGCAATTTCAACGCTTTAATCTGTCCACTTCTCAACGACTGGAGTGGACACTGGGCAGTTTATGCTATATCTATTCGCTCAAAGTCATGAGCGAGAAATGGATTGGTCGAATCCCGAATATTCCTCATTAGTGATCGCAATTTAAGCTGACAAATACAAATGTCTCTTTGACAATTGCAGGAAAACGATGTAAGTGGCAAAAAAATAAAGAACTTGTCTCTTTTTTCAACTGGTCTGTGGCCCCACCAATCGACCTAAAATTAAACCTGTTTACATTTAGATTCAATGACTACAGTCACGTTAAAAACCGTTTCAAGCTAATATCACAAAAAGTAACCTTTGGAGGTAGCCAACTCTCTGAGCAAAGAATCTTCCAAATCTTTTAGGAGCTTCTTATTTTCAGATGTTTCTTGAATAAGCCGCTCTCTTTGCTCTTCCAGCTCCTTCCTCTCAAATTTAACTATAACTGACAACAGTTGATCTGAAAAAAACAATAATAAACAAAATTAAACTTAAGCTAAAGTACATGTTGTACGTTTAGATATTAACTAAATTTGAAAAAATTTTCAATTATGGACAAATTACAGGCTGGCCAGTTGGTCTAGCGGTAACACGTTAGTTTCTGGAGCGAGAGGTCTGAGATTCAAATCTCGGGCCAGTCAAATCGGACATGCTGTTGCCAATGGCTCTCCACTGCTGCGACATTTCTTCAAAAGTAGCTGTGTTGCTCGAGCGCAATGATGCGGAGATGGGCCCGCAAACTCGTTACACGCTTTGGCGTATTACAGCAAGTATGATGAAAGATTTCATTTGATAAATTACAGCTTTCAAAAAATATTGCAAAATGCAATCACCATACAATTCACAAAGTGCCAAAGCAGCAAGGTATTAAGCGTAATTTTTTGCTCAAAAGTTGGTATGTGAACTACTTTAACTAGCAAAACAGCTGCCATGTAACACATGCAATACCTTCGAGTCCTTTGAGTGTAACGGTATAGTTGATGACCATGGCTTTTCCGAATACAGCGGGCGAATATCTGGGGTTGGATAGCTTGCTGGTCAGGTAGAGCTTGAAGTTGAAATCGTAATCAACTTCCTTATCACCTGTCAAATATAATTAATTAGATAATTACTGGGTTTTTAAATTTATAAGATAAAAGTTTGATTGAATATTAATATTTTAAGACTTTGTTGAAATTACACTTTCATAAACATGATACTTTGTTTAAAGCACAATTAGTTCTGTAGAGATAAAAATTTCTGTACAAAATCGGTCCAGAATAACTTTTTTTTATCACATAAAATACTACCTTGAGATAGAATAAAAAGTAAATTAAATGTATGCGAAAGTATTGAAGCTGTTTCCTTGCTAGGGGAGACTGCAAAAGACACGCACAAAAAAATCCAACTGGCAAGGTTGTGGAGGCTGCACTCTGCAGCCTCTCATAATTAAACCAACACAACAAACTTAATCTAAATTTAACAATATTTTGAAGTAACATACATTCCTGCAAATGCTGTCAAAAAGGAAGAAGTTTTTCTACTAAAACAGCAAAATACATTTTCACGTTCTGCGATAAAGTATACTGATTAGTGAGTCCATACTTACCAAGAACGACAAACTCTCTTCCTTGGCCTCCTTTGATGTCTTTCTCCAGAACGTTATCAATTACAGGATCGATGTATTCGTCGACATCCTTGAAGAGAAACGGGAAGCCGTACTTGATCGCTAGTTCCAACTGCTTGAGAAAATCCGGACTGTTGAATGTTGATTCCTGAAAACAACAAACATTCGTTTTAGCTAGTGTACATAATGTTTCTGAACTCGCTTGCAAGCTAGAGATTTTCTAAGATAAGGATAGACAAGTGTCCAGGGCAAGGTTGTAGTCTCTACGCATGCATTACATGCCTGGTCATTTATCCACAAAATAATAATAATTTAAGCAAATAAAAATCTAAAACAAATCAAGTAACGGTGGCACTGTTACAGGCATTAACTTTCCAGTAAGTAATAAAGAGTCTCACTTAATTCATTGACTTCAGTTTCAGCAATTAGCATATCGCTAAATTACACAAATGACAACACGCATGCAATTTTTAAGTTGATTTCAGCAGTTCAAGAGCGTGGAGAGATTCAAATCGTGTTTGTGCTTCATCTTAGTTTGTTATCACAGGATTTAATTTTGGTCGCTGCTGTAGATTTTAAGGGGCGCCAAGTGTATACTTACATTTGCGGTACTTTTTCTTGCATAATTATGAATAAATAGTCACTGTTTAATAAATAGTGACAAAAAAAGTACCGCAAATGTAGGCATACACTTGGCGCAGCAGCTTTTGTATAATTGTTAGTGGAGCGTGACGAAGCGCTCTTAGCTGCTCTTTGATGCGCTCCATGTTTCCAACTGCTAAAAGCATCCTTAACTATCCACTGTTAAAGCACTAGTCGCCTTGAACTTTAAAGATTTTGCGCGCTGTGAGACCCACGTTATGACATATTTCAAATTGAAGGTGAAATATGACAGAATATTTTGTTGTAAATACGTGTTTTGAGTTGGTGCAGAATTTGAATATGACTTTCAATAAAGACGATTTGTTTTTGCTTTCGCAAAATGATCGGTTCTTCTTCCCACCATGAGCTTGCCAAAAGCCTAGCAAGCATTTTACAGCCAGCGCTTGAGCAGTTTTCCACCAACTGCATAAAAGACTCATTTACATTCGCACAAACCATGCAACACCTCACGTTAGAAGGAAAAGAGGTCTTTTTGTGCTGATTTGACATCTCAAGCCAATTCACCAATGTACATCTCAAGAAAACGATCGGCATATGTGCAAAAGCCTTGTACAAAGACCCTTCTTCCACACCTTCCACCCCCTAAGCTGTATTTATTGAACTTATGGAAAGTGCTGCGTCATCCGTAGAGTTCAGTTTTAATGAAGGTACAAACAAACGGACGGAGTAGCGATGGGCTCACTACTGGGCCCAGCATTGGCAAACATTTTCGTTGGCTACTACCAAACCAAACAATTTTCTCGTGTTTACAAATCGACAATTTATTCTCGATATGTTGACAACACCCTTGCTATCTTTAAACAAGAGGGTGACGTTAATGATTTCCTGGTCACGCTTAATCGTCAACATCCTGCTCTCAAGTTCACGTTTGAAAAAGAACATGACAGCAAACTTGCATTTCTAGACATTCCAGTGGAAAAAACTGAACTTGGTTTTGAGACCAGGGTATACAGTAAGTCCACTTTTTTGGTCAATACATCCGCTGGGAATCCTTCAGCCCGCGAAAACGGAAAACGAACCTAATTGCCACTCTGGTACACAGAGCACTTATGATAAGTACGAAACAAAGCTAAAGCAAAAAAAAGATTTTATAATAGCTTTTAATAGCGTCGGAGCTATCATTTCCACTCTTTGAAATATGGGTTGCCTTGAAAAAGGCTGTTTTGGACTGAACGATTTCGTCCAGCTCTCTTCATGAATCTACGCTGGAATGAAAAAAAACTAAAATGCAATGTTATGTATAGAGGTTGACTACATTGAAATGACATTGGGTTGCTATTATGATGTAAGATGCTGCAAAAATCACCTAAAATTGTATAAAGTTAATGCTAAAATATAGAAAATTTCTCGTCGTACTATGATTGGTTAAAATTGGTCATTTTGGCAATTTGATTGGTGGAAAAATATTGTTTCAGTAAAAAAATTAATGTGAAATTTGGAGTGAATAAACGAATTCGTTTTGACGGCAAAGAATAGGCTGTTAAGGAATTGATGTAGGTTGCTTCCAGAACTGATAAATGGAACGAAGATCTTGCTGTGGCCAAAATGGAAAATTGCGCATCGTTAAAATGTTTGGCACATTCTTCGTTCTCTAATAAATGCTGTCCGATTGCAGAATCACAGTAGACATAAGAGATGCTAGTGATTTTGCATTCCTGATTAGGCAGATTTTTCGTTGATCTTTTGCCACTTCTTATGCATCTCGGATGCATAAGAAGTGACAAAAGACCAACGAAAAATCTGCTTAATCGAGAATGCAAAATCACTAGCACCTCTAGTGTCTACTGTGATTCTGCAATCGGACAGCATTTATTAGAGAACGAAGAATGTGCCAAACATTTCAACGATGCGCAATTTTCCATTTTGGCTTTAGCAAGATCTTCGTTCCATTTATCAGTTCTGGAAGCAACCTACATCAATTCCTTAACAGCCTATTCTTTGCCGTCAAAACGAATTCGTTTATTCACTCCAAATTTCACATTAATTTTTTTACTGAAACAATATTTTTCCACCAATCAAATTGCCAAAATGACCAATTTTGACCAATCATAGTACAAGAAATTTTCTATATTTTAGCATTAACTTTATACAATTTTAGGTGATTTTTGCAGCATCTTAGATCATAATAGCAACCCAATGTCATTTCAATGTAGTCAACCTCTATATATACCATTGCATTTTAGTTTTTTTTCATTCCAGCGTAGATTCATGACGAGAGCTGGACGAAAACGTTCAATCCAAAACAGCCTTTTTCAAGGCAACCCATATTTCAGAGTGGAAATGATAGCTCCGACACTATTAAAAGCTATTTTGAAATTCTGTACCTCTAGCAAGCTTTTCAAATTGATTTCATCAAAATGATCTTGTTTGACAACGAGTACCCTGAAGATATAGTGCTTAAGCACATATCCAAGAAAATTGCACAATTTTCGGCAGCCAAACCCTTTGGACCAGAAAATTGTCCAGTGCACCTAAGATCCCCGTGGATAGGCTCAGCTTCTCAGCAATTAGAAGATCAAATTAAAAGTGCTGTGCAAAATTGCTACGGAGCAGTATCACTGCACTTGATTTTCTCAAGCCAGTGCATGCTACCTGCTGCCAAAAAGGATTTGCTACCTGCCAATCAAAGAAGTATGGTTATTTACGAGTATGTGTGCCACTGTGACAGTCGGTACGTTGGTTGCACAACCTAAAGGCTTCAGGAACGCATTAAGCAGCATGTTCCAAAGGCAATAAGGCAAAGAACCACTCCTACTCAGTAGCAGGGAACCAACCGATCCCAACAAACCAGAACTCAGCCAAATAGAAAATGCAAAGCAAAAAGTAAGAATCAATCCGAACCGGAAAGCGATTTAGCCATCGGCCAACATTTGTTGGAATCCAATCAGTGCGCACTGCGCATGGAACTATTCCGATTCGCGGTTTAAAATCCTAGCCACAGCTCGCTCCAATTTCACTTGAGCCTGTTGGAAGCGATTTATAATTCACTGAAAAAAAAACAACAGATTTGTGCAAAATCAGTTCGTATTTACCCTTTATCTGCTTTGCTAAGATTAGAGACAGCTGTCACTAGATAAATCGCATTTCTCTTTACCATTGACTGTGCAATCTCCTTAAAATACATTTCTTCTTACCGTAGATTGCATTTCTCCTTAGTGCATTTGGTCTTTAGAAGATCCTGCTCAGTACATACCAAACCAGATAGATATCGCAACTGAAGAGTTCTGTCCGAAGGGCTTATTGCAAAAGCAAAATGAAATTGACTTTATTGAAAGTCATATTTAAGTACGTATTGAAATATCTCTGTCCTTGTCACGATTTTGGAACCTCTATTAGTCATTTTCGTTGAACTTCGAATCTATTTGCAGGCATGCGTTTTTACTACCTCGTGCTCAATTTGTCATTTGTATGCTTCAGTGACGAAAAACTTAGCTGATCGCGCGGTTCACATTCAATTTGTAATAATGTGTGTCTCACAGCATGCAACGTGTTAAGGCGACGAGAACTTTAAAAGTTGATAGCTAAGGATGCTTTAGCTGTTGAAAACATGTAGCGCATCAAAGAGCAGCCGAAAGCACTCCGTCACGCTCCACCAACAAATATACAAAAGCTGCCGCGTCAAGTGTATACCTACACTTGCGGTACTTACGAAGTGTGTTTGAAAAGTAACGGGACCGTGCACGCTGCACGAACAACTTTTATTGCAGAGAAAAAAGCATTGCTTTCTATGATGTCACAATGTCTTATGGTTTCGAAAACCAAATTTCAGCATTCTGAGACAACTACATTCCTTTTTGCACGTTTTTCTGTCAAGGCACTTTCTTTGTCACCGTTTTGTGAAACTTTGATAAAATTAAGCATTATTGGCTTTTTTTTTGGTGCGAAGGATGAGCGTCGAACAACAAATCAAACCTAAAATTTCTTGTCCGTCCATCCTGCTCTCAAGTTCACGTTTGAAAAAGAACATGACAGCAAACTTACATTTCTAGACATTCCAGTGGAAAAAACTAAACTTGGTTTTGAGACCAGTGTATACAGTAAGGCACTTTCTTTGTCACCGTTTTGTGAAACTTTGATAAAATTAAGCATTATTGGCTTTTTTTTTGGTGCGAAGGATGAGCGTCGAACAACAAATCAAACCTAAAATTTCTTGTCCGTCTTGGAAAAACTCCAACTGAAGCACTAAAGTTGCTTCAAGAAGTCTATGGTGATGACACGATGTCAAGAACTTGTCTTTTTGAGTGGCACAGGAGGTTCAAAGAGGGAAGAGAGGAGATGGAAGATGATCACAGGAGTGGGAGGCCATCCACAAGCAGAACAGATGAAAATGTTGAGCGTGTGAGACAAAAGGTGCAGAGCGATCGCCGTCTTACTGTTAGAATGATAGCAGATGAGCTGGGTATGAATAGTGAGAGGGCATGGAGGATCATTACGGAAGATCTGGGGATGAGGAAGATCTGTGCAAAAATGGTACCAAGGTTGCTGAATGAAGAACAAAAGGAGCGGCGTGTGCAAGTGTGTCAAGACATTTTGGAGCAACTCGAAACTGAAACGAACTTGCTGAAAAGAGTTGTTACTGGCGATGAGTCATGGATCTTCGAGTACGATCCACTCACCGAACGGCAGAGCCTTGGATGGAAGAGCGCATTGTCACCAAGACCCAAAAAGGTGAGGGTGTTCAAGTCCAAAACCAAGGTGATGCTGATCGCTTTTTTTGATGTCCATGAATTGTCCACGCAGAATTCTTGCCACAAGGCCAAACTATTAATCAGCACGTATACAAAAATATCTTGCGACGTCTGATGCGCTCCGTGAGGGAGAAAAGAAGAGAACTACGGAAAACGAGGTCATGGCAGCTTCATCATCAGGACAATGCTCCAGCTCATAATGCCTGGGGAATTCGGGAGTTTCCTGCCAAAAATAACATTGCTGTACTGGAGCAACCACCCTACTCTCCAGGTCTGGCCCCTTGTGACTTCTTTTTGTTTCCCAAACTCCACGAAGTGATCAAAGGAACTCGTTTTCAAGATTCAGAAGCCATTAAAACAGCCGTGACAAGGGAGCTCTGAGTGATCCCGGAGGAGCGCGTGGAAGCGTTGCAGAGGAAATTAAAAAGTACATTCGAGCCCAAGGAGATTACTTTGAAGACGACATGTTGTAAAAGTTACTTGTCAAATAAAATAAAAAATGTATAGACCCAGTCCCGTTACTTTTCAAACCTCGTAAATGTCAAATAGTGACTACTTATTCATACACATGCAAGAAAAGGTACCGCAATTGTACGTATACACGTGGCACCTCATAAGATTTCAAGTGTAATTACGCACAAGCATTGCTTCACACATTTTGTACAGTTCTGTTGGCATCTGTCGCAGTTTAGTTAAAAGATGACAGAATGTGTACGAATTAAGGTTTGTTGGTATGAGTGCTAATTTATACTAATTTTCAGATGTTAAAATAATAATCTTTTAAAGCCTAAATAAAGGTATTGATGAGATATTTCTTGATGTTATATTGCAAAGAAATAGCTATTTAGATGAGATTAGGCACAAAATTAAATACGTATGAAAACCTTAATTGGGGCATTGTTTGCTGCAAAAGTTCTTTTACACGTCTAGTTTCTTGTTTTGATAAAATGTATTCTAAATTTTCACTTTAAATTAGCAATAATAAATTCGAGTAAAAGTAAAACAGTCCAGAAGCTATCCACCAAGGCATGCGATTTTAAATATTGCATGCCTATGCGGTAGTACATAGAAAAACGAAGCAGTGATAGACAGTTGGTATTAAGTAGTGTTCCGTAATCGTAGATTTAAGATTTAAACGAAGTGTTTGATATGGTACGATAAAATATGTTCTGTGTCGCACTAACTAGACCAATTTTAGACTATGAGAGTTAGAGCAAGCTGTAAAATCCAAGTAAACAGGGAGTTACCATTAATTGGTTTAGCAATAGCTTCAGAATGTAAAGTAGCTTTGCAAAAAAGTTCTTGGCTATCAACAGATTATGGGTAGGTTGTTTAACTGTTTGGTTTGAGTTTTAATGATTGTTAAATAAAATAAATTAAACTTAAATGAGGACTGAAGGCAAAATCAATGGGGGTGTTTAAAATTCGGGCAATCGCATTGGATTAGGTTGGCGTTGATTCCATCTTTCCTGACCCAGACATTCTACTTCAAACACGACATGGGGCTCCTTGATCGTTGATAACAGTTTTCTAACTCAGCTCTGTATCTGCTGACAAGATCAAACTGTTGATAACAATATAATTGTGATGTTTTAACGTTTGCAGCCCACAGTTTTAATATTTAATCGCTTTGCGTGCTTCTGGCCTAAAGGCTACCAGCGCGGAAGCTAGGATAGAGCCACCAGAACGGCAACTACTTAAAAACAAGCAATATAAAAAAGTTATCCTACCACAAGATTCGAACTTTTTTGCATTGCTTATTTTTAAGTAGATGCCATTCTGAAGGCTCTTCCCTAGACTTCCGCGCTGGTAGCCTTTAGGCCAAAAGCATGCAAAACGATTAAATATTAAAACTCTGGCCTACAAAGACCACAACTAAATTATTATCAACATCATAGTACTGGGTTTAAATACCCAAAATTAAGCATGCAAAGAGACATCCTCTCTAGCTCAAGTGGTAAAGGCTGCAGGTTCGAATCCTGCGGTAGGACAATTTTTTCAAATTGCTTGTGTTTAAGTAGTTTTCGTTCAGGTAGTTCTTCCCTAGACTTCCACTTTGGTAGCCTTTCGGCCAGAAGCACGCAAAACGATTAAAAATCAAACTGATTAGACCGCAGTGAAACGGCTCAATGCAATAGTTTAATTGCGGAGATGCCTAAGGATAGAACTAGGATGGAGTTGGCAATGTTATCAGCATCGGGGTTGCCAATTAAAATTTAAATTAGGGAGGCCCTTACATCGTGTTTAAAGAAGAGTATCTCTAAAACGGCAGGGTCGAGAAGGATGTAGTCAACGTCAATCTAATTTAATATTTTGCCTACAGTCCTCGTTTAACCGCAGCAAAACTAAGGGAGGGGACGTAGGTGCTTCAAACCTAACTCACTGGATCAGAAACGATCTTTCGAAATTCGAAGAGGGCATATTTGAATCTATTTTCATTGAAGTGAAATTGGGCAAAGTTAACATAATTTGCGGCGCTCTATACCGTCCTTCGAACAAATCTAATAGTGTTATTGATGCCTTTATCTCCATATCAGAGGAGACACTTAACAGACTAAAAAAAAAAGAAAATAAGCTTTTATATCTTGTGGGTGACTTTAATTTTGATCTGTTGGACCATGGTCGTCATACTGATATATTTACTGACCTGAGGTTTGAATTCGGCAACATTCCACAAATCATCAAACCTACCAGAATATCTACAGTCATGACTTCACCAGGCACGTAGCCAGGGGGGAGCAGGGGGGCAATTGCTTACCCCCAAATTTTATAACAAATGATTTCAATTAAACGTCACTTTGATGCAACAAAATATCCTGAGTCTGCCAAGTGCGTATAAAATCAGCTTTTAACTCCATAAAGACCTTTTTTGTCAAGTCAAGTCATTTTTTATTTTTGTCTGTAACTAAAATATTACGGTAACAGAAATCACATTCTTAACAATATACGATATTAATAAACAAGGCTCATGTACCTCTTGAGAATCAGTTTTCACGACCAGGAAGCTGCGAAAAGACCTTATCCGTCATCGAGTCAAGCAGCAACCCAGATGCCAACATATTATAATTTTTGATAATAAATAGAGGTAAAAAAAAATACATGAGAAAGAATGTGAGTTACCTTATTAAAATATTTCAACAAGTTAGGTTAAAATCCTAAATTCTAAGACTCGCATGATTTCACAAAAAAGTTTTTCAACTTTACGTTAAACGAAATTGGAGATAGCAAACGTACTGAATGAGGAATGAAATTCCACATTTTGACGCCCTGGTACCTAATGCTATTTTGCAATCTGTTAGATAGAAATCGTGGATTATATAAAAGATCATTTTCTTGAGCGGTAGATCTCGTTGATCTGTGTGAGATTTTGCATGCCTTTTCAAAATATTTGGAAAAGTTATTCGAAAGATATTGAGGCCTGTGTACAATATTGTACATTAGTTTTGATATTTCAATTTCGTACAAATCGATCAATTTTGGAATGTTAAGTTTGTAGTAAAATGGGGTAGCTCTGTCTTAAAAGGCACCACCCTCTACCAGTTTTACTACTTTATTTTGAAGAGTGCTTATTTTCATCAAATAGGACGGATACGTTGATCCCAAACTAACTAGACCATAAAACAAATGTGTGTGGAAAAGTGCATAATATAGTTTTATTAATGCATCTTTAGGAAGAACGAATTTTAGTTTACAAATAATATCAACAGCTTTGGACAAGTTGGTTTCTAAGATTTTAATGTGACTCTCGAAAGTTAACTTGGAGTCAAGTGGTCAAGTGTTACCCCCAAATATTTGGCAGAGTTAGAAAGGGGGACAGTAATGCCGTTTAGAAGTACATTAAAATCCGTCACTAACTCATTCTTTCTTGGAGATATAACGAGTAGTTGGCTTTTTGAGGGATTAATTGTTAACGTATTAGATTTGCTCCATTCTAAAAGCCTAATCAGTTCCAAATTTAGCTCAGCTTGGAGATTGCTTAAATTTGAATGAGGAATAGTTAAACAGGTGTCGTCCGCAAACAATCTGGGAATAGTCTAAGTTGAATTAGGTAAATCATTAACGTGTAATAAGAATAATAATGCACCTAATGTTGATCCCTCAGGGACACCAAAAGGATCTGTCATTAATGAAGATTGTGTTTTGCTTACGGAGACAAATTGCTTCCTAAGTAGAAAATTTTATATTAATTTAAGGGTCTGGCCACGTATGCCGTAATTTATCTAGTTTTGCTAGAAGAGTCGAATGACAAACAGAACCATAGGCTTTGTTTAAATCTAAAAAAAAATAAAGCCGTATAGTGCTTAATGTTGATGTTATCATATGTTAAAGTTACAATGTCAGTTTTAGAATGGATAGTGGAAAAATTACTTTGAAAATCATATTGCGAAGAAATTAAAATATTATATTTGCCCAAGAATTGAGTTAATCTTTGGTATATCAGTTTTTCAACAATTTTAGAAAAACTGGAAAGAATGGAAATGGGACGATAGTTGTTTGGATCATTCTTGTTACCATTTTTATGAATCGGGATAACTTTAACGACTTTTAAATTATGTGGGAAAATCCCACTTGAAAAAGCATAATCATAAAGTATAAGGAGGCAAGGAGCGATTACCAAGTTGGCTGTTTTAATAAAAAAAGCTGGAATATAATCCTGACCTACGGCTTTGTTCACGCTCAAGGATTTCAGAGAATCAATGATTTCATAGAGGTTTGGTGCTTCTAAAAACATACCAGATGAATTTCAATTTTTCAAGTAACTCATAAATTTTTCAGTTGTCTTGGCATGGTATATCTTTTGCTAAGTTTTCTCCAATTGAGCAAAAAAACTTATTGAAGTTTTCAGCTAATTCAACTAGGTTATTACTATCATTTTCTAAATCATTACTCTGAGTATTTAATGATTGTTTAGACTTAGAGGGGAGTAATAATCGAATAATATTCCAAATTTTGCACGGATCATTTTTGTTTTTTTCAAGTTCAACTTTGAAATAATTTATTTTCGATGCAGTCTTAATTTTGGTTAGCTTGTTACAATATTGCCTGAAAATAAATTTTTGGGTTTCGTTGTCATTAATAAAATGAGATTTAAACATGGAAATCTTTTTGCGGATGGAGATCAAAATTCCCTTCGTGATCCAAGGCTTTTTAGGTAGTCTACGCTGTTGACAGGAACACGATTTCAATGCAGCATGTTTATTAATTGTTTGCGACACAATTTTAACAAAACCGTTAAAAATACTATTAAAGTTTTCATCCGTTAATGGTGGGAGTCCAAGAAAAAATCTTTGCAAGGAAAAGTTTAAATCTTGACCGAAGAGTTCAGTATCAAATTTGGATTTGTTGCGGTAAAAACCAGATTTAGTTTTGACATTATCATTTTTTGTCATGAGAGTGCCGATTTTGCAAAAAATGGGTAATGATCACTGACATTACATGTTTCAAGTTGGAAATCATGTGATCTATAATGGATGAGGAATTTTCGGTTACTCTTGTTGGTTTAGTGATTAGGGGAATGCATCGTAACTAATCAACATATCTAAAATATCTAAATAGCGCATTAAAAGAGGAATATTTTTTTCAATTTCCAAACTGATATTGAAGTCACCCAAACTATAATAGTATTCAGAATCTAATCGAGGCATTTAAAAAAGTCATCTAAAAATTGTTCTGCAGTTGGCGTTTGAGGATGTCTATAAACTACGCCTACAGTAAATTTGGCATCAAAATTCTTAATCTTGATCCATAAGCATTCAGAATCGCACATTTGAAGTGGGTTTTCAATAACTTGATAGATAATGTTTTTATGAATATACATAGCAACACCAACAGCATTGGAATTTGAGTTTACATGCGCAAAGCTGTAGTTTGGGATTGAGACATTAATTTGTGGTTGGTATTTCATACGCGTTTCTGTAATGCAGATGATTTGAGGGATAAACTGAAGAGACTGGATAAATTTATAGAGAAGGTCAAAATTCTTGTGGAGGAATCGAATGTCGACATGCATTAGTATCAAAGCATCATCATAGGAACCATATACAATTTGAGAATTTACTTCAAAGTATTCACAAATAGTTACGTTTTGATTAAGAGATTTATATAATTTGTCACAAACTTCTCAGTATCAGAAAGATTGTTGGCATCTTGGGTGGCTGCGGGACCCGGGCGAAGGAGGTTAATAAGTTGCTCCCCTTCGTTCGAATTCAGCCGCGCTATTTGAGGGCAATTAACTAGTTCAGATGGATTATAATTAGCAGCTGTCGAAGTAAGACATGCGCATTGCAATATCTAAATAACAGTAATGTAGTGCTGGAATAAGATGCGCCAACAAGTTCAATCCCAAACCAGAACTATAATGTTACTATATTTTTTTTACTTCAGATTACCTAATTAGTTAATTGGGAATTCCGCGACGCTTGGCGTCGGAAGTCCTTATGTTTTTTTTCCGTAAAAAATTACGAATTCGGCAACAAAGTTTGAAAACGCTATAACTTAGAAACAGCTCAAGGTAGAAACTTGAAATTTAAATGCTAGATGGGGCACATATGAATCATTCTTAGTGCAAAATTTTGGGGCAATCGGTCACGTGATACGGGTTTCCGAGCCTAAAAATGAAACACTAATCGGAGGTTTAAACAGCTCTAGCTCGAAAACTAATCGCACTAGGGAAACAACAGTTTCGAATTTAGAAGCGTCTGGGCATGCAGTTTCAGCTCTCAAAATCGTGACGATTCAGACATTTTTTTTTCTTTACTTATTTATTTAATAAGCAAATCACATTATGGTAAAAGCTAGAAACTTGAAATTTGGACAGATGATAAGCCTATACATGAACTTGAGTGCCTCCAATTTTAGAGGCGGTACGTCACGTGGTTCGGGACAGATGCACCTCAAACTTATGACAGCGAAGTTTATTAAGTGATTTTAGTCATGTACACGCACATGCTGCCGTGGCTGAATGGTCAAAGGCACCAGTGCTTGAAAGCTAAGACTTGGGTTCAATTATCTAATTGGCCATCGCTTCTAGCAAACCAAGATTATATTGAATCTACCATAATTAATTTTTTTTTTTCGATTACAACAAAGTCGTTTATATTTTTTGTTTGACACTAGATATGGTCAGAAGGCATCAGGTTTCATTCTCTGTGAATACGGCCCAAAAATCAGTTTTTTACGACCTCAAGCTAGCGTGCTAGTTTTTTTTGCGATCAATAGAAATTTTAAAGACAAGAATATTTTGACATACTTTGGAGGTAGTCACCTACATGCGCGTGCTGCCGTGGCGAATGGTTAAAGGCGCTAGTGCTTGAAACCTAAGACCTGGGTTTAATTATCTACTTGGCCATTGCTTTTATCAAGCCAACATTATAATGAATCTAGCAGATTTTTTTTTTGATTACAACAAAATCGCTTTCAATATTTTTTATTTGACACTAGATATGATCAGAGGGTATGAGGTTTCATTCTGAGTGAAGGCGCCCCAAAAATCGGTTTGTTAACACCATAAGCTAGCGTGCTAGTTTTTTTGGTGTCAATAGAAATTTTTAGGACAAAAATATTTTGACATAATTTGGGAAACCAACCCCCCAAAACATATTAGTTTTTTTTACAGCTTAAGCTAAGGTGCTACATTTTTCATATCAAGAGACAAATACCTTAACATAGTTTGGGGGTACCACCCTCCTGGGGACCTACCCAAATATCAATTTTTTGAACGGCTTAACATAGGGTGCCGGTGATTTTTGATATCAGTAGATGTTTAAGAGACAAATATTTTGACGTGGTTTGGGGGTACCACCTCCCTCGGGAACCAAAATGGATCCCTCAAAAATCAATTTTTTGAAGGACTTAAATTAGAGTGCCAGTGTTTTTTGATATCAGTAGATATCCAGGAGAAAAATACTTTGACGTGGTTTTGGGGGTACCACCTCCCTTGGGAACCAAAATGGACCCCCCAAAAATCAATTTTTTGAACGACTTAATTTAAGGTGCCAGTGTTTTTTGATATCAGCAGATATTTAAGAGACAAATATTTTGATGTGGTTTGGGGGTATCACCCCTCATCGGGGACCAAAATGGACGCCCCCTAAATCAATTTTTTGAACGACTTAATTTAGAGTGCCAGTGTTTTTTGATATCAGTCGATATTTAAGAGACAAAAACTTTGACGTGGTTTGGGGGTACCACCCCCCTCGAAGATCCCCCCCAAAATCGAATTTTAATGGGCCATTGCTTTTACCAAACCAACATTATATTGAATCTAGCAGATTCATTTTTTTCCATTACGACAAAATCACTTTCAATATTTTTTGTTTGACACTAGGTATGATCGGAGGGTATCAGGTTTCATTCTCTGTGAAGACGCCCCAAAAATCACTTTCTTAACACCATAAGCTAGCGCGTTAGCTTTTTTGGTGTCAGTAGAAATTTTTAGGACAAAAATATTTTGACATAATTTGGGAAACCAACCCCCAAATGGACTCAAAAAAATATCAGTTTTTTTGACGGCTTAAGCTAGGGTGCTACATCTTTGATATCAAGAGACAATAAAGAGACAAATATCTTGACATAGTTTGGGCGTACCGTCCTCCCGGGGACCTACCCAAATGGACACCCCCAAAAATCAGTTGTTTGAAGGACTTAACATAGGGTGCCAGTGTTTTTTGATATCAGCAGATATTTAGAAGAAAAATATTTTGACGTGGTTTGGGGGTACCACCCTACTCGGGGACCAAAATGGACCCCCCAAAAATCAATTTTTTGAACGACGTAATTTATGGTGCCAGTGTTTTTTGATATCAGTCGATATTTAAGAGACAAATACTTTGACGTGGTTTGGTGGTACCACCCTCCCTCGGGGACCAAAATGGATCCCCAAAAATCTATTTTTTGAATGACTTAATTTATGGTGCCAGTGTTTTTTGATATCAGTAAATATCTAAGAAAAAAACACTTCGACGGTACCACCCTCCCTTGGGGACCCCCAAAAATTAAATTTTAATTGACTCAAGCTAAGGCACTAGTTTTTTTTCATATCAGCACATATCTAAGAGACGAATATTTTGACATTGTTTGGGGGTATTTCCCCCCGAGGGCCCCCCAAAAATTAATTTTTTGATTGCCTCAAACTAAGGTGCCAGTTTTTTTGATATCAACAGATACTGAACAGACAAACATTTTGACATAGTTTGGAGTGCCTACCTCCCCTCGGGGACCCCCCCAAATAGATCCCCAAAACCCAAGTTTTTGAACGACCTAATTTATGGTGCCAGTGTATTTTCATATCAGTAGATATTTAGAGGCAAATATTTTGACAGAGCTTGGGGGTACCACCCCACTGAGGCCCCTTTCCAAATGGACCCCCAAAAACCAATTTTTTGAATGGCTTAAGCTAAGGTGCCAGTGTTTTTTGCTGTCAGTAGATATTTAAGATACAAATATTTTAACGTGGTTTGGGGGTATCGCCCCAAAATCAATTTTTTGAACGACTTAATTTACAGTGCCAGTGTTTTTGTTATCAGCAGTAGATATTTTGGAGACGAATATTTTGACACAGTTTGGAGGTGCCACCCCCCGGGGACCCCCCAAATAGACCCCCCAAAAATCAATTTTTAATTGGCTCAAGCAAGGGCACTACTTTTTTTCAATATCAGCACATATCTAAGAGTTGAATGTTTTGACATCATTTGGGAATACCACCTCCGGGGACCCCCCAAAATGGACCCTCCAAAAATTATTATTTTTTTCGCTCAAACTAGGCTGCCAGTTTTTTTCAACAGATACTTAACAGACAAATATTTTGACATAGTTTGAGGGTGCCCCCGAGACCCCCCAAAAATCAATTTCTGCACGACCAAAATTACGATGCCTGTGTTTTTGATATCAGTAGATATTTCAGAGGCAAACATTTTGACAGAGTTTGGGGGTACCACCCCCCGAGGACCCCCAAACAGACTCCCTAAAGATTAAATTTTTCAACAGCTTAAGCTAGAGTTCTAGTTTTTATTTGATGTTACGAAATACTAAAAAGGCAAATACTTGGACATACTTTGAAAGTGCCACCCTCCGAAAATTCCCAAATAAACCCCACAAAAATCAATTTTTCAGCGACTTAATCTAAGGCTTCGGTTTTTTGTAATTAGTAGGTATTTAAGCAACAAAAATTTTGACATAGTTTGGGAGTACCACCCCTCCGCAACCTTCCCAAATGGACCCCAAAATTTAATTATTTTGAAAAGCTTGAACTAAAGCGATAGATTTCTTTGGATATCAGTAGATATTTTAAAGACAAACTTTTTTACACAGTCTGGGGGTACCAAACATCTATCCAAAAAATCACTTTCTAAAAGCTAAATTTAACAAAAACTCTAAAACCACCAAAGCTACAAACTTGAACTTTGGAGATATGATAAGCGTATATATGAAGTTGTGCACCTGCAGTTTTGGAGTTGCTACGTCACGTGGTTTGTGGCAGACGCGCCAAAAACGAAAAAGAACTTAAATAATGACTTTAATAATTGATTTTTGTCATGTACACACATGTCCTGCTGTGGTCTAGTGATTAAAGGCGCCAGCTTAAACTAGGGAACAGTTTTTTTTTGATATCAGTATATATTTAACCGACAATTTTTTACATAAAATGAGGTACCAACCCCAACATGAACCTCTACAAAAATCACTTTTTGAAAGCTAAATTTAACAATTGAATTTAGTCAATTGGGTTCATAAGCAGAGCTGGCATAATGATTAAAGGCGCCAGGGTTTGAAATTGTCGTGAATGAACTGAGCTGTGTTCAAATACTAGTCGGACATCGGTTTTACCCAAACCACAAACGATTTAAAATCAACATTTATTTTGTTCATGAGACAAAATCAGTTTGTTTGCATTGCATACGATTGAGTTTTGCAGAAATATCGGTAACCTTCAAAGTATGAAGGGGAGAATGATGGTGAAATGGAACTGGCGGAAGTTCCGTATTATTTTCCCCCGGGAAAATGAACATCTAGTTTTAAAATATAATATTAACACAGTAACAGAGTTATAGTCAAAACATGACCATTATTGCACCGTTGCATGATTGTAAGAGAACCCTATCGAATTATCTCACTGGCACACCTTTCCGGGGCAAACATAGTGTTGTCGAGTCGATGCCATACACAAAAAAAATCTAATCAAATTCGAATTGTCATAGTGCATACCCAAACAAAGGTTTAAACGAATAATATCATTGCATAGTGACTAGTTTATCGTCCACAAATAAACAGTATTCTCCATTGTGAATAGCCCATCTTGTTTTTTTTTTACGATGTTTGCATGCAGATTTGAAGGCTGGCATAAGCTTCTTCTTTCTTTCGTAGAATTCCTTTAGCAAGTGATCATTGATGAATATTGAGCTATTTCGATAAGATGCATCGACATAAAAGTGTTCGTTATCAAAATTAACGTGCTTTTTTGAATTGTAAGCTTTTAAGTTTTTGAGGTTGCTCATTATGGTGTGTTTATCCATTGCTGTTGCTAGTTCGACTATTATAGGTCTTGTAATGTTACTTCCCTGTTCAACAATAGGTCTATGAGGCAGACGATGTATGTCTACCAGCGAGGTTGACTTTGGGTCAAGGTCAAGTCCGTCTGTCATAAATTTGTTGAATCTATCAAGAGTTTGAGTGTTAGTTTCCCATACAGAGGAACCGACATCGTCTAAACCATGAATGGGAAGGTTTAGCCTTTTGGAGTAGGACTCTCGTTGCAATTCCAATTTTTTTGCTTCTTTTTTTTCAAACTCCAACCTAGCTATTCGATCACGAAGCTCGTGATAATCAGTCAAAGAAACTATCTCTTTAAGATCGTTGTTATTTTTGATTTTATGTTCTTGCTTAGCCAATTTTTCATTAAACTCAGCAATGCTGTCATCGTATTTGTCTAATTTTTCTTCTAAGCTCGCTATTCTTTTGATTAAATTAACGTTAGTATCAGTCAGATTCTTAATAGCAGTTACAATATTGTCAATTTTGCCTTCCATAATGTCAACACTGCACAGTAGTAATCTTGCAAGCAGAGCTTAGTTTGGCAAAACTCGTCAACTACTGCAACTTTTGCACTTACTGCGCTTTAAGATTTCAGCTGCTAAAAATACGTCTGAACGCTAGTTTTCTCTCATTCGAATGGTCTTCACCGTAAATTTGGGTGCAAAATCAGTTTTCATACCGTGAAGATCCATTTTTTTATTTGGTCTTCACCGTAATTTGGGGTCAAAATCAGCTCTTCATTCTGTGAAGACCTTCTTTTTGGAGATCGTTCCCAGTACGAAGCCATTGCCACCCAAAATTTCGCATGTTCCCCAAAATTCCGTTTTGGCTACGTGCCTGGACTTTACTGGACAATATTTGAACAAATAATCTAAACAATCCCACAAGCATTGCCATTATAACTGATGTTGTGTCCGATCATTTCTTCAAATTAAAATTTTGAGGGAAATTGTTTCTAGTTGGTTGACAAAACATAAATTGATTGTCAACCCCACTAAAACGAAGAATATGATTTTCTCAACAAAACCTCATAAAGTACATAAAAATTCAAAACTATGTCTTAAAATCTTAGAGACAACCGATTTGCGAGGTAACCGAGTTTTAGTTCCTGGACAGTTTGATATCCAACAATCTTTCTTGAAAATTCCATATGCAGTAACTTCTAAATCAACTACGTGCATGCTTAGCAATCGTTTATAAATCTAGATACTATCTCACACGCTCCTGCTTGCTGTTTACTCACGCTTTTCTATTCATTAGCCTACGCTCATCTAACCTATTTTATCATCAACAACTTGGTGCAACAATCTTTCATTTTTGGAAAGTTTGCAGAGATGTTGCAATACAATTTTAAAGCTGATTTATTTTCGAAAACCATAAATCTAATTGCGATGATATTTACAAAAAGTATGAAATTATGAAAATTCAAGATATGGTTGAGACTGAAGTGTGCTGTTTTGTTTCTAATTTTTTCATAACAAACTTTCTAACTGCTTTGTAGGTTCCTTTAAATTAAACTCTTCAGTGCGCTGTAGCTCTCTTGCAACGAGCTGACGACATTCGTCCCCTTTTGATTAAAAAGTCAATTTGCCGTCAATCTGTATTATTTACTGGGTCCAAACATTGGAATGAAATTCCACTAAAAATCAAAAACTGCCGAAGCTCATGTAGCTTCAAAATCAATTTGACAAAAGCATTTTACTGAACATGACTAAGCATAATAATTTGAATCTCGTTCACAGTGAAGGATACTCTGACGGATTGGCTTCTTGTTAGTCTGCTAGCCACTCTCATGACCGGCTGGCTGACTTGAATTTTTCAAATTGATCAAGTTCGTGTGATTTTCTTGTTTATTATATTTGTGATATTATATGTTTATATATGTGATTTATTTCTTTGTGTTTGCTCTTGCAGGTTTCATGCATAACCTCTACCCTTAGAGGTGACCATAAGTCATCACTTGGATTTCTCATGAAACTTACAACGATTAGTATATGAGCATTTTTTGTAATCATTATTTTATATTTTGCTCAACAAATAAATTAACGTAACTGAACTGATGAGATCAGAGGGTTTCAGGTTTCATTCTCTGTGAAAAACAAATCCCTCCAAGATAAAATTTGCAATTCTATTTCAATGCGCTTGACACTAAGTTAGGTTCTTCTTTGCAAGGTGCCCGAGGTTACAACAGAGGTGAATGAAAAGAGCTGGGTTAAAAAACCTTACCAGTCATTAGTTGATAACAAATCACAAATATATTGCAGTTAACAAATAAGCATCTGTTTAAAATCACAAATAAGCAGTGTTTAAATGTTGTGCAGGAGACTCAAACTCGCTTTAGATTTGCCGCGAAGAATCAGTAAAGCCATAGAGCATTCAAATTGGTTACACCATCATGGCGAATTGTTTATGAGAAATTAATTCGCAATGAAGTCACAAACAATTCCAGCACGATTTGCTATTGCTTTGCGACTGCAAAAAGACTTCACAACGAAATTATTGCAGTAGTACGAATTGAGACGTAAGTAATGTCACAGAAATATGTGCGATATAGATCAAAATAAGTAGCTGACTTAAGTCAGCAAAATGATACAGCCCGGGTGTACACATTTATTCAAAAACAATCAAGCTAAATTCAAATTAGCCACGATAACAATTGAGTGTAGAAACACAAATTTTTATCTAAATTTCTAAAATCTATGTGCCGCTGCAGAAGAATTGTTTAAGAAGAACGCAAGAAACTACAGATTTGAAACTTGCTTAATTCCAATTTTGATGTACGAGCGGTGTACTTTGTGTGGTGTCAATGGTGTACTTTACCGTTGCAATGGTGCCATATGTGGAGAACTTTACATATTAACACGATATGGCGGATAAGTTGCAAAATCCAAACACCTTCTTGCGAAATAGGGCGTCAATTATGAAAGCAATTTACAAGAAGCCTAAACCTGCAAGGGAATTTGAGGAAGTTTTGCAACATTTTGATCTTCAAAAAACAGTGTACCATAGCAAGCTTTCATCTACCTCACCCCCTACTGTAATTTGCGACACGACCGAGACAGCGTGTATACTGTACACCAACACCAGACAATTTTTGCTAGAACTAAGACGCCACTTTACTATCACTGGAGTGCCAAACATATTTAAAAATAACAAGTCAAAATCGTCATAATTATTTGACAATCTCAACAGAGCGCATTACCATCGGAAAGCACATAAAAACAACATGTTGTCGACAAAATGTTAACTTAGTTAACAGATGTTTCGATTAAGTTACTTGGATGTCCTGTTTTGATAAGGGATAAATCAATAAGCACAAAACATGTGGCAGTTAGTTGTGTGTTTCGATGAAAAACACTCAAAAACATTGCGTTTAGAGGAATCAAATAATGGTCGGTAAGAGGTTGTTGAAACCGTGACCTTGGTAAGTGGAGCTACGCACCTTATCACTAGGGCACAAGAGCAGTTGAAATTCAAATCTGATTTCAGGTATTTATGTCGTAAGCTAAGGTGTGTCAACAGTGTAGGCAAAGAATCAAAATTGCTGGCACAATCGCTGAGATACCGTTGCTAGCCTACAGTGTGGATACGCGGAAGTTTACGGCATAAGTACTTGAAATCAGATTTGAATTTGAACTGCTCTAGTGGCCTTAGTGATAAGGTGCGTAGCTCCACTTACCAAGGTCACGATTTCAGATGTTCAAAGCCTACTTACATTTGGTGATGATACATATTTCAGGAAAACTTTAGTACATTAATTGCTTTGAAATAATTTAATTTCTAGAACTCTACCAGTAGATCCCTGACAGAGTGAAACAAGACGGAGAGGGATTAAATTTGTCATAAACAATCGACAACACACAAAAGATGCTGCTACATAAATTTATCGACATCAGTATATATTTGTTATTCAGGCATTCATTTTACAAACTAATCGTTTTTTTTTTCAGTTTATAAGTTAATTTATATTTTCTATTTTTTCGAATTTTTATGGCGCAAACCTTATTTTTGGGAGCTCATACGACCTTTCATTTCGTGCACACTAAGCAAGCTCTTAGAGGGAACGTAGTGCAGAACGAAGAAATTTGATATAAACGTTTTAGCCCCATGAAAACCAAAGACGGCAATCAATTCTTTACACCCATTCCATCATAGTTTCAAATTAATAAACATGTAACAAAATGTTTGAAACAAAATTCATCATTCAGGGTATCATTGCATGGAACGAATCTCATAAGAGATTGGCAACAAGTAAGATATAAAACATCCAATAAGTAAAACCAGCGAAACTGCGCGCCTTGCTGGTTTCCCAAAGCAGCCAATGACTATTTCAATTAAACAATACATCGTCTATGGGAGATTCACATACAATCAAACTCAAACAATGGATAGAAATTGACTAGGGTTCAAAACCGCTATGCTTCGACGAAATTTTAGGAAAGTATCCAGTTTAGGATAAATTAGTAACTGCCAAACTAATAAAACATTTCCTTACATCAACAGAGGGAAAACCAGTGGCGTAAAAAGAGATTTGTGCCTGGTAGGAAAAGCTTCCGAGAGTCCACTATTTGATGGCACAAGTTGAGAAAATTGAACTTTACTAAGAATTTGGCTATTTATTTCGTCAATATTAACTGAGGATCAATCAAGATTTCGTTGTGGGTCTAGCTCTGGGGGAGGAGGGGCAGAGGCGCATTTATGAACAACGCTGGCTTCAGTAATTCGGAATGAAGAATCAATGCCCTATTTGGAATTAGCTACAAAGTTTTAAAGACCAAAGCACTGAAAATGAATAAAGAACCTAAATTTGAAATTTCAGTTATTGTTTTTTTTGTAATGAAAAAATAGATCACAAAATATAAAGCTCATTTTGTACAGGAGCAAAGCGTGGCGATTCTTTTTCCTTGACAGGTCATCACAAACTAGTCAAATGCACGTGTCAGAACTAGCAAAGAAAAAAGAACAATTTTCGCTGCGCTCGGCTTCAGTTGTAAAATGGGTTTTAGACATCATCCGAATTTTTATTCTTCAAAGCAAAAAATGGAGTAAAGAGAGAAACTTTTCTCGCTGCAAAAACCCCTGTACTTTTTTGCCACGTTATGCAATTGCTTTGATTAAACGTAAGAAGAAAACCACCGAGAAATGGACGTTTTGCTTTTTTTCTCATCTACAATTCCTTTTTTTCTTGCGCTGCAGTTTAGCGCTTTTTCCCTAATGCTGTAAATTTTCAATGAAGTAGTAACTTCGAAAAAATAACGACGTTTATGTAATCGTAACTCTGTTATTGCAAAAACAAAGCTTATTTATCCTTTAAATAAGGAAAGCGCATTCACAGTTGCCCAAATCCCCCCCAACACCCCTAAATTTTTCTCATCGGTTCTGGACGATTCACAACAATGACCCATTTGGTCAAAAAATCGGCGAATTTCGCCAAAAAGCGGAAGATTTGCATCACTGACAGTATTCTAATAAGACCATTTTTGCTAATGATGTACTAAGCTAGTTCCAAACGTTTGAAATCAAAATCAATTTTAAGACTGTTTTGTTTTTAGCTAAAATTTGTCGTTTTTGTTGATTCAACAAGATCTAAATACTGTATTGATGGATTGCACGTGACGTCATCGCGCAGCAAGCCAAACCGCTGGACGTCAAAATCGCGGATCGGCGCTGTGTAAATGCATACAAAAACACTGTTAACGAAGATATAAAGCAAATTTTCAGGCTCTAAACCAGTTGATTCTTTTTAACATTAAAGTTAAATTGTAGATAAAAGTCTGTAAAAACTGAAAAAGACTTTAATTTGTAAAAATTCGGTTTTAGTATGCTTTTTTCAGTGATGTAAATCCGGCTAGCTGTCAAGTAACCCATTAGAATTATGTAATATGGATGGTAGTAGCTAGTTTCGGTTATCAAATTTGAGACTTACCATTGACTGCGATGTAATAGAACAGTTGCATCTTCTTTATTTGTCCCAAAATTAGCGCATTTTTAAACTTTTGTAATTTTGTAAGTCTATTTTGCAGGATTTTGGTGATTTTTTTGTATTTCGTGTTGTCATTAGTGGCTTACCGCAATGGATATTGGTTGCTAGGAGTTGAAACAAATAAGCAGTTGTTTTCATTGAATTATTTCGGAAAAATGTCATTTAAATTTTAATTTAATGATTTAACTGGCCTTAGTGTAACTTTGATCGAGCCTTAATTTGCATTTATTTCGACTTGAGCTAGTGTTTTTAAATTTTATTCATAAAAAGTGTTTAAATTAAACGTTAATCTGCCATGTATTACTACTGTGACGGAAAATTTAAATGTACTAGGATATGGCCGAATTTACGATTTAAACCAAAGCTAAAAACCGGGCTAAATGGACAATAGCAGACACAATGGAGTATGGACAATGAGAATTCACAAAGGCGTAACTTTCTAGACCCGCTGAGCTATGTAAGCTGCTTAAATCGCTCCCAGTAACTTTCAACTAAGGCCAGGCTATCTACAAAAGTACTACTTTACAATCAAATTTTTTAAAATATGCCCACTTAAGGAATTATACATTGATTTACGGTATCGGCCAATGCTTTGCAATGGCGTTTTGACGTCCAATCGTTTTGACGGGAAAAAGCTATGACGTAGCTGCAATCCATCAATAATTTCTAATAGGTTTTGCATAACTGGTGCAAATTTTTAGACGATTTTCAGCGTTTCTCCAGCCCATTCAAAAAATAGTCTAGCAAAGGCAATAGACTAAAAATCTGCATCAGTTGAGCAAAACCATTTCAAATCGAAGAGTCTGGTGTCGCTGATTACGCTGCAGATTAAAGTTAAATTGCTATTAACACATCACCATAAATGCTTTGCAAACAAAAAGCTTCTCAACCTTGAGGTTGTTCTTTTCTTCTTTCTTTCTGATCCAATTGAGAGCTTGCTGTTGCGGATCAATGCACAGCGGAAAGCGAGATGCTCTGGTAGTGAGGATTCCGTTCTGAATGGACAACTCATCCGGAGGAAGGCCTGGAGAACAGGAAGTCACATTCAAGAACGAAAATCAAAAACTATCCCAGTAGTTTTATACACGCATTTGAGACTACAGCCAAAGACAATTTTTAAGATTGCAAAATCACTTCACAGAGCTTTAGAGCTTTATTAGCTTAAACGAGTCAAATTGGAGTGCTAAACTGAAACAAAGAGATTTCTGATGATAGCAAGCTACCATCAACATGATCAGGAAGTAACTCAAACTTTGCTTGTCTTGTTTTCAATAGTCATGCCTGCAGCAATTTTAAGGTAATTTACAATCACACGGACCGACATTCAAGTATTTTTTTATGCATAAATTTGCAAAACAAGTCTAATATAACTTTACTACAGTGAGAAAACAACCCCTTGTGGAGGTTTTTCACGCTTTTTGTCTTGGTGAAGAGGGTGGGGAGCAAGAAGAACAGGAATGTGTTTAACGTAAATTACCATACAATATTTCCTTATTAAAATTCTTGCAATATCATAGGCCAACTGTATTTGATCAGAAAGCAACAATGGCTATTATTTTGTATCTCTGTAGCATTGCAGCGACAAGATCCTGATTAAACTAATAGAAAATGAAGCCTAAATGTACATACCAACTGTTACAATAATTAGTTTGCAATATTACATCATAGAAAAACTAACTTAAGCTGCATTCACACGTGCGAATTTTAGCTGCGAGAATCGGCATTTTGCCTTTTTTTTCTCAAATCACATAGATCACTTACACCGCGCAAGATTCGCGTAACATTTTGTCTGAGAAACGAGTGGCTAGCCAATAAAACTCACGCAAACAACGGCAATCAAGCGCAACAATACATCGCTTTTGTATGCGAAAAAGCTGCTGCCCCGTAATTGCTATCTCTCAGGCTGGCATTGTTGCCTAAACCATAACTCAAATCTAAGGTTTTGAATGAGATAAGCCAGACAAGCTTAACGTCAACCGAACCCGAGCACAAACATTCAAAGGAGCATGCTGTTACCACTATACCATCACAGCCATACCGTGATAGTGTGAAAATGCCGCACTTAAACCAAATGCATGAGAAAAAAGCAATAGAGCGTTATGCTTGATTGTGGTTGTTGGCGTGACTTTTATCGGCTAGCTACTAGTGTCTGAAAGATATCACTAGACACGTCCCCAAAAATCAAATTGCAGCAGTCACTCACACGGGTTAGATTTTAATGCGATGCTTGTGCATGATTGCAACTCGCAGAAGTCACATATGCGTTGAAGTTGTCTGGCAGTGATTCTCACAAAACCGAGTCGGCAAAAGAGTCGCTATTGCAATGGTTCACTTACACGGTATGAGATAATTTCAAAGCGCGGCTGGCTGGTTTTGACTTTGCTGCTGCAAAATAAGTTCCAACGCACCACTTGTCAGCTTTTGCATTCAAAACAAGCACGCTTCAGAATTTTTCGCGTCTTTTGGAAAAGCTATACACGTATGATGCACCCAACGCAAGTGTAAAACGGAATGCAAGTGAATACAACTACACAGCTAATTTCGTTACAACTCGTAAACACTTCAAATTACTTGTAAAAGCTTACTCACTCTGTATCATTCTGAGTTGGCTTGGGTGGAGCAAAGCCAAGGGGGCTCATAATTTATTATAAAACTTTGTCATTTACCTTTTGGGCTTTTTTTCCCCACCGCAACCCATCTTCAATTGTGTGTCTTGTTTGGTTATATGTTATACTTGGCAATATATAACATAGAATAATGTATCTGTAATGTTTTTGACGTTTGCTGGCAAAGCGTTTAATATGTAATCGTTTGCGAGCTATCTGGCCTAAAGGCTACCTTCTGTGCTGGTAGCCTTTAGGCCAGATAGCATGCAAACGATTACATATTAAACACTCTGGCCAGCAAACGTCAAAAACATCACAGCTAAAATATTACTAAAATCATAGAACAAGCATTAAGTTGCTGGTTCTAAACAGCCGAAATTTAGCATGCGAGACGTCTTCTCTAGCTCAAGTGGTAGAGCAGTAGACCGGTAATCCAAAGGCTGCAGGTTTGATTCCTGCGGGAAGACAACTTTTTCGCATTGCTTGTTTTTTAGTCGCCGTTCTGTTGACTCTTCCCTAGGCTTCCGCGCTGGTAGCCTTTAAGCCAGATAGCATGCAAATGATTAAATATAAAGCTTATCAACATTTTAATGTAGTTAACCCTAAAACCTCTTTTGAAATTACCTTTTCAGAAAGCATGTGTGACCGACAAATTCATCTTGTTTATTTCATTAAAAGTGAATAAGTATCTTGTATGTTATAGCAGGTATGTGCTGTCACATTATACGAAATGCTAAATTTTATTTTTGTTTTTATAAGTTTACTTCTTGAGCGCTTCTGCAGCGATACCAGGCACCTGCTGTCGCTGCAAAAGCACTGGCTCTTTTTAAATTAAACCAACATTTAAAAATCAATAGCATTTCATATATAGTGGTCGGTAACCATCCAGTGCTGGTCCGTGGAGAGTTCGTTATCGGGCCGTATACTTTTCCAGGTAAATGCTTTAAAATATAGTTGTAACATTAATTGCAATTGTGTTTGGACGTTTCATGGAAAAACGTTTTGATTATACGAGTTTTAACATCTTGTGATGAAATAATTTCAGTTTATAGAAAGTAGTACAATAATTTTTTGAAATAATTCTACTTTACAAAAAGTAGTACATTGCCAGACATTTGTGCTAATTTTTGAAAGCCCGTCGGCAAAAAAATTTCAGTTTTTAACCGGTCCGCAGCATAAAAAAGGTTGCCGACCCCTGAATACATATATTTGAGTTTTTCAATTATAAAAATCACATTTAAAGACTTCTATCAGCATTTTTCATTTAATTTTGCTATAGTACTACTCAACTACAGCTGTTATAAAGCACCAATATCTACAATAATGATAAATAAATAAGCAGCGCATGCACTTGCTAAATGTTCGGCAATTAAGTATAGTGTGGACGATAAATTATTATGAGCAGAGCAAAAATTTAATCTCAAGTCACTTTGAAAATTTAATCTCAAAATACAAGCGTTTAAACGTATTTTAGACTTGACCAAGAGTAAGGGGGAGCTGAAGGTGAAAAGCAATTCAATTCTTTGAAATGACTTTTGAATTTTAGTAAAATAGTTATTCAAATGGCTTCTAAAAGTGCGAAGTATGATTAAAATGGCGTTAAAATTGCTATTTTTTTTGCTTCAAAATCGTTCAGCGGCTGGGGATCAGCCCTCAGACCCTATCTACATTTACTTAATAATTAGTATCTATGTCCGTTTCTGACACGCTTAAGTTGCATCAGTTTGTACAGCTCGGGCGCTAAATCAGGCATTTTTTGTGTAAAAAAAATTTACTTTTGGTTCACCTCTCTTAGCAAAATCCTGGTCGCACGTCTGGTAGCATTCACTGCTGTAGATAGATTTTTCATGCGATTACTGGCCATGGAAGAAACGAGCTAAGAAACGCAGCCGGCCTTATTTTACAATTGCTCATAATTGTAGCCATACAAGATCCGAAGATCAGTTTTTATAAGATAATTTTAGTGCCTACCCACTTTTGGCTGGTACCCTCTCACTTCGTTTGCTCTGGCAAGGGCACTGCATCTAATTCTGGATTCAAGCGACTTGAGTTGTTGGTTTATTACGCACCTGTGATGCGCTAATACATATCTGCGACTTGCAAGGTGCAAACTGCAAAATCCTCTTTGAATCTTTGGTGTGAAAAGTGGGTTGGATTGAATTTGAATTTGCTCACGAGTTATGGATGAATTTGGATATGAATTCGAATTTTGCAAAGTCAATGAATTGGGACTTCTGCGACGCTTTGCGTCGGAAGCCCTTATGTTTTTTTTCCGGCATATTTTACGAATTCGTAAACAAAAATAAAAAACGCTATAACTTTGAGACGGCTAAAGGTGGAAACTTGAAATTTACATCTTAGCTGGGGCACATGCTAATCATTCTTAGTGCAAATTTTGGGGGCAATTGGCCATGCCATACGGGTTTCCGAGCCAAAAAATGAAATGCCAATTTTATATTTAAACAGCTCTAGCTCGAAAACTAATGCCACTAGGGGAATAAAACTTTCGAATTTAGAAGCGTCTGGGCATGCCCTTTCAGCTGTCAAAATAAACCATGACAATTCCGACACTTTTTTTTTCTTTATTTATTCATTTAAGCAAATCACATGGTGGTCACAACTACTCAAAAACCACCAAAGCTAGAAACTTGAAATTTGGACAGATTATAAGTCTATACATGAACTTGTGTACCTGCAATTTTGGAGGCACTACGTCACGTGGTTTGGGACATATGCCCCCAAACTTGTGACAGCGAAGTTTATTAGGTGATTTTAGTCACACCAAAGCTAGAAACTTGAAATTTGGACAAATGACAAGTGTATTAATGAACTTGCGTCCCTCCAATTTTGGAAGTGCTACATCACGTGGTTTGGAGCATATGCACCCCAAACTTGTTACAGCGAAGTTTATTAAGTGATTTTAGTCACGTTCTTGCGCTTGCTGCCTTGGCCGAATGGTTAAAAGTGACAGTGCTAAAATCCTAAGACCTGGGTTCAATTCTCTAGTTGGTCATCGCTTTTCTCATACTAATATTTGATGGGCCCCCTAAAAATCAAAATCAAAAATGGACCTCCCAAAAATCAGTTTTTTGAGCGACTTAATTTAAGGTGCCAGTGTTTTTTGATATCAGGAGGTATTTAAGAGGAAAATACTTTAACGTGTTTTGGGGGTACCAACCCCCTCGAGAACCAAAATGGGCCCCCAAAAATCAATTTTTTGAATGACTTAATTCAAAGTGCCGGTGTTTTTTGATATCAGTAGATATTTAAGAGACAAATACTTTGACGTGGTTTGGGAGTACCACCCCCCACGGGGATCCCCAAAAATCAATTTTTAATTGGCTTGGGCTGGGGCACTAGTTTTTTTTGATATCACACATTTCTAAGAGACAAATCTTTTGACATCGTTTAGGGTATTACCCCCTTGGGGACCCCCCAAAATGGACCCCCCAAGAACTAGTTTTTTGATTGGCTAAAACTAAGGTGCCAATTTTTTTTTGATATCAACAAATACTTAACAGACAAACATTTGGACATAGTTTGGGGGTGCCAACCGCCCTCTTGGGGACTCCCCAAAAAACAATTTCTTGAACGACCTAATTTACGATGCCAGTGTATTTTCATATAAGTAGACATTTAGAGGCAAATAATTTGAGAGAGTTTGGGGGTACCACCTCGCTGAGGCCACTTTCCAAATGGACCCCCATAAACCAATTTTTTGATTGGCTCAAGCTAGGGAACTAGTTTTTTCAAAATATCACCACATATCTAAGAGACGAATGTTTTCACATCATTTGGGAATACACCCCCCCATGGGACCTCCCCAAAATGGACCCTTCAAACATTAATTGTTTGTTTGGCTCAAACTAGGGCGCCAGTTTTATTTTTCGATATCAAAAGATAAAACAAACAAATGACATAGTTTGGGGGTACCACCCACCCCCAAACGGACCACTTAAACATCAGTTTCTTCAACGGCTTCTGTTAGAGCTCTAGTTTTTATTTGATATTATGAAATAGTGAAAAGACAAACACTTCAACATACTTTGAAAGTGCCACCCCCCGAAAATCCCCAAATGAACCTCACAAAAATCAATTTTGGACGATTTAATCTAAGGCTTTGTTGTTTTTGATATTAGTAGGTATTTAAGCGACAAAAAATTGACGTAGTTTGAGGGCACCCTCCCCCCAAACTCTCTCAAACGTCATTGCGTTTAATGGCTTAAGCTAAAACTTCACTTTTCTTGTATATAATATGGGGGTACCAGACCCTGGGAAATCCCCACGTAAATCCCACAAACATCAATTTGTTGAACTTAAGCAGAGGCTCCAGTTTTTTTTACATCAAAAGATATTTAACAAACAAAATGTTTGACATAGTTTTGAGCACTTCCCTCCGGAACCTTCCCAAATGGACCACACAAATCATCTATTATGAACGGCTTGAGCTAGGGCGCTAGTTTTTTGGATATCAGTGGATATTTGAAGACAATTTTTTACATGGTCTGGGGGTACCAACCCCCAACATGAACCTCTACAAAAATCACTTTTTGAAAGCTAAATTTACCTATTAATTTTAGTCAGTTGGGTTCATATGCTGAGCTGGCATAATGATTAAAGGCACCAGGGTTTGAAATTGTCGAGAATGAACTGAGCTGTGTTCAAATACTAGTTGGACATCGGTTTTACCCAAACCACAAACGATTTAAAATCAACATTTATTTTGTTCATGAGACAAAATCAGTTTGTTTGCATTGCATACGATTGAGTTTTGCAGAAATATCGGTAACCTTCAAAGTATGAAGGGGAGAATGATGGTGAAATGGAACTGGCGGAAGTTCCGTATTATTTTCCTGCGGGAAAATGAACATCTAGTTTGAACTTATTTTTTTCAAAGTCAATGAATTTAAATTTGAATTTAGTTTTTTCAAAGTCAGTGAATTTGAATTTAAAAATTACAAAAAAAACGAATGGATCCAACCCTGTTCAGGAGAAGTTGAAATCGCCCTCGTGTAAGTGATCAAGGGCAAAAACGATTCTTGCATCGAGTCGAGTAAAATATACTCAGCGACGCAAGTCGCAGGTGTTATGTACACGGTGGCGATTCTTGTCAGACGCAACCGCGGCAAGTGAGCCTCAGCTCGAGTGAGTAACACTTTGTGAGAGAGATTTTTATGCTGAAAAAATCTTCGTATTGTGTCGCAAAAAAGTCGCCTATGTAAAAGCAGCTTTATGCTGGTATAGTAATTTAATAATAAAGAATTCAATTGGGAAGAGAGAGTACACAGCACCCGAGAATCAGCATTGTTTATTAATTAATTCAATGAAATCAAGGATCGCAATCACATCGATAACTTTCTGTGATATTTTTTGCGATAATTTAAAATTTTTTTGATGCAGTAAGATTGCAGCTAGTTTGTAACTATTTCTGCAATTATCGCTTTTTTTCATTGATTTTGAAATAAAAAAAAGCCTAAAATTTAGCACTCAATTCGCAAATTAACAAAGCTTTTATTTAGCCATATTTGCAAATTAATATGAAACGAAAAGTTGCTGTAAAGCAATGCAATACCCATACACTCTTTATAAGCACCAGTACACGTGAATGAATACGAGGCTCAAGTCTGCTAAAAAAATGCGTATTGCAGACCTTGATGAGCACAAATAAACCATGGTGGCACCTTCAAATCAAACTAAACAAAACTTAAGTACAGTACAGTACTGTACAAACAATTCAAGTTACACTAAAAATAAAACAGCCAAAGCTGTCGTAAACATTCTATTTAAAAAAGAGACGTTATGACTAATTATTGATGTCATTGTCAATCTTATTCAAATAGAATCATTGTCAATCTTGATCAAATAGAGTCATTGTCAATCTCAAGCCGCATTTAGACGAGCGACTTTTTTGCAACGCGAATCGAAGATTTTTTATGCGTGAATATCTCTCGCGCAGAGTGGTTACTCACACGAGGCAAGACTCGCTTGCCGCGATCGCATTTGGCAAAAAACGCCGCCGTGTAAGTAACACCTGTGCTTTGCGATGCTGATTATATTTTGCGCGACTCGATGCAAGAATCGTTCTCGTCCGAGATCACTTACACACGGTCGATTTCAACGTCTCAAGAGTCCCATGGCAAAGTTGCGCTCATGAAAACAGCAAATCGTAAGCAATTTAGGAGTCGCCCAGGCATAGTACTTTGTGATTCGCTGGCTGCAATTATCCTAAAGTCACTTCATAAAATATTGTGCAATAATTTTTTTGTTGATGCTGACACTGGTCTACTGCAGATACGACAGTCATCAGCTAATAACTGTGAAGCCAATCAAGCAGGATTTTAACCCGGTATAAAACGTATGATAAATTAACCGCAGGTAATAGCACGTTAATTGTATTCTGCTTCTATAATACCGTAAGTACTTTTTTTTTTATAAGAACCTGTAAATTTTGAGTTGAGGCTGGCTATTCTTAATTTTTGCCAATGTTGAGCCTCAGTTGCTCTTAATTGGTTCTTAAATTTTGAGATCATTGATGTCATTTATGGCGACTATGTTTGTTAATTCCTAATGATTTGTCTGCTTGTAATCGCTTTTTTAGCTGCTTTTGCAGCATTGTAAAATTGTGGAAAGCAAAAAAGCGAGCATTAATTTTCGTTTGAATGAGAGCCAAAAAGTTTTTTGTTACCTGCGCAGTGAGCAATAGCACTTTATGGCAAAGATGGTGGTACGGTATGATACATTCAGATGTTGCATACTACATACCTTGCACCTTGAACCGCACCAGCGTACCGTAGCATCAGTTCAATTTTCGGACCGTACTAATGTACAGTACCTGTACCGTTACAAAAAAAGCATACCATAATTCTCAGCAAAAATTGACGCGTATTGTACCGCACTTACGCACCGTACCATACTGCCATTCTTGCTTTTAACTACTCGTAACTTTAACTGACTTTGAAATCACTAGTCTATAAATCAGCGATCTCAATTCACACATTTAGCGTCGGTTTCAGCCGTCTTTTACCTTCGCATGCGAAAATTCGACTCAATGTGCGAAAAGTCTGGAATTTTTAATTCAAACAGTATACCAACGTACCATACCCGTAGCATTACAAAAAAGGCATACCGTACCAACGTACCATACCATTACAAAAAAGGCGTACCGTACTTTTTAGCAAAAATTGAGGCGTACCGTACCTAGGTACCGTACCGTACTGCCATCCTTGCTCTATAGACAAAAAATTGTTACAATCTTCTCGTAAATACCAGAAAACCTCTAAAGCTTATTTGTTCTGAATCAGTAGAGAATTTAGTTTCTTTTTTGACTTGAAATTTATTATTTTTCGGTAGTTCTTAATATTATTTTTTGTTGTTGAGACTGTTGTTGTTCCTAATTTGTTATTAATTTTAGAGCAAAAATGAGCCTCGTGTTCTTACAAAATTGTTCTTGTATAAACCAGTGTAATCAATTTTGTTATTGCTAATATTCTGACATAGCAAAAACAAAAGTTAAAAGCCTGAAAACCCTAGAATAGCTAAGACAATGAATTCACAATAATGGCATTTGGACAGTATATTTTGGAAATGAAGGTGCTTGTTACAGAAGCCCTCCGTAACACTGTTGGCTGTAGGTGCTCCAGCGAAACTTTGTAGCCTTCATCCTGTCCATGTGGGCAAACCACAATTGAAATTCTCCAACTTAAACTGTATTGTTCAGACAAAATAAATAATTTGGAACAGTATGGCATGACAAAAAATAACTAAAATTTAACATGAAAACAATGAACTAAAAGTGTCATACGAGCGGTCTTCAAAATCACCGATCCCGATACATCCGTTCCTAGAGCTGGGCAACACAAACAAGGTCAAGCGGTGCTGTAACAGTGCTAGCAGTGTAGGGTCACACCCTATGCGCAGTAGTTGGGTCCAGCACCTTGTATTCAAGTACCATCCACTGGTTTTTGTTGGCTAAAAACGTGTTAGCGTTTGCTTTCTTTTCTGATCCGAGATAGCTAGTAGCCTACCGGGATCTCTTGCAGTTAAAATAACCACAGTTAAGTGGAAAAACATTACACCTACTACACCGCATATTGTAATTAAACATTAGTTTCATGAAAATGCTGTTTCTAATCAAATCATGTTCTCAATTTCTAGTGGTTTTATGGTGCCTTTTCATTTGAATAACGCCAGGAGGGAGTTTTGACCTGAAGTCACAGACTTATTTTTGCACTGTTCATAATACTGTAATTCATCCTTCACACTATACTTACTGCAATTGCCTAGCGTTTAGCAAATGCATGCGCTGCTTATTTTATTATTGTGGATATTGGTGCTTTGTAACAGCTGTGGTTTAGCAGCTCCATAACAAAACTAGAACGTGACATCGCAAGCGATATCCGGGGACTTCGCGGCATTATCGAACTTTATTACAATAATAGTGATCTGGTTGCTTTGAATGAATTTGTAAAAAATGTAGCCTAGTCGTTTCTAGTCAGATCAATAATTGTTAACCTATTAAATTCGTTCTGCTTATTTCACTTTGAGAAAAAGTTACTGCAAGGTTTTTGTCTAATCCCTAATATAGACTCCAAACCCTAACTTTCCTCGCGTTAAACACAACCTCAATGCTACTTTGCCACCAACCCTCACCACGAAAAATCCCTGCCTGCACACTACCTCCAAGCGCAAATAAATCTTTATTGCAGCAATAACAGGAACAAATCATAACATGGTGAAGTATCAACAAACACATTCAAAACCAGGACAACCCAAGTTTAACACTTACAATTAAAAATAAAACAAAATTCTTTACTAAACGTGACGAAGAGGACAAACACGTCGTTATTACGCTGACCATAACAGAATGATTTCACTTCAACCGCACCATGGTTACATTGTTACGTCCTTGCATAATACGCCAAACAATGATTATCTTTAGGCAGTACTTGAACAGAAAAATTTTGCTTGGGGGGACGCTTTTGCAGCCTTGACCAAACGCATTCAGAATGCGAAAGTACTTTAGTGGAAATTATGTCTTTTCGTCCCCGAAATCGAGTGAATACCAAAAAAAAAGGTCATCACCGCGATTTGGGACTACATTCAGCCGGAGTTTCTGGGATTTATTCGTGCTGAAGGGCCCTTTTTTTGGCTAATCAACCAGCGCTGAAATCTCGTTGGGGGGACGCCAAACCTCGATGGTGGGACGCTAACTCTCGATGGGGGAAAGCATCCCCCGCGTCCCCCCTACAATTTAAATACTGTCTCTAGGGTACTTGGTGCTTCCGAACAGGCAGCAAACTGAATGTACAATTCCAACAAATACACAGAAACATTGCACCACCTCAAGCCCAAACCAGACACCCCAAACTACGCAGAAGCCGTTGTAATCAAAACTGTGTGTATCATCCACTATTTAGTGCCTCACGCCACCTGTTAACAATCAGTGGCGTCGCTGAGAATGGTGACACCCGGGGCGGAATTTCGTGGTGTGACCTTTTATAATGTATAGGAAGCAGCAAAACGTTATATTTTAAAGATAACGGTGCTACTTCATTATAGTAGATAGCATTTGTTATTTGCCCAGCTCAATAACTTCTCATTGGAAGATTATAAAACTTGCACTTCCAGTCAGCAGCACGGCCAAAAAGTAAAGCGATGTTTTTTATGACGATCGTGCTCGCATGATCTGGGGTTGCAAAATACAACTTAGTACGGTAATATTTTGGCACTACTGGGAAAATGGACACTTTGAACAAAATTTCAAGTCATTGTACAAACACTACCAATACATACGTAACAGTATTTTCACTAGGCATATTAGTCAACATCTTACAATCATATTCTTGGTTCTACAATCAATAACAGATAACATTAACATTACACCTAGGCTATCCTAGTAGGTACCGTATGTGACAATACACCTACGTACATACCGGTAGGCTACATTACCAGTATGTTTAGCCTATAGCCTGATAGCCAACTAAAAAGATTCATTTATTGACATTGTAATAGGCCACAAACTTTTCTAAGTCTGAAATACTTAAATAGGTTATCCCATCCTAAAAACCAACTTTACTGCGAATATTGCAGTATATAAAAAAGCAGTGGCTATTTTGCCTCATGTTAAGCCTCATGTATGCAGAGGCAAAATAGCCCCATGTTATTTTGCCATTTGGAGGCAAAATAGTCCTAACGGCTATTTTTTAACAGTCTTAACGGCTATTTTGCCACAAGTGCCAAAATAGCCCTAACCCTAATCCCAACCCTAGCCCTAACCCTTACCCAAACGGAGGAAAAACAGTATTTTGCCTGTAGAGGCAAAATAGCCACTTCCATGGTAAATGCTAGTAGGCTAGCCTAATTATTAATAAATACGTCCATTGAGGTGCTAAAAACTTGAAAAGTTTTCTTAAACAGCCTTAAAATGAAAAGCCCTAATTTCTGTAACTGAGAGCTTGCATAAAAAGTTTTACAGTTTCATCAAAGTACCGTACATAAACTAATGAAACAACCTTCATAGACAAAGTTTGCAATGGTGTTAAAGAAAAAATTCAACACCATTTCGTCATAAGTAAGTATTGACTTTTGCGTAAGTGAATCTCTCAGGAATATTACTACCTTATAAACTTTATAACAAAATTTTTCATAATATCCTTTCATGACAAAATACCGGTAGTGTTCATTTTTTTCATGAACACCACATGTAAAAACCTTGCCACTATCTCAACAAACAAAGTGAGCTACTAATCAAGCGGAGTACTGGAGTAGCCAGAAAAAATTGAGGAACTTTTTTATTTTACAATTCCATTCCTATGTTGTAAAAACCCTAAAGTTTTAAACTGGAAAAAGGAAAATTTGGGGAGATTGGTGCAATGCAACCTCCACAAAAATTAGTATCTTATGCTTTTGTTTATATTTAACTATCCTGAAACTGATGTTGGCATGCCTTCATCAATAACGATCATTACAAAGGTTTGGATTTTGAAAAACCTATTGAGGGAATATTCCCCAATTGTGATTTCCAAAATTTTACCAATAATTTACTTTTTATTTCATTAATCTATTCCGAAAATTTGATTTACTTAAGTAGAAAAAATTTTCCGAATTTTGTATGACGCATTTCAACCATTTTCCCCTAACGCAGCCCCCCCAATTTTTAATATGTTTTAGTCACTACCAATATCCACCAAATGTGGTAATTTGGCCAATCTACGTTGAACAATTCAAAAGTTCAAAAATTTCCAGCTCCCATTTTAGGGGGAATCCCCAGACATGACACCCCCATTTTCAGACACACACCAGTTTGTTTCGAACTCTATACCACTCCGTGATATCATCCATCTGCGTTTTGTGGTTTAAAAGGAGATAGTGATAGAAGAAAAACAACGAAAAAAGACAAAAATAAGGAAAAATTATATCAAATACGGAATAAATGAACATAACCATTACAAAGGTACTGATTAGTGTTTTCAAAAACCACAAATTTTTTTCAAAGAATATCACTACTTACCGAGATATACCACTTCAAAATTTACCACTTTTGACAGTTTTCCGCCTCAGAAATTTCTGTCACGTGACTGGGAGCCCTCAAACTTGGTATGCATACACTGTTTATCACTACCCATGTTGTGTCCAAATTTCAACTTTTCACGTTCAGCTGTTTTTTTGTTAAAAGTGAAATAAAAAAATTTCGACTCAAAAATAGCCGTTTTTTGTCGGTTTTAGGATTTCCAAATCATTATCACGTGATCTTCGACCCCCAAAATTGGCATGCGTGATACTTTGTAAACTTGCAATGTTGTGTCGAAATTTCAGCTTTCCACATTTTGCCGTTTTTGATTTATCATAAAATTTAAAAAATTTTAATGCTCATCTGTCAAAATGGCCGAGTAAAAACATAGAACTACGCGCGCGCGCGAAGTCCCAATTACATGAAAACACATGTTATAGAAATGCCATGTGGATTTTTTGAATGTTGGTTTAATTAAAAAAAAGCCAGTACTTCTGTAGCAACGAATGGCGCCTGGTATCACTGCAGAAGAACGCAAAAAGTAAACTCATAAAAAGAAAAATGAAATTTAACAATTAGCATTTCGTATAATATGACAGCACAGATCTACTATAAAATACAAAATACTAGTACACTATTAAGGAAATAAACAATATGAATTTGCCAGTTACACATACTTGGAGTAAAGGTCATTTCAACAGTGTTTTTAAAATTAACTGCACAAAAATGTTGATTAATTTTATTGTTTTACCAAATATGCATAACCAAACAAGAAACACAGTCAGAGATGGGTTGCGGTAGAGAAAAACCAAGACCAAATGGTAAATGATAGAATTTTATAATAAATTATGAGCACTAATGCCCGCTTGACTTTGCTCCATCCAAGCCAACTCAGAATGATAGAGAGTAAGTAAGCTTTTTCGAGTAATTTCAGACGTTTACGTATCACACATTCTGCACGAGCGGCAAGCCGCCCTTGCTGCTTCCTCTTTCACCTTGCATTTTTATAGCAAGCTTTTGACGACATTAGCTGCTTAAATAGTATTCAGTGTATTTCGTTTTACGCTTGCGTTGGCTTCATACATTTTCTTTTCAAAATTCCAAAGCGTGATTGTTTCAAATGCAAAAGCTGAACAAGCGCTGCATTTGAAGTGCTTTTGCAGCAGTTGGCTTTTGCAAATTCAAAACCAGCAAGCAGCGCTTTGAAACTATCTCACACCATGTAAGTAAACCAGTGCGATAGCGACTCTTCCGCCGACTCGATTTTGTGAGAATCGCTGGCACGCAGTCTCAACGTGTGACTTCTGTGAGTTGCAATCGTATGCGAGCGTCGTGTTAAAATCTCTCCCGTGTGAGTGACTGCTGCGATTTGATTTTTTGGGGGGCGTGTGTGACGATATTGCGCAGACTAAATCTTACGTGAATCTTACGCTGTGTAAGTGACCTACGCGATTTGAGGAAGAAAAAAGGCAAAATGTCGACTCTTGCAGCTAAAGGTCGCCCGTGCAAATGCAGCTTTATTTCTATTTGAATAAGATTGACAATGACTTAAACTTAAGTAATTGGTAGAAACGTTTCTTTTTTAAGTAAAATGTTTTCGGCAGCTTTGGCTCTTTTATTCTTAGTGAAACTGTTTCTCAAGACCAATTTTTATGCTCCTAAGTTTATTCAAGTTAAGCTATATAAAATTTTAAGCACAAACTAAACCTATAAGAGCAATTAGGCTTCGAAACTGGTTAAAATATAGCATCATTTCGAAACAAACTCGTTCTTAGGCGCAAAAAACCAAAATGGCGTCAACAGCATTTTCAAATCTTTCTTGATCTACTTAAAGCTAAAAAAACTCTTTTTCCACAAATACCAGTACCTCCATTACATTTAACTGTGGAGCAACTTGGGCGAGATAGGCCGCAGGTTCACCAAACATTTCAAATAAATTTCCCAGTTTTGAGGTTGGGGGAACACGCGCTCTCATAAAGTCATCAACTAACTTCGGCACGATTTTCCTCACTACAAAGCTTAATTTATATGTTTCACGATTGAAGCAACTAAATATGTGGCGTGCTGGAATTGACCATCCACCCTCAGACCTAATATGCAAACTGAAGCTAAACTAGCGCAAGAGTTTAGTTTAATAACTCATGACGAAACAAAGAAAACCAACAGAAATAGTGATAAAAAATCGAAATAATCACAAAAATTGCAGATTTTTTGTCGAATTCTGTGATGCAATAATGAATGTGGATTTTTTTGCGTCTAGTAGTTATTGGTTTATAAGCGAATTAATAAATTTTCGACACAAACCAGGGATGCACTTTTCGCAAGTAAAATCTTTTTCCCTGGTTAAACTTCCATTAACTCCAGAACACTTTTTCTAGACCCCGCATTGACATTTTGTACATTGCACGGAGTTCCTTCCCACTCCTTTACTACAAAGCCAAGGATACTTTCGAATTTGCATTCATACGAAATTTCTGTTTGTACAAAAAACTTTTGTCTTATTTACATTTATTTTCATTCTTTTGTTCTTGAACAGTAATGCTTTCTTCCATCGAGTGTATCGAGATTCCACCTCTTTCCAATAATCACCGAGTAGCATAAGGTCATCTGCGTACAACATTTCCTTTACAACTCTCTCTCTGATGCCTTTTGTCACTTCTTCTACCACCAACGCAAACAGAAGAAGACTTACTCCAAATTTTACATCAAATGGTTCCGATATCGTGCATTCCACCTTTAGAGATGTTTTAATATTTGTATACATTACTGTATTTTTTTCTAACCCCCTTTTCTTATCAACTACCACCAAATTACCTTGCTTGGAACACGATCAAAGGCTTTTCCAAGATCCACAAATACCATATTAGATTCTTCCAGCCACCACGTATTTTTCCATGAACTGTCTCATAATCAAGATACCGTCCGTCCTTTCTCTTTCTGGCATGAAACCCATCTACATTTCATCCAGTTTCGCAACTTTTCGTAGCCTTTTTTCATACCAAACTCCATCACTTTTCTACTTCTGTAATATTCACACAATCTTACATCTCATATTCCTTTAAAAATTGGAATTAAATCACTCTTTTTCCAGCATTCTGGCATTTTATTCCCTTCCAGTATATTGTTTGCAATTTCAGCCAATCTTCTCACAGATTCATTTTTTTAAACATTTAACAACTCAACTTGTGACTATACTGTGCTTATTTTCATTTTACTTACAATTCTTATGTTGAGTTTTGAACTCGTGACCTCTGCAAGTGCTCGGGTTGGTAGGATGTGATGCACGCGGCATGTCTTGCTTGCCGACGGGGTTGCAGTCTGCACCAACGTCCTGCCACCTCATCGTGGTGGTGCAGTCCCTTCCCCAATGGGGATGGGTCAAAATGGCAGGACAGATCTCCTGAGGGGCTCGACCAGAAGGTCGCCCCCATTGTCTCGGACCGTTTTTTCGCTGTGCCGCCTGTTGACCGGTCACAACTGGGCGGCTCCTCTTCTTCTCATTGACCGGACCCCCTTTCGGCGTCCCCTTATCCTGGCATTGCTCCTTACTAGTGGTAATGCCCATCCTAACCCGGGCCCCATCAGCAACCATCCTCACCCTAGGTACCCCTGCTCCATCTGCCATCTGGATGTGGGCAGAGACTCTCTTCAATGCTCTACTTGCCTCAAGTGGGTGCATTTTCTTTGCTCCTCCCTTACCCGTGCTGACTTTCGCACAATCTGTGCAACTGGCACTGCAGTGGGCTGGCAATGCCCAGCGTGCCATCCCCAAAACACAACTGGCTCCTCCACTCAGACCAGTCTCCTCGTTACGCCGCCTGCGTCCCCTCCACCCCCTTCCCCAGGGTTCCCCCCACTACCGCCTGGTTTTTATCGATCACGTCCACCTCGTGGCCCCCTACGTTACCCTTGCTCCATTTGCTTTCTCGAGGTAGGTAAGGATTCTTTAAAGTGCTCCACCTGCTCCAGGTGGGTCCACTTCTCCTGCTCCTCTCTGACCAGGGCTGACTTTTGCAAAATCTGCGCGGCTGGCTCCCCCATGGGTTGGAATTGCCCTGCTTGTCTCAATGGGGACCTTGCCTCTCCCACCCACCAGCAAGCGTCCCCCCACCCCGTCTCTCCAGCTCCAACCCCACCCACACCCCCTCCACTAACTTGCTCAGATCTCATGGATTCATCTCTACCTCTCCCCTCACATCCTTCCCTCTTTAACACCTACCCTCCTTCCGCCTTCACCCTACCTGTCTCAACACCACCACCCACAAGCTCACAACCAATCCACAACTCGCCGCCCCACCCTCAAAGAAATCCACGCCTCTCACACAATCTCAGAGTTCTGCAATGAAATGCCGGTGGTCTTTCCTCCTCCCGTCATGCTGAACTAATCGCCTTTCTTTCTGGCAACCAGTATGACCTCATTTTCCTCCAAGAAACCCATCTTTCATCAACCAAAAAGTTTCAAATCCCTGGTTACTATACTTTCCGCACGGATCGGACATTCGGTAGACAAGGTCCTGTTTCCTCCGGTACTCATAACACTGGTGGTGGTGTCCCCACTCTGACCTGGCTTTCTCTCCTGTTTCTGTCTCCTTTCTGTCTTCCCAGGACTCCTACTCAGACTACACCCGTGTTAAAGTTTTTCTCTCCAACCACTCTCCTCTTCAATTTCTTAACCTCTACTCCCCTCCCATCAGAAACACTCCTTCTGACTCTCGCACCAAGACCTTCTATCCTGACATTCTTCCTAACTCCCCTGACACTTTTATCCTTGGAGACTTCAATGCTCACCACCCAATCTGGAACAGACTCATTCCCCCTAACCCGCTCGGAAATGACCTGTTTCGCTGGATCACCTTCTCCGGTATGGAAATTCTGAACGACCCCGCCTCTACCACGCTCCATCATCATTCCACTGGGAGCCGTTCATTTCCTGATATCTCGTTAGCTCCTGCGTCTCTCGCTCCCCACTGTGAGTGGCGCACTCTCCCTGGCCTTGGCTCTGACCATCTCCCCATTGAAATAGTCCTCCCCCTCTCTCCAGTTCGTCACCCAAACACTCGTCCCCCCAAATTCAACTACAATAAGGCTAGTTGGGATGTTTACCAATCATATATTGCTGAGCACCTTCCCTCTCTTGATGTTGATGCACTCAACATCCTCCAGGCTAACCGTTCCTTTTCCCTCTTCTTAGTTGAAGCTGCCAAGGCCTCTATTCCCTTTGGCCGCCTTGGTCGTTCCCCCAAAGCCTGGTGGTCCTAGGAAGCGAAATCTGCAGTGCGGGAACGACGTAGGGCCCGCTCCGTGGAACACAGAGCTGAGTCGCACCGTCTCATATACATAGATGCTTCTCTCGTAGGGCGTCCTCAGTCATTTCTAGAGCCAAATCTGCAACCTGGCAAGCCACCTGTTCTAACCTGTCCCCCTGTTTTGATCCTCGTGCTGTCTTCAGGCTTCTCAATGCCATCTCGGGCAAAAAGAACACCTCCCATGACCCTTCTTTTCCCGATTGCACTTCCCCTCTTGACACTGCCAACCACTATGCCTCCTATCTTCGCTCACATCTATCTCAAGCGACACCTCGTTCCTCGTGCAAAGCCGAACGACAATTCATGAATGAACTCCGGAAAGCTAGCCGTGAGGATGCTTCTTTCCTTCATAATTCTTTCTGCTCGCCCTTCTCCTTGACTGAACTCTCCACTGCCATCTGCAATCTCTCCTCTTCCACTGCGTCTGGCCCTGACCAGATTTTCTGAAGCATTTGCCTGAGTCAGCACAACTCCTCCTTCTTTCTTTTTTTAACAGGTCCTGGCTCTCTCACACCTTCCCCTCTTGTTGGAAACCTACCACTATCATCCCCATTCATAAACCTGGAAAACCCACTTCCTCTCCGTCCTCTTTCCGCCCCATTTCCCTCACCTCCTGCATCTCCAAGCTTTTTGAGCGCTTGATTCTTTCTCGCCTAACTTTTCACCTTGAATCGAATCATCTCCTTTTCACTTGCCAGGCCGGCTTTCGTCCTGATAGGTCGCCCCTAGACCAAATTCTTACTCTGTCTCAATCAATCTGGGGCGGCTTCCAAAAGAAAAAACCTCCAGACCGAACCATTTTGGCATCTGTTGACTTCTCCAAGGCTTTCGACTCGGTCTGGCACTCTGCTCTGTTTAACAAACTATGCTACTGCATTGTAGGGGAAAAATGCTTTTTTAGGCAAAGGCTAGGCCCACTGCTCATAACTGATGGTTGTTGTCAGCAAGCAGAGGTGGAGTCGAGGACACAAGGCTCGAGGCCAAGGACACAAAAAAATTTCGAGGCCAAGGCCAAGGACCAACGACACAGACGCAAGTGTTCTCAAAAAAAAAGGTCTTCAAAAATTTTTTTCAGGCGATTTCTACTTGAGGAAACCAAAAAAAAAGATTTTTGCAGGTTTTCCGCAAGGCTTCTGGCGTTTTCCAACGAAATTTCAACGGTTTAAAAATAGTGCTGTCCTCGAGCCGAGGACAGGGCAATTTTCGAGGACTTGAGGCTTCGAGGCCAAGGACTTCAAAATGTGTCCTCGAGGCCAAGGACGTCCTCGAGGACTCCACCTCTGTCAGAAAGGGCATGCGTCAGTTGCTCTTAAAAGAAAACTGTACCGACGTCCGTTTAAATGTGGGTACATTCCTTTTCAGCTTCTTACCTCACCCTCTTACTGTTATCCAAAACACCCAAAAGAAGTGATTACTGATAAGCTTATAAACTGATGACACTGGCAGGTATCTTTTTTATCCAAAATACCAATAAGAATTGATTACTGATTAGATTATATGTAGAAGACACAAGCCGACATCTAAATCTTTTATCGTGGCATTTATGCATGAACTTGGATTTTTTTGTTCACGTAAAAGCGACCCCACTTTTTCCATTAAAGGTGCAGCGACCATGCCTTTTGCGTTTTAACACTCTTATTTGCTAGCATGTAATATCGTACATTGTTTTGTCGCTATATTCTTTTTCTGGTGAATAGCTATTTGAAACTGTTTTGTTATATGTTCGTATAATTGCCAAAAATATTACTACTACTTCTACCCATTAGTGGTGGCCGCCTGTGTGGTGATAGGGTGTTCATGTGCACTTTTTGACTGGTATGGAAATGGCCACTTTTCTCTCCTGGTTCTCCAGCCCAGCTGGAGTTCTGTTACAGCAGCATTGCACTGCATCAATGCTTTCAACCACAGAAAAGAGCTGGGCGCTCCAACAAACCTATATTTATTACCTTCCGAGCCCCATTTACTGATCTCCACTTCGTCAGTCAAAAGGTTTTCGAGTTTAAACGGATCGGAATGTGGGATCTGTCGATTTGTGACGTCACCAATCCAGTCTCTATAAACCATGTCATTTCTGAATTCCCAACTAAACGCTCCTTCGTAACTGAGAAATGCGGATGAAACAAGGCAGTCGCCGAGAAGCCTGAAAAGAAAACATAGTAGTTCTAGCTTAATTTCATGGCACTACAAAACTAGGAAATTACTGACACTAGCAGTGCACTCTGCCCTATTGTCAGGGCTGCGAACTTGAATTTGAAAAAACTCTGTAGTTTTGCTGAACTCGAATAAAACGTTTAAGTTCATTGAAAAGAAATTTCAAATTAAAAAATTGTCGAAAAGAAGTGTTTTTGTTGATCAAGCAGTGTTAATTGAGATTGCATTTTTCCCAACAGCCGCATGTCGTTCATTTTTTTTAATGTCGTGACAAATAAGAAAAACAACATAAAAAGACAGCGATTAAATCGAAAACAAGTAGACGTAGTATTTTTTTGTCAGCCTGGACTCGAAAACTTGATAATTTTACCGAATATGAACAAAAAAAATTAAATTAGAGAATTCGAACTAGAACAAAAACCGATTCAGTTTGCAGCCCTGGTTTTAGTAGATTTACAAAATGCAGAAACGTCAAATGTAAAGCTAGTAAAAGTTTTGATTACTTAGATCACCACTAAAATGAGAAGTGAGCCTGTCCGAGCGCCGTAAAGCCAGGTTTTAGCTTGGTGTGATTGTGTCATATTGCTTTGGGTCACAGATAGGGTTGTACAAAGTAGAATAATGCAGTATTCTAGAATAGACATTTCGAATCTAGAATTTCGAATCCTATTCTAGAATAACTCATAAAAAAAGGTCTTCGCCAAAATTCAGAGTGAATTTTCGGCCGAAATCCAAAATTCAAACGTTTTTTCCGCCCAAAATTAGGTGATCTCCAAAAAAAAAAAAAAAAAAAGGTCTTCGCCAAAATTCAGAGTGAATTTTCGGCCGAAATCCAAAATTCAAACGTTTTTTCCGCCCAAACAATTTTTTTTCGAATCCAATTACCCGATAAAAAATGCTTTTTGAGATTCGTTTCTCCGGAGATTCGAATCTTAAAAATTGTTGTACATGTACATGCTGTACATGCTGTACATACACAGTTGTACATGCTGTGCGATGAAGTGGTCAAACAGAGTTGGATTGCCTGGTTTAAACTCATAAATTGACTGATTTATTTTATTTCTCTTCAATGATGCTATTGAAAATTACAATGGGTGAAGCTTGAATTCAAATGACTAAAAAAAATAGCTCCATAACAGTGGCAAAGGCTAGAACACAGTACATAACACAAAGTTGTTAAAAATTCAAAATTGTGAAATTCTATAGTCTGTTTCATCCGCTATCGAAGTCATCAAGGGTGTCTTATTCAAATCTAAATTTTTTAATTTTTAACGTTTAATTTACACGAGACGCACTGTGTTAAGCGAGGACAGAAGGCGAAATTAATGGAAGTATCTAAAGTTGCCCTAATGCCATCCTTCTTGACCCAGCCGTTCCAGGTATATTCTACTTTAAACACCATATAAGGGCCTCTCTAATTATAATTTTTATGGGCAACCTTGACGTTGCAATGCTTTAGTCTAGCCCACAGAGGCGTATATTAACCTATATATAGGTTTACAGAGCTGGACAGCGCTGTTTCGAGCTTTTAGGTCTCATCAGCAGCCCTCAGCATATCTAAACCAAAGAAATTCCAGCCATCTCTCGGCCAAACTGGACAACTATATACAGGTTTAAAGTCTCTGTGGTTTAGTCTAATTGCGGCGTTGCCTTAGAATAGAACTAAGATGGCAGCACGTCGCCAATGTTATTAACAACAAGGTTACCAATAAAACTTATGATTAGAGAGGCCCCTACGTCTAGTTTGAAGTAGAATATATCTGGAACGGTTGGGTCAAAAAGAATGGAAGCAACGCCAATTCAATCTGATACGACTGCCCTAACTTTAAATACCCCATTGATTTTGCCTTCAATTCTCATTTAAGTTATTGAAAATTACAACAATATTCGAATTTTGAAGCTGTCATCTCACCTCATTCGTCTGCTTTTTAGTTCTTCAAGTTCATGATTCCAACGAATATTTTCCGATCCCAAGCCATTGATGAGTTTGTCAGCGGCGATAAGTCGGCGTTCCATAATCTCTGCTTCTTCTTGAAGTTGACGTTGCTCGGCGATTGCCTGAAGAATTTAACTCAAACATAACCCAAACCAAAAACCTAATTACTTGACGTTTCATTAGCTACTTCGACAAAAAATAAAAACGAAACAACTAAACTCACCGTAACGATCAATATGATAGTAACATAATAGAAAAACAACTATTACAGTATTGCGAACGCATGCAAAATTCTTGTTAATTCTGTGCACAATCATGAACATTTCTAAACTGTCCGTATCGCTCTAGTTAATACGCAGGATCAACCTGCTCGTATTTTCTCCCAAGGGCTTCAAGCTCTTCTGTGAGAGCTGCAACCTCCTTGTTGATTTTGTCCAACTCCCTCTTCGATTGGTGGTAGTTTCTTTCCAGTCGAGCCACCTGGATGCAAAAAAAAAAAAAGTCAAGGCAAAGTAGTTAGGAAAACTTTCAAATAGAATGACATAAAATCACTTCATAGTAACTTTGCTAGATTTAATATATTTCATTTAAAAGATACCTCAATTTTCGGCTTAACACAATCCACCCTCACTGGATATGCAACAGTAACAGATTAGCATCTGTGAAGGACATGAAAAGGTAAAGGTAACACAAAACTCCGTATAACGTGAATTATAATTTATATTCTATGTTGATTTTGCTTTAACTTGGTGTTGTCAATCTACCTCTTTGCACAAGTTACTGTAGTATAAATAGTTGCAAAGTTACTGCTAAAACCTACTCGTTTGTTAAATTTCTTTTTGAATGATATAACTGATTAACTATTTACAAGCGTAAAAAACACGAAACGTCAAATCACTCGTTTAAAAGCTTTGCATAAGGTGTTACTGGTGTTGCAAATATCAAGATGAAAAAAAGTCATCAGAACTCTACCGCTAAAAAATCTCACAAAATAATCAGCAAAATTTAGTACAATACGCCAAGTTACATCGCTATCAAAATTTGGTGTACGGAAACTCTTAATAAAAACGAACCTCCTATACAAGCTCTACAAATTTTTAGTAACGTCACATTGCAGTAGCACAAAACCAAACAGTTGTACCTTCTCCCTTTTCGGTTTTATTTCTCTGGCTACATCGCAGTAACCCATTACAGCTTCAACAAACTTCATCATGCCGAAGCCGGCCGTGGAAATCGACTTCATTTCGGTCAAGCTCACACCCAAGCTCTTCAGAAAACCTTTCACAGTGCGGACCTGTTGCAAACAGCGTTGAGCACTTTTCATTGCTTTATCGAGCGATTATTGAAAAAAATCCAAAACAGAAAGTACCAAAGCGCATATAAGCAGAAACTTGATTTCCGATAGCATTTTTATTTTATCTATAACGTTTTTGGCGCATTTCCAAAATGGCCCTCTTCAGCAAATTAAAAAGCAGTTTACAGTAACTTTAAAGTTTAGGAATGAAAGGTCATCAAAATTTTATCGGCAAACACAAATGTTACAATACAACAAGTACTATAACTTTATAGGCCTACATTTGGTATTGTGAGGTATACCTTATACCTTTTCCATAGTAAAATCAGGTCAACAAAAAAAAAAGAAAAGAAAAAATATAGCAACACTGTAAAACAACAATGCTGTATAATGTATATATGGTACAATGTGGACAATTAGACACACATACACACGAAAAAATGTTTAAAACACATTAAAAAGAAAAAAGCAGCCGTTGGCGTATAATTGTGAATTCAATCATGGTGTTAGCTTTTTCATCAATAATGCCTCCTGTATTTTGGTTTCATATTGATTGTGACAGTATCTAATTACTTTAAACGAACTAACATTCATATTAGAATTTTGACAAGTTTTGCAGGAAGAAATGTGTTGGCTTATGGCACTTTTGGCGGAGTTGGAGTTAAGCTGCAAGTGTTCTCTGGCCCTATAGTCACCAAGTGGTGCGTTGACATACCAATATATGTCGTGTTCACATAACGCAAACATGTAAATTTATGTACCACATTGGATTTTAAAGCAGCAGGAGTTTTGGATTTCAGATTAAAAAATGACCCAGTTTTTAGCGAAGTGTAATCAGTAAAAGTTCGAACATCAAATTTTTGCTTTAGTAAGGTAGACAATTGGGATGCAAATTTACAAGATGGCTTTCCAAAATACGGCAAGCCAAGTATGTAAGCATAATCATTAACTTCCTTATTATGTGAGTCTGGTTTTGTATTATTTTCAAATTTTTCAAGCATTTATTAAAAAACCAATTTGGATAACAATTTTTTGTGAAAATGAATCTTAGTTTAGTGATTTCATCTTTAAACAATTCATATATAATCAGAGTATATGATTTTGGCACGTTTTAATAACAAGTAATTAGGCCAGATTTCCAAGCATTTGGACAAGTTGATCGAAAATTTAACAACAGTCCCGTATATGTAGGTTTGTGCCAGACACTAGTTTTAAAACCGAATTCGTCAAACTTTATTTCCACGTCAAGAAAAGGCAGTGAATCTGTGGCTGTTTCAACTTTGAATTTCACGCTTTGATGCTGTGCGTTCAAAATCGGAAGAAACTCGTCGCAGTTTTGGTTGCTATCAAAAATTGCGTACACATCATCAATATATCGAAGACAAAGCTTAGATAAAAGTGGTCCATTAGACTTTTACGCAACAATTTTTTCTTCTAAATGAGCCATGAAAAAATTTGCCATTGTTGGTCCCAACGGATTGCCCATTATGATTCCTTCAACTTGTTCATAAAACCGTTCGTAGTGCATAAAATTCCAGGTGTGGCGAGAAGCATTAATTTCTTAAAAATATCCTTGGGAATCGGAATAGAATTATTGTTGTGTTCATCATATAATCGATTAATAATTATATCAATTCTTTCGACCAAACGGACATTTGTGAAGAGCGACACCACATCAAAGCTTACCACAGTATTTTGGTTGTTTGGATTATATTCTTTTAATTCCTCTATAAAGTGATCAGTTGATTTCAGCATGCGAGTCCGGGGTAAGCATGGCTTAATCATGTTATCCAAAAAATTAGATAAGGCATATTCGCTTTGTGGTTTAAAAGAAGTTACACCTCTTTACCGAAATTTTATTATAGAAAGTACCAAATTGGACAAAATGCCGATTGCCAAAACCCGAATGGACAAAATTCTAAATTACACAAAATCGCAAAAAGACAAAAGCCAAATTGGATAAAATTCCAAATGGATAATGTTCATTCCGATCGTAATTTTGTGTAGATCCTTTGTCGAGGTAAATCTTACAAAGCTTGATGACACAAGCTGTCCAATGTCCACCCATTTATGATTAAAAAAATGACAGCAATTTGCAGAAAAAAATGACAAAAATTGTGAAAAAAATGAAAAGGACAAATTTCTGGTCACATATTGAGATTTTGCAACCATGCCACTTAAACAGAGTAGCTTGTACCATAGCTTATCGCACAAATAGTGTCTAACAAACAAGTGTAACATTTTAAAACTTGCTAAAACATTCTGGAATGACTTAAGACTCGACTCGAGTCACTTTTTTCAGAAGACTCTGCTTGAAATAACAATTCACATACCCAGGTGACTCGAATGACTGAAGAAGAGACTCGTTCCAATCCTGCACCAAAGGCTACCAAGATTTCGTGTGTCACAGAATCAAAGCAATATGTCGATTCAATAAAACAGTCATACAGAAAAACTTGCATACAAAGAAAGTCTATCGCATCGACACTGGTCACACACAGGAAATAACCCTATAGTCCACAACACAAAAAACACAGCCATTCTAAACTCCTAGCTAGATCTAACCCATGATCTGCGCTAACTAACTATGCTACCTTAGCAGGGGACGAAGGGGTGACCAAAAGTATTATTATAACTATTAGGAGCCCTTAAATTGCGGCAAAAGCACGCACTACATACTTCATAGATTTGTTGCTGCAAAAATGCACTAATCATTTTGATACCAAAATTGTCCAAATTTAATAAGACGTAGCCGTTCAAACAAGCATTAAATAGCAATTACTGCTTTGAATTGCAAAATTTTGTCAAAACGAGTCAAAATAAAATAAAACGACCAGTGAATGATCAGAACAATGGGTTATTCATTACTACCGAGAAGGGTTAAAGAATGTACTGTAATGCTATAAATCCCAAACAATGATTTAGTTCAGGCATATTTACATTTGAAAAATTAATTACAAATAAAGTCAACATTTTACCAAAACGGCAACAAAGTTAAACATTATAGAACTAGGTTGATTTCGACGTTTGGGATCTCAAGCTAAAAATACTAACGTGTGTCGACACAGTCTTATGTCATGTGCACGGATTACATTCAAAAACATAAGCAATACATTGAAAACAACTTAAAGGAGGTGTGTCATCCAGGTAGGGTTATGTGCAAAAAAATTAAGAAAAATCTAAAACATATCTTCACCATTTTCACTAAGAATAAAAGAGCCAAAGCTGTCGTAAACATTTTATTTAAAAAGATACGTTTCGACTAATTACTTAAGTCATTGTCAATCTGTAAATAATGCGAAAAAAAAATTAGAGTAATAGGTAACCTGCAAGGTTAAAATGAACAAAACTGGCAAAAAATACCAAAATTAGCGCAATGTAGTTCTACAGTGTGAAGGGTATCCGGACACGAGTCCTAAAAACACGAGCCCTAAAAGACATCAGTCCTAAAAACACAATCCCTAATGGACATGAGTCCTAAAGTACACAAGCCCTAAAAGACACGAGTTCTAAAGAACACGAGTCCTAATGAACACAAGCCCTAAGGGACATGAGTCCTAAAAAACACGAGTCCTAAAGACATGAGTCCTAACGGACACCAGTCCTAATGAACAGGAGTCCTAATGGACACCAGTCCAAAAGAACACGAGTTCTAATGTACACAAGCCCTAACGGACTCAAGCCCTAAAAAACACGAGTCCTAAAGACAGAAGTCCTAATGGACATGAGTCCTAAAAGACACGAGTCCTAAAGGACACGAGCCCTAAAAGACATGAGTCCTAAAGGACATGAGCCCTAAAATACACGAGCCCTAAAAGACACGAGTCCTAAAGGACACGAGTCCTAAAGGACACGAGCCCTAAAGGACATGAGCCCTAAAGGACACGAGTCCTAAAGGACACGAGCCCTAAAGGACACGAACCCTAAAAGACACGAGCCCTAAAGGACACGAGTCCTAAAAGACACGAGCCCTAAAGGACAAGAGCCCTAAAAGACACGAGTCCTAAAGGACACAAGTCCTAAAAGATGCAAGTCCTAAAGGACACGAGTCCTAAAAGACACGAGTCCTAAAAAACATTAAAGTTAAATGCTACATAAAAGTCGATATATACTGAAAAAGATTTGATTAGTAAGAAATCAAGGTTTTTGTTTGCTTTTTTCAGTGACATAAATTCGGCTTGCTGTCAAGTAATCCATCAAAATGTTGTAATATACACGGTGGTAGCTAGCTTCGGTTATCAAATGCAAGGTTTACTATTGACGGCCCTGAAATAGAACAGTTGCATCTCCTTCATTCGAGACAAATTAACGCATTTTTAAACTATTGTAATTTCATAAGTTTAGTGTGCATTTGATGTTGTCATTAGCGGTTTACCGCTATGGTTGCTAGGAGTTAAAACGCAGAAGCAGTTGTTTTCATCAGATGTGGAGTCCTCGAGAACACATTTTGAAGTCCTTGGCCTCGAAGCTTCAAGTCCTCGAAAATTGCCCTGTCCTCGGCTTGAGGACAGCACTATTTTTGAACCGTTGAAATTTCGTTGGAAAACGCCAGAAGCCTTGCGGAAAATCTGCAAAGACCTTTTTTTTGGTTTCCTCAAGTAGAGATTGCCTGAAAGAAATTTTTTGAAGACCTTTTTCGCCTGAAAAAAAATTTTGAAGACTTTTTTTTGAGATCGCCTGAAAAAAAATTTTGAAGACTTTTTTTTTTTGAGAACACTTGCGTCTGTGTCCTTGGTCCTTGGCCTCGAGAAGGTCTGTTCTTGGCCTTGGCCTCGAAATTTTTTGTGTCCTTGGCCTTGAGCCTTGTGTCCTCGACTCCACCTCTGGTTTTCATTGAATTATTTTGTAGAGAAGTCATTTAAATTTTAAACCAATAATTTAACCGCCCTCAGCGTTATGTTGATCGAGCCTTAATTTAGATCTATTTCGACTTGAACTAGTGGCGTAAATTATTATTCATAAATAGTGCTTAAATTAAACGTTAATCTACCATGTGTTATTGCTGCAGCGTAGAATTTTATGTATTTTAGAATATGGCCGAATTTACGGTGTGAAACAAACTTAAAAACCGGGCGAAGTGGACAATATTAGGCACAGTGGACGATGAGATTTCACAAAAGGCATAACTTTCTAGACCAGCTGAGTTATATAAGCTGCTTAAATTGATCCTGGTAACTTTCAATTAAGCCATAGGCTATCCACAAAAGTTTTAACAGTACATTCAAATTTTTTAAATACGCCCACTAAAGGAATTAAACATTGATTTACGGCAAGGTTCGATGCTTTGTAATGGCATTTTGACGTCCAATCGTTTTGGCGCGGAAAAACTATGACGTAGCTGCAATCCATCAATAAAAATTAGAAGGTATAGGTGGTTGGAAGTACAGTATACCAACTGGAAACAAGTCGTCGTTGATCTGAACGCAGATTAATAAACTTGTTGAAAAACGGTGGTTGATGCTCCATAAAACGGTGACATAATGCGCTCTTTGTGGTTTTAGCACGCGAAAACTTATCTCCTTTTTGATGATTCACCGCAATATTAAACATCAGCTGTTGCTGTAGTTTGGCAGTTCATACAATGAATGTCGTTTGTAAATTCTTTACGATATTGGGTCGTAAAATTTTTTTTTTTTCTATGTACAAAATACTTGGAAATTTTTCTAAATAATGTTTTGATTTATTGTGTCATTTTAGTTTTTGTCGCACTCGAAAAAGGACATTATTTTTTACAGCGTCATGTGCCAAATTTAATTTTCTAAGGGCATTTTCATTGTTATTGATGTTGATAGCTTGCAAAATAGGTAACAACTAGTTAACAATATATAAATTCCATAGCAAAGCCATTTCTCTTTTCTTAAAAAAAAAAAGAATTTCAATAAGCATGAGATTGTTTTAGTTGTTTTGTATTCTCAAAGTTTTATCTGATAAATAATGCCGTAAACGTTAGATTCAGAAAAGTTCGCTAACTACGCAACACCACTTCGCTGCATTATTGATTAACGTTGATAAATACTTATTTGTTATTCCAAGCCGTTTGCAATACAGATGAACAGTTCGTCATGATTACGCGGTGATCTCCCTCAAAGAATTTATCAATAGTGAGCATACTCGTAATCACCGCATATAGAATTTCTTTGATTATTTTTTTATTCAGTAACAGTACATGAACTTGACTGGAAAGTAAAATCGTATCGGTCAGTGCATGGCCGGTATTCTAGTTAAGTTGTTTATTCATGCAGTATATGTTTTTTATCCGCTTTTGTCGTTTTTTTTTTACGCTTTTCTTCTTCATGAAAAAGTAGTGTTCTTTTTGGTAAGCATTTTTATACGTATGTCCTTGTCCTCACTAACCAGACAGTTCTACTGGACAAAACTTTTTTCAAAAAATGTTTTTTACGAGGGGTTAAACAGCCCTATTTTGAAATATCGCTTACATCGTTTATCATACCCTAACTCCAAGAAAAAAGTCTTCACAGTCCGACTTAAGAGTTTTGATTGGGGGGAGGGGGCGAAATTTTGTTGGAGACCAATTTAGGATTGGGGGAGGCAATCCACAACTTATACAGTGAAGACCAAAACAAAAAAACAAGAACAGATTTCACGGTCTGAACAGCTGAATTTTTTTCGAAAAAAAGGTGAAGAGCCAAAAAAAAAACGAAAAGGTCTTTACGGTCTCGTGTCAAGGTGAACACAAACCAAGAAAAAGAAATTGATGAAAGAATAGCCGTTTTGGTCACAAAATTATCATTGCTGGCATTGCGATTGGGGGGGCTGCCCTCCTAGATACGCCTATGTTGTTTATACACAAAATTTTTATCAATATGTACAGTAATAACACTCTACTTAATGCAAATAAGGACTTACAAAACTGCGCACGAAAAAGAGCAAACTTTTTCACGAAGAAGCAAAAACCAAAAACAAAACGGACAAAAACGGATTTTGTGTAAATTCGCCTTTAGTAAGTAAACATCTTAATTTTGCGACCGAAAATTACGCCATTAAAATTTTTTCTGCATTAAAAACGATAAATTTATTGTTTAATTGATTTTGTACGGCTTTGAACATCAAAAGATATGGCTTTTCGTATACGGTAGTTTTTTTAATTTCTCACCTTAAGTTTTATTTGTATTGTCGCAGAAAAGATTAAGCTCAACGACATGTGGAGCTTATTAAAATAAATCACGGCGAGCTAGCAAGCAAACGGAGACGATCGTATGAAATCAAAGATCAACGGCTACGAAATGCAGCAAGCTGCTGGTTCTCACGCCCTACCTTAGAATACATGCTAACGATTGCAGGTATTATTTAGTTAAATACAGATCCTGTTTAAAATCTCAAATTGGACAAAATTTTAAATTTGAAACAATTGCAAAATATGCCAAAGTTCGGAAAAATAGGGCAGCCTAATTGACTTGCACACCAAAGCACTAAATATAGAGTACAATGTTTCCCTGATGTTAGAAATTGAATCAATTAGTATCAACTTTTCATAAACTTTTTTAAATTTCCTCATTGAATTAACTACAAACCAATCGAGTTCTTTTTGACGAAATCGAACGCGCATAGACTGTCAGAAAATTAAAGTTTGTTTGCAGTCTATGTTCCCTCTAAGCTGCGCGGCCGTGCAGATAGCCTTGAACTTCAGTTCTGCGCACACTGCATAAGTGTTGATAAGACAAGGGTAATACGTGCTTTCAATCGGAAGCAAGACCATAATTTAGATTTCATAAAATTATTTTACAAATGCAAGATTTTGACAACAAATCCGAAATTCAGGACTAAAATAGAACCAGAATGCGGCGAAGACCTTTTTCTTTTTTTTGCAGTCTTCACTTAAATTTGAGGGGCAAAATTCCGAAATTAAGGACTAAAATTTGTAAACTTCACCTAAATTTGGGACCAAAATTCCGAAATTCCAGACTGAAAGAGAACCAGTTTGCGGCGAAGACCTTTTTTAGAGCTCGCACGGCCTTTTATTTCGCGCACACCAAGCAAGCTCTGAGAGGGAACGTTGTTTGCAACAAATCCAATAATGACAGAAAACGAAAGTTTCTTTGTTTGCAATAAATCCGATGAAGAATATTGTGACTAAAAAAATTTGTTTGGAAAAATTGAAACAACCAAAGCGCAGTAAACTTGAGAAAACTGCATTTTTAAATTTTTAATGGAGCATTGTGATCAAATTTTTTTAATTATTTAATTGTAAGAAATAGAAAGAAAAAAATTTTAATTGTAAGAAATAAAAAATCAAATAAAGAAAGTTTAGTATCAGCGCAGAACAGTTTTTCTGGAGAAATTTGTAAAAATGCGAACCTAACTTAACTTACACTTTATGCTGAACGTTCTTCTCTTTCTTTCATTCTAACAAAGATTAATGGATATTTTTGAAATCACCAACTTACATGAAATCAACAGCTTACATGAAAATCACCAACTTACATGAAAACAAACAAAAGGACAAAAAGAGACGTTATCCAACGATCTGTGCTAACATTTTTGGGCTTCGAAAAAGCATGCCGCCACTTAACTACATTATCAGAAATTATTACTTTATCTTGCCACAAGCATAAAATATGACATAATCATAAAACCATTTTTTAAATTATATTTTGTATGTTTTGCAGTATCTTATACGCAAATAAGGAAGTGCAGAAAATTAAGATCAACAAAAAAATAATTTTGCAATCAAAACATGGTGTGGATTGAAAACATTGAAAGAATAGAAGACTAATCCATGAATGAGGATATAAACTCTACTGCGTTTTCGTAAAAGTTGTTTGACTTTTTCAGTTCAAGTTTTGACGAAATTATTGGTATTTTTTAAATTCCTGTTATTCGAGGTTTGTTAAAAAGCAAGTTCTTCAGCAAAAATTAAACGTAAAAGTTAATCCTAAAACGAATGATGTTTTGCTTTTTTATGTAAAATAATATGAATGATGTAAAATCTTCTGCCATACAATGAAAAAAAACAAACAAAATGCAAATATTTTTTCTTCTTGCGGTTTTAAAACTCATTCATTAGCGAAAACGTTTGAAGCCATTGTGATAAATTGTCTCTGATAAAACATCAGATCGGTTGAATTTTTTCAAATTGGAACAAGTAAAAACTTTCAAATACGCTATTTCAAAACAATGATGGGTGGTTTAAAACTCTGAGAAATGATTGTAATTTTAATTCATGTGATGAGGAAACGCTTTTGCATGAACAGCACGACAAGAAGCTAAAAGTTAGTGTTTGATTAACAGATCAAGAGCAAATTGCCTAACGATGATTGCGAGTGAAAATAATGTAGCCGACGTGATGGGTGGTTTTTCCTCAAAATGCATCCACTACGTCGTCGCAAGTACAGCGTTATAATAACACCGTGAAAGTGCGAGTCATTGTTTAGCATACGCACGGCAATTTCGAAACTAAGTTGGTCCAAGAATCTATTTTTTACGTTAATAACAGCAATTTTAAACTTTTATCTCGAACAGACGTCTAATTATAATTCTAATTTTTTGACTTTTAAGTACCTACTGATATTTTTAAAAAACGTTATTTTAGCTCAAAATTAAAAATAAAAGGTTTTGGGGATCTATTTAGGGGGTTACCGAGGGGGTAGCACCCCCAAATCACGTCAAAATATTTTGAAAGACCTGCTTATATTAAAAACAATTAGGTTATTCAAAAAATTGACTATTGGGCAGTTTAATTTGTTGGGATGGCTTTCCTAAATTATGTCAAAATATTTTTTCCACAATTTTCTAATATTGGAATTGCAAACGACGTTAAAATGTATTTAACAACTTCATAGTGACGAACTTATAAAAACATCTATCTTCGTTAAGTCATTTAAAAGTCAGTTATTGGGGGCACACTTGCCCTAAATAATTAACATGCCCTAAATAAATATTTCACTTTCACGTTGATGATTATTGCACTAAACAGTTAGTAGCAAACCGTGACCTTACGTCATAAGTAGAAAACAGTGATCACCATGTTTAAGTTTTTGGGTTTGTCCTGCTGTTGGTAATCGAACCCGAGTCCATCGTTGTAGTGGTAGACACTCTCCAATCACAATAAAACTTTCAATAAAAAATAGCAAATTTTTTTCTCACGTCCTTATAGCATGCTTTGCTAGAGGTAATACTGAACTCTGACCTCCAAAAACATTCAAATATTTTGATGCGTAGTTGAATTGGTTGGTCAAAAAAAATTGATCCTCACCCGCATCTCCAAACGGATCGCTTTTTTTAGAACTCGTGTAAGTGATGACTCGTATGTTTTATGAGTCATACTTTAGGTCTCGTGTCTTTTAGGGTTTGTGTCCTTTAGAACTCGAGTCTTTTAAGGCTCGTGTATTTTAGCACTCGGGTCTTTTAGGACTCGTGTCTTTTAGGACTTGTGTCTTTTAGGACTCGTGTCTTTTAGGGCTCGTGTCCTTTAGGACTCGTATTCTTTAGGGCTCGTGTCCTTTAGGACTCGTGTCTTTTAGGGCTCGTGTCTTTTAGGGCTCGTGTCTTTTAGGGCTTGTGTCCTTTAGGGCTCGTGTCCTTTAGGGCTTGTGTCCTTTAGGGCTCGTGTCCTTTAGGGCTTGTGTCCTT